>MU223097.1:3040494-3098148 GCA_018584345.1 Thuja plicata | reverse complement strand
AAGGTGTCTCTGCCAACTGATCTGCTATCGCTTGGCCCTTAATAGCTTTTCTTTCCACATACTTGATATCGAACTCACTGAGAATCATGACCCATTTGGCTAATCTACCTGTGAGGGTAGCTTTACTAAGAAAGTACTTCAAAGGATCAATCTTAGCAATCAAATGTGTGGTATGAGCTAACATATAGTGTCGCAACTTTTGGGAAGAAAACACTACTGCCAGACACGCCTTCTCTATAATAGAATATTTTGTTTCATAGGAAACCAGAGTCCAACTGATTGTTCAACAATCAATTGTGAATCCCTGTATATTTCCAAGTTTTTAATATGAAGGGATGAAGCTGCTCGTAAACCAGGTATAAGAGCTTCATATTCTGCAATATTATTAGTACAAGGAAAGGTCAATTTATATGACATAGGGATTGGTTTCTTTGTAGGAGGGATCAAGATGATGCCCACACCAGAACTTATCTTACATCTAGAACCATCAAAATATAATTCCCAAATATCTTCTTGCTTAATAGCTAAAATATTCTCATCAGGGAATTTTATTGAGGTGATGTTCATATGAAAATGAGGACAAGGAGCTTCAGCTAGATAATCAGTTAAATCTTGTCCTTTAAATGACTTTTGAAGAATGAAATTTAGATTGAATTCTGTAAGTAACATCACCCATTTATCTAGACGACCAGAGAGATCATTTTTTGAGAAAAGGTGTTTGAGAGGATCAAATTTAACAATCACATTAACCTCAACATTCAATAGATAATGCCTGAGTTTTTGACAAGCATAAACTAAAGCCAAGCGTTATCTTTCTAAATCAGTATATCTTGTTTCATATTCAAGTAAAGTCTGACTGATGTAGTATACCGTTCTTTCCTTACCTTCACTATCATGTTGAGCTAATAATGCACTCACAACATGGGAGGTGGTGAAAGTATATAGATAGAAGGGTTTATTGAATTGAGCAAGTTGCAAAATAGGAGGATTAGCAAGATACTCCTTAAATTTCTCAAATGATTGTTTACATTCTTGGTTCCAAGAAAATGTGGTATCTTTTCTAAGCAAGGAGGTGAAAAGAATAGTTCTATCAGCTAATTAAGAAACAAAGTGATGAATAGATTGTATTTTTCCTTGTAATCTACATAATTGAGAAATATTCTTAGGAGGCATGTTAACGATAGCATCAATATTTTCAGTATCAACCTCTATGCCTTGCTTAGAGATTATAAATCCTAATAATTTACCAGAATAAACTCCAAAAGTGCATTTCTTAGGATTTAATCTCATATTATAACTCCTAATCCTTTCAAATATTTGTCTTAAAATAAACACATGGTCCTTTCTTTGTATAGATTTCTCCAAGATGTCATCTACATAATATTCTAGAATCTTATGGATGTAATCACAGAAAATCAAGGTCATAGCACGTTGATAGGTTTCTCCCACATTTCTTAATCCAAAAGGCATCATGACCCAACATAATGTTCCCCAAGGTGTGATAAATGCAGTTTTAAGTTGATCTTCAATAGGAATAAATATTTGATTATAACCTGAAAACTCATCCATAAAAGACAATAAAGCGTGACCCGCTGTTGAATCCACAATCATATCAATATTGGGTAGGGGAAAATAATGTTGTAAGGATTCTTTATTTAAATATAGAAAATTAGTACACATCCTTATCTTATTCTCTCCTTTAGAAACAACCACAATATTAGAAATCCATTTAGAATAATCGATAGAACGGATGAACCCAGCACCTAATAATTTTTCAATTTTAGTTTTAACTAACAAAGCAATGCCCAGATTCATCTTTCAGATTTTTTGTTTCACAGGTTTGACATTAGGTTTAAAAACAATATTGTGAGTAATAATCTTAGGATGATACCCGACATATCTGAATATGTCCAAGAAAATATATCCTTATATTCAAGCAAAAGGGAAACCAATTGATCATGTTCATTTTGGTTCAAACATTTTCCCACTTTGATTTTTTTCAGAGTCATTCTCATCCATTTGAACTTTTGTAGTCTCAGTTATTAATAAATTACTTTGTATGGGAGAGTCCATCGGTAAAGGAGAGATATCTTGTTCATTACGATCTTCAAAATAGGCTTCATTATTCAGACAATAAGGCTTTCTTCTTTTATGATGAAACATAGGTAAATCTTGATAAGCTCCTAAAAAATCCACTAGGGCTTTATCCTTAGGAAAAATATCCAAACTAGGTTTTTGATCCATGTCAAGGAGAAGCGGATTAACCAATTTTAAGTTTCCATCACAGATATGATTAACATTAAGAGGAAAATCCAATGGTTTCTTGTAAGGATTAAATCCTAGCCCATAAGTGTAATCATAGACTTCATTGTCCAAGGGCACTTGTATACCTTGCTCATATTTTCCATATCCTTTCCCATTGAATCCTAATTTCCTAAGTAAATGATAACCAGATCCATATCTATCAACCATATCTGATTGAGTTAAAGGAGTGGCATATGTCACAATATCATAATAATCTGGTTTTATTGTCTCAATTTTTTCTTCAAGGGAAGTAGCAACAAGGTTACTTTTTAATTCCCCAGAAAGTGGAGAAGGAATAAAGACTTGTTTTCCAAACCCATTTTGTTCCTTCATGAACTCTAAATCAGAAACTTTGTATTCTCCCATAAAAGAAGGATTAAAATCCAATGTTCCCCAATCATCTTTAGTTAAAGAAGAGGATGGAGCTTCCACTTGTTTAACTTTAAGAGGTTTCTCTGGTTCCTTACTTGGTTGTATGGGTTTAGAGATCTTAACATAAATTGCATTCAAGCAAGGATTTGGCACATCATCCGCATGTAATGTATACATCAGATTATTATAAATGAACCTAACCTTACGATGTAGAGTAGAAGGAATCACATGCATAGTATGTAACCAAGGTCTTCCTAACAAAAGGTTATAATTTAGAGGTCCAAGCATGACATGAATAGGTGTGTGAAGAAGGACTAGACCAACCTTGATAGGTAGTGTAATAATACCCAAAGTTTTTATTTGCAATGTTATCAAATCCACGAATAGGGATATTATCCGGTTGGATGGTTGTAAGATCGGCTATAATAGCCTTGAGAATATCCATGCTACAAACATTAAGCCCAGATACATTCTCAATTAATGTTCTATGGATGATACTCTAATTAATAGAAACAAAAAACCATAAGAGTATCATATTGATTCTGCACCTCAACAAAAGATAAATGATCATCAGTGAACACAATAGGAGGTATAGAAGGGATAGTATGCATGCATTCCAAGAATGAATTAATGTTCTCTTGATTAGGAGGTAGAGCCAAAAGAGTAGATAGGGCTTTTTGTATTGCCTCATGATATGTAGGAGAAGTTTGAAGTAATTCCCATAAATATATCTTGGCTAGAGTAGCGCGTAATTGCTCAACTAAGTCATACTCCTTAAAGGAAGAAGGTAACCTAGGTGCTTGAGGAAGAACGGGTTGAGAAGGAAGTAAAGAGGCTGGAACAATAGGTTGAAGATTATTCCATGTACGATAAGCATGTGAAATGGAATCTGTGTTATCAAAGAAATCCAAAGGATATTTAGGTTTACCCTTAATATTTATTCGAGGACATTCTTTTACCATCATCAGAGGTTTAGGAAATAAAATTCTAGATGCCTCAATGTTTCAAATAGTGGAACATGAAGGTAACCATGCACACATCCTATGGTAAAGGTCAATTGGAGAAGTTGTGGAGGAGGATGAAATAGGAATAGGATCCATGGAGATCTCATTCGAACCATTGTCATTCTCACTTCCATGTACCTCATTAAGGGATCTATTCTCTTGTACAATAAAATATTCATCAAAGTATTCAAAACAAGAGTCATACATATTGAACACACAATAAAATTACAAGTATGTAAATGTTTTTGTGTTTTTAAAGAAATTTTATATTTTTTATGTATTTTTGGAATATAAATGCAAGAGCATAAAATAAAACCTACTTCTATATGCATGCAAGATCTTAATATGAAATGTAAATCTAACACCAAAGAGAAAGAGTTTTCTATTGCGGGTTCACCAAAAATATAGGGTAGAAAATGTGGTTGATCTCCTAGATAGAGTTTGCACAATAGATATTCATATATAAAAGAGACCAATGCCCTAATTTAACCCTTTACATTTAATTTTTTTTTTTTTTTTGATAATGGATATTGAAATTTAAAGCAAAGACTAATGGAGTAAAATACCAACCTCACATCATAACAGATCTGAAAATGCCATTTTCTGAAGCCTGTGTTCATTTTTTGGAAAATCTAAGACCAAATGTGGAATGGAAACGCAGAGATGAACAAAACCCAGAAATCTTTTTCCATTCGGAGATAGTTCTGATTTGTACCCTCAAGTCAATGTCACCATTTGCCATAATTTATGATTACGCCCTAGGTCACAATCGACCTAAAAAGTCTCAGATCAATATTCTATTTTTGGATCTCGAAAGTTTGCTGAAAAGGGTATCCAGATCTACACTCTATTCCATTGTTTCCAAACTCGTAACTCCCAAAATAACACCTGCAAATATCTGAAAAAGAGGGGTTTTGGAGTGGCTATATAGGGTTTTTCCTTAGTCAAACCCCCATTTTGGTGATCTCCACCTCCATGAATAGCTGAATATAGTAGAATGTATATGTGTGTGTTGCTCTTGGAAAAAGCTTTGAATGTGTAATGTCAAGATCTAATCCTCTAGATTAAAAACCCTAACATGAATTGAGAATGAGAAAGCAATGCATAGATTTGAATGTGATAAAGAAAGCATACCAAACCCCCAAGATAATATCCTTTGAATGCTTGAAGGTGGTGGATCCAAGAAGAAAGAAAAAAGGAAGATGTTTCTCTTGCTCCAAAGAAGATCCACAATGGCTTGTCTACAAAAGTGCTTGAATGTATTAATGCATCATCATGTCTTTTCCTTCTATATCATCCTCTTTTTTTCTTGCCTCATCATCATGTCAAAATTATAATTGCATCATATCATCTTATGATTTTTTTTCATGTCCAAATGAAGGCAAAAAGAGTGTTTATATAGAGATCTCAATATAGACCCCTTGGGCAATGCAAGGGACCCAAATTCAAATTTCACCTTGAATTATGGTCCAATTACAATCACCAACCAAGGAGGGGATGTATTAATCTAAATATCAGGGAAAACACTTCCGCATCCAGACCCAGGGACCTATTTTAAGTTTTAGAACCTTGATAGGCTCCAGATTTGAAAGTGGGTACCATCACCTTACAAGGGTTAAGGTTGACCTCAACCTTGAACTAGGTCAAGGATGACCTTGACCTTTATCGAGGTCAAGGTCAACCTCAACCCTGACCTAGGTCAGGGTTGACCTCAACCCTAAACTTAGGTTTCAGGTTGGTCATCTTGGGAAATCTGTAGGATTCCTAGGTCAACCAGGGACCCAGGGAGGTGAGAAAACATGCCAGGATGTTAGATAGAGGCACAGAGGCCAAAGAGTAAATGTGATGAAGATTTAGGACAGCCAATACATAGGCTCTACCCAAAAATATGGAATCATAGAAAGGGTGATTAAGGAGGATCCAAAGGATCCTAACCCTAATTTCACCTAGATATGTAGAATCAAGTGTATGTGCATCCAAATGCAAATCTAATCTGAAATATGTACTAAATGAGGGTGCTAAACCTACCAAAATGGAAGTGCTTCCATTTTAAGATGATACAAGAACAAATATCAAATGCCATGGAAAGGTATGTAATTTTCTTGTATATTTTGGTTCAACTAAAAACTTAGTATCTAGTGAAATGGTTCAAAAATTAAATCTTCTAGAGAAGCCACACCCTTTCCCCTATCATGTCTCTTGGCTAAAAAAGGGTCAACAAACCTTAGTAACTAAACAAGAATGGATATAGTTCTCTATAGCAGACTTTAAGGATAAGGTACTTTGTGATGTTGTTGAAATGGATGCGTCCAATATCCTTCTAGGAAGACCTTTGAAATATGATGTAGATGACACACATCATTGTAGGAAGAACACCTACTCTATCACTAAATATGGGAAAACCTTCACCATGAAACCCCTGCCTGATACTAAAGAAGAGAAAGAACCATCTGTCATCACTTTGGGTGAAAAGGAAATGTTGAAAGTGTTGAAGGAACCTGAAACTGAAGCCTTTATCCTAATCTCCAATCCCAAGGATAGTATAAGGTCTGATGATAAATATTCTATACCAGATGAAGTCAAAAATTTGCAAACAAATTATAGTGATGTCACTGCTAGTGACTTACCCACAAGCCTCCCTCCCTTAAGAGATATCAGTCACCAAATAGACCTAATACCTAGTTCCTCCTTACCTAAAAAGGCCCCATACAAGATGACACCTATTTAGCATGCATAGATTGCAAAACAAGTCAGTGAACTGTTGGAGAAGGAACTAATTCAGAAAAGTCTCAGTCCATGTGTTGTCCCATTAGTTTCAGCCCCTAAAAAGGATGGCAAGTGGAGGTTGTGTACTAACAGTAGGGCCTTAAACAAAATCACTATAAGATATAGGTTTCACATTCCAAGAATGGAAGATTTTCTTGATCAATTAGGCATTTCTTGTTACTTTAAAAGAACTAATTTAAAATCAGGCTATCACCAAATCAGGATAAAGCCAGGTGATGAATGAAAGACAATGTTTAAAACAACTGAAGGTTTGTTTGAGTATCTTGTTATGCCATTTGGTTTGAGCAATGCTTCTACGAAATTCATGAGACTCATGAATGAGGTCTTAATTGATTTTATTGCCAAGTTTGTAGTCATATATTTGGATGACATTCTGATTTATATTCATATCAAAGAGGAACATCTTGATCATGTTGAGCAAGTTTTGAGGAGACTCCATCAACACAAGTTAGTGATTAACTTGTAAAAGTGTATGTTCATGAAGAAGGAACTTTTTTTCCTAGGGTTTGTCATCTCCCAAGGCACCCTCAAAATGGATCCAGAAAAGGTTGAAACAATAGTCAACTAGCCTCCACCAAAGAACCAAGGTGATGTTAGAAGCTTTCATGGCCTTGCAACTTTTTATAGAAAGTTTATTAAAAAATTTAGTCATGTTTGTGCTCCTATGTTGGACAATATAAAGGGTGGAAAAAAGACCAGGTTTGAATGGACTAAAGAAGCTATAGATGCATTCCAATATCTCAAGAATAGAGTAGCCCAATATCCAATCCTAGTACTCCTTGACTTCAATAAGGTATTTACTGTTGAAACAGATGCAAGAAACTTGGTAATAGGTGCATTTTTGAGCCAAGAAGGTAAGGCTATAGCATTTTTCTCAGAAAAACTAAATGATGCAAACAAGAGATATTCTACATATGATTTATAACTCTATGCAATGGTTCAAGCCCTAAAAAACTGGAGACACTACTTGCTCCCAAAATAATTTATTGTTTATACTGATAACCATGCACCGAGTTTCTTGAACAATAAAGAAAAGCTTGGAGTCAAACACATCAAATGGATGGAACAATTGCAGGCTTATACCTTCAATATAAATCACAAAAAGGGGGTATCAAACAAAGTGGCTGATGCCCTAAGAAGAAGGGTTGGATTGGTTGAGGAAATACAACATCAGAGTGTTGGGATTCACTCCCTAAAACACCTATATGCAGATGATCCAGAATTTCAAGAAATTTTTGACGTATGCACTAAGATGATAGGTAAATATCATACTAATTTTTCTAATTTTCTAATTCAGAATGGACTCTTGTTTAAAGGATCTCAATTATGCATACCTAAATATTCCATGAGGACAAATATTATAAAGGAAAAGCACTGTGGTGGCTTAGGAGGTCATTTTGGGATAGATAAACCCACAAATTTACTGAAAAGAAGTTATTTTTGGCCAAGAATGGGGAATGAAGTCAAGAAGTTTGTAGAATATTGTACTATTTTCCAATAAGAAAAAGGTTCATCCACTAACCAAGGACTATACAAACCCCTACCAATTCCCTCTACACCATGGGATTCAATTTCAATGGAATTTAGAATGGGTTTGTCAAGAACAAAACAGGGTTATGATAGTGTTTTTGTCATAGTGGACAGATTTAGAAAAATGGTGCATTTTGTTCCTTGCAAGAGTACAAATAATGCTTCACATATAGCACACCTATTCTTTAAGGAAGTGGTTAGAATCCATGGTCTACCACAAACAATATTCTTTGACAGAGATGTCAAGTTTCAAAGTCACTTTTGGAGGACACTCTTCAAGAAATTGGGCACCAATCTAACTTATAGTTCAACATACTACCCACAAACAGATGGGAAAATGGGGGTGGTAAATAGATCTCTTGGGAATATCCTAAGATGCCTTAAAAAATGGCACACCCAAAGTTGGGACATGATTTTACCTCAAGCAGAGTTTGCATTTAATGATTCAATGAATAGGTCGACTGGAAAGAAACCATTCCAAACTATATATGGACTTCATCCAAAAGGTCCATTAGACTTGGTGGAGTTACCCTCTGATTTCAGATTTAGTGCACAAGGAGAGGAATTGGCCAAACTGATCTCTAAAGTGCAGAAAAAAGTGAAAGAGTCACTACAACAATCCACCATGAAATATAAAGCATAGACAAATAAGAGAAGGAGAGAGATTCATTTCAAGATTGGAGATAAGGTATGGGCATACCTAAGAAAGGAAAAACTACCTAAAGGCAGATACTCAAAGTTACACATGAAAAAAGTGGGACCATGCACCATCCTCAACAAGATGGGTGAAAATGCATATGAAATTTCCTTGCCTCCTACCTTACTGATTTCTCTTATTTTTAATGTTTCAGACCTCACCCCTTTCAAGTGTGTTACAAATGTTAATAATGTGCATGATCCACATGATGAGGATGATGGAGACTTGGTGACAGATCTCCCACAAAGAAAACCAATGGAGTTAGACACAATTTTGGAATCCAAAGTGTTGAAGCAAACAAGGCACAATAATTACATGTAGTACTTAGTAAAATGGAAAGGACTCCCTCCAATAGATGCTACCTGTATGATAGAGGAAGAGATCAAACAACATGGAACCACTGTTGACCAGTTAACCTTAAGTGGGAACTTGAGTTTATATCTCATGGGGAGTATGGTGCAGGAGAACCCTAAATGAACCAAGTGTTCCTATGGAACTTATGGTTTCCATTAAGGTCCTAAGTTTCCTCTAGTCATGTTAGAACCATGGGTTAATATTTGGACTCCTTTGTAAGACCATAGTTCCAAGATTGGAATCCTATGAGCCCTTGGTCAACTATTGGTCAATGATTTTCCAAAACCCTATTTATAGGGTTTTTTTTAATTTTTTTTTAATGTTTGGATCCGCTAGGGATCACAAAAATAAGGTTGGGACCAAGTTTGGTCACCAAAGTTGCAAAATTGAAAAATATGCACAAATTGCTCAAAAGTTGTCAAACAACTTTTGAGCAAACATGACAACTTTTTGTCAAAGTTTGTAAAACAACTCCCAAATGGCTAGTTGGTTCAAATTTTTTATGTAACTATTGGCAGTGCCTAAAAATCCCTCATAGGCGGGTGGTAGGCTTCACTTGATGTAATTTTTGGCAAAATCAATAAAGAAACTACCATTTTCCTGCATTCTTGAGCAATAGTATGGTTGTACAGTCAGGTATGGATCCATCTGAGGGAAAGAACAATTTAATAAGGTAACCCCATGTGTTATCCTCCTTCTCCATTTGGTTTCATGGTCTAATACCCTTCCTATCAAAAGTTATCTCATTTTCATTCTTCCTGCCATGGAGTTTAGGCCCTAAATCAGGGTTTCACAAAGTATTGAGTGTATTTCTCATTTCCACCATGGGAATTCAATGACCAGTGGTGGAAAGAATGGTTTAGTAATGTTCTTATGGACTTTGTAGGATAGGTTCTGTTGATGGGACTTTGTAACCGGTCTACCAACAGATGTAAGTTGTCACCGGGTACCGAGGTACCAATCAACTTTGCCTGTAAAGGTTGTCTGGAGAATAAATTCTCTGGGCCTTCAAGCACCTTAGAGTTGGGTCTTGACAATGCAGGAGCTAACTTGGGTGTGTGATTATTTTATTTAGGGGGATAGCTGGTTTTTCTTGGATCATCTTCTTCAGGGATTTTGTTAGGTTGGGGTTTCCTGCAAGCATTTGGGTTATCAAACAAACTTCAAAAGATATGTCATGGTTAGAGTGTATCCATTCTACTTATAATTATGCAAATACATTTAAAACATCAACCATGCTCTAACAATCTATACTAAATACTAAACTATTGATTCATACATTTTCAATAGCAAGGGGAAAGAGATCATTAATCTACTTAAACATTAGAGCAAGGGACATCAGAAACATACAGAAAAAAATAGTATTAACTCAAAGATCAAGATACCAAAAACATCATTGTGAGAATCCTTCCTTCTTCATTAAGAGTTTTCTAGCAGCACTGGTGTGTACATCAACAGCTCCAAGAGAGCATCTCTCTACCAAGACCTATTAAGAACTACTGAGCATTGAGCTCTACAACTACAAGAAGTGAAATGCTGAAATTCCATTACTATGGACTGCAAAATCATCAATTTTTCCAACCCTTTGAATGAGATTGGACTTGTTATTTATACACATATTTTCCCTAAAGTTAACCCAACATAACTTTACACTCAATAATAAAATATAATTTCTGGTGGCCGGTACTACCTGCACCACTTTACAGCTACCTTGAGAAGAACAGAGGTCTGACATGTCAGAAGAATAAGAAAAGAAATGAAGTATGGAAGAATCATCATCGAGAAGAGTGCTGGAAGTAGAAGAGAAGAAATCCAATCTATTTAGAGTTCGAGGCTACATGCCTCATCAATGCAAAAGTGGCTCGCTATCTTTGATACACCAGATAGTTAATGCAAGAGCAGCCCCTTGGAAAAACCATCTGTCAGAACCATCCCTCGAGCTGACGTGTCACCTTTTTGGGGTCACCTACTTTTTGACACCCTTTATTAACTATTGGATAGTGACCGGTCGGCTTCAGGGAACCTGAACACGGGTCACCAGAAGAATACAAAATGGTTGGATCTGGGACTCTGGGATTTGAGAGCTTACACTCAAAGAATAATGAATGAAAAGAATGTACCCTGCTAGTGATAATCCCTAAAATCTGGAGAATTTTATTGTCCTTTTCTGTTCTTAAATGCCTCAAAATTTGGCTAATGCCATCATCATCTATGTCCTTAATTCTTCTCCACCTTGCATGAACAACTTCAAACTTCTCCTCAACTTCTCCGGCCCTGTTCCAGAATTCATCTACTAATTTTATAGTGTCATGAGCCTAGAGCATCATCTAAGATATTCTGGATAGCTTTCCTCCGTCAAAGTCCCAGGTAGACTGATACAGGCACTCCATCAGCTCATCATACTTACTGAGGACATAGTCCTCTGGGGCACATGTTCCGGTGGTGAAGGGGTTGAATTGTGACACCCTTACCATGAATGCTTTAAATAGACCCAAAGGGTACCAGACTATAGTTACTTTCTCTCTTAGGGCCTTAACCAGTTGCTTGCATACCTTGATCTTAAGGCCAAGTTTGGAGTACTGGGCCCAGAGGGACTCAAATGATTATTCCCCCAAAATTCTCATCTCTGTGACAGCCTCTTCCCTGGAGTTAAAGACTTCATCCAATCCAATCTTCCATCCTTCATATTTATCTAAGTCTCCCTCCCATAGGAAAGTAGAGACGTTCACCTGATTCAACAGATTGTTGATCTGGTAAAGATCCAGGAGCGATACAACTAAAAATTTCCTTACAACTATTATCTGCTCGATGATCCACCGATCCATAGCCTGGGCCTTCTTCTTCATGGCCCTTAAAGTATCCACATCACCCTGTGCAAGTGGTAGTCCGAAGGTGGAAGCTTTTAGATGGATCTCAGCCAGGGGTAGTGTAAGTTCTGTCAGAAGTCTGAGGAGATTCTCATTGTTTTCTCTTTCCTCCTTCAAATTTTGGGCATGTTTATTATACTGAACCTCTATTGCCTGGGTTGCTTCTTGTAATAGGTCTAATTCTCCCTACTTATTTCTCCTCCCTAGAGGCACTTTTGTGATTGTATAATCTTTGGCCCTTACCACCGGTGCATCTCTATCTAGGGGAGGTGTTGCAATTATCACAATAGTGCTTCCTTCTGAACCAATTTGAAGGGTATGGATTTTCCAAGCCTTTTCAGACTTTGTTGCCTCTACATTTTGGGCCATCATCTCGGCTAGGGAGAGTGGAACACCTATTTCTATCATCAAGGCCTTTCTCTTTCTAGATTCCACCAGCCATTGGGGTGGTTTTTCTACCAAGGCCTGGGTGTTGGGACTCCCTTCAGAGTTCGGTGGTGCATTCACGGTATCTGTAGTGTCATCAGGCTCTTTGTCCTTTTCTTGTTCATGTTCATGTTTATTTTCTTGCTCTCTGAGGGCCTCAATGTTTTCCTCCTTGTTGGAATCTCCTTTTGTGATTTCTGAGATCTCTTCTCCACCAGTATCAGCATCACCTATATAATCAGGGATTTCCCTATCCTTCTCAGCATCGGTTGAATCAATATTCATATCTTCAGGGGTTCTCCCCTCATCCTATTGTTGTTGTTGTTCTTCTTCAGTGTCATTTGTCAGGATATCCTTCTCTATTGGAACACCTTCAGGAGGTGGCATAGGTATCTAGCCAAGGTTTAGCATTTGGGCTGTAGTGATCAACTCACCAAATGTACTCCAGGGGGCATGGTCACCCGGAGTAACCAAAGGCGTCTAGAGCGTGACGATTGGGGATATGGTTGATCCTGTGGGTCCAATTTCCCCAGTCATTGATTTCTCATCTATTGTTTGCCTTAGTTATTTCTCAGTCTCTTGGAGCGGTGTTTCCTCCCACTCGGGCTCCTTTTGTGCTTCTTCTTGGACTTCCTGCTCTGAGGAAGCCTCTTTCTCTAAGACTTATTTTTTAGCAAGGATCTCTTCCTTTTATTGGGCAGAAATTTCTTCCACCGCCTGATCTATCTCCCCATGTAGGTTCATAAGCTCATCCATCTCGAAGATGTCATCAAATTCATCATGTGGGGGAGAGACCTCTGTTATATCCTCCAGTTTGGGGGAATCCAAACTGACCTCTACTGGGGGAATATTAGGCATGTCAGGGCCCATATCTGCGCTTGGGGTGGGGTTCACCTCCTACTTCTTCTTTCTTTGTAATGGAGCCCTAGCATCCAGAATATCTATAGACTCTACCTCCACAAATGCCTGTCTTCTCATTAGTGATGCCAACAATGGGGATCCTGTCGAGTGAGCAGATGCTACTAGAGTTGCGATGAGGCTGTGAGAAAGTTATGCACTTATCTTTTGGCTCGTCAGCCTCGACGCCTCTATTTTTTCTTGTATCTGTGCCATCATGGGGAGGAGGCCTTTGGTAGGCACTTGGGGAGGCACCTGGGTTGGGGTACCTTCTTTCTCCTTCCCCTTTCTTTTGCTGGGTCCAATGGCTCTGGAGATCGAAGCAGAACTCTGAACAACATCCCCTTTTTGGGTTCTCCTTGGACACACCTGCTCAAAATATTTATGACTATTATTTATAATGGGGTGGCACACCTCTTCAATTGGTAAGTTCTCTAGGGTGCCCCAATCCACCCAAGGGAGATCTAATTTATCAATCCCTTGTTCTTTATATATTGGGTCTTGTTAACGAGACTCTTGTGATCGGATCCGCCAGCATATGTAAGTTGTCACCTGGTACCGGGGTATCGACCAACTTCACCTGTAAAGGTTGTCTGGGGAAATGAGATTCCCTAGGCCTCCAACCACATGAGAGTCGAGTCTTGATGGTGCGGCGCTCAGTTGGGAGATGTGACTATTTTTGAGGGGGATAGCTGGTTATCTTCAACTCGTTCTCTCTGGGGATTCAAGTAGGTGAGGTTTCTCCAAGCATTCTTACACTTAACAAATAAACTGAAAAAGATCCTACGGGGTTTAAAATATTTCATCTACCTATAGTTATGCTGAACATTCAAACCATCAACAATACTCTAACACACTATACTAAATACTGAAGAAACATACAACCATCAGTTCATATTTCATCAGTAGCAAAGGAAAGGAGGTCGTTAATCTACTTTAAGTGTTAGAGAAAAGGACATGAAGAACACAAAGCATAAAATACCATCAGCCCAAAAGAAAGAATTCCAACAACATCATTGCAAGAACTCTCCCTTCTTCATTAACATTTCTTCCATCAAGCACTGGTGCATGGTACAATGGTGGCTCCAAGGGAGCATTTAACTACTTGAAAGCTTAAACTATGGAGCATTGAGCTCTGCAACTGAGAAATGAAAAACTACTTTTCTATTAATATGGACTGCAAAATCATCAATTTCACTGACCCTTGGAATGGGGCTAGACTTACTATTTATACACATACACATCTAACCCTAACCCTAACTTATGTTACAAAAATACATTATCCGATGGTCGGTACTACCTACACCACTCTACAAAAGACCTAGAGATGGAAGAGGCCTGTTATGTCAGAAGAATAAGACAAGAGAGGTGGAATGGAAGAATTAGCCTCGAGAAGAGAGCCGTGAAGAAGAAAGAAGAAATACGATCCCCCGAGAATCAAGACTACATGCCTCATAAATGGGAAAAGTGGCACCCTGTCTCTGATGTGCCAGGTGTAACATTGAAGCGGCGCTTCAAGAAGACCATCTGTCAGAAACCTCCCATTGAGCTGATGTGTCTTGTAGCGGTTACCTACCTTTTGACACCCTTTATTAACTACCTTGAAAGTGACTGGTCAGCCTTGGGGACCGGGACACGGGTCACTGAAAGAATACAAAATGTAGGATCCAAAATTTTGGGATTCAGGAACTTGTGTTCTGAAAGAATAAAGAATACAAAACACTTAGGTTTTCTTTGGCCCCCAAAGAATCTTTATTGTTGTTTGTTGTCATTGAAGGTTTGGAGATGGGAAATTCCATCTTCATCGATGTCTTTAAGGCCAGCCCACCGGTACTTGGCCACCTCAATCTATTCCCCGAGGTCTGGAACATTTCCCTTAAATTCATCGGCCATCTTTGTCGCATTGTGACCACTGAGTATCATGCAAGTTATTTGCGTCATTTGAGCTCCATCTATTCCCTCTATGGATTGATACCTTGACTCCATTAACTCATCAAACTTCCCCAAAATATATTCCTCCAGTGTGCATGTGTCAATGCTGAATGGATCAGCTCTGGAGACCTTCAAAACAAAAGACTTGTAAAAATTAAAAGAATATTGTACTGCATTGACCTTATCCCATAGAGTCCCCACCAGTTTCTTGATTACCCCTAATGTGAGGTCAAGTATGGAGTGTTGGGTCCTCACAAAATTAAAGGACTCCTCTCCTAAAATTCTAGACTCATAAACAATCTCCTCTCCGAGGCCGATGAGTTCTTCTAACTCAACCTTCCATGCCTCATAATTCTTGATGTCCCCCTCCCATATACTGATGGTGGTTTCACCCTGATGTAATACATGGTGGGCCACATATAGATCTAGGAGGGTGGACACTAGGAAATGCTAGACATTTCCCAACTGCAAGGTAACCCATTCATCAACCGCTTGGGCCTTCTTCTTCATCGCCTGTAATGAGTCTATATCATTCTGCAGAAAAGATGCATCTAAAGTAGAGGCCTCTAGAGGGATGACGCTGATGGGTCGGGCCATCTTAGTTAGCAACCCCATGAGGTTTGCATTTTTTTCCTTTTCTACCTTGCACTTTTGAGCCTCCTTTTTGTAGTGAGCCTCCACTACCTTGGCTGCTTCTTTCAACAGGTTCAATTCACCCTATTTTCCTCTCTTCCCTAGTGACACCTCTATGAAATTATAATGTCTAGCCTCTGTCATTGCCTCAACTGTATTTGGGGAAGGTGTCACGATTACTATGACTATTTCTCCACCTGGCTCAGTTTGAAGAGTGTGAACCATCTGGGCTTTCTTAACTTTAGGTGGGTTCTGTGCTTAATCCATCATCTCCGCCAAAGAAAGATGGGTTTTGGGTGTTGATGGGGGGCCTTTCACTTTCGAGATTCCACCAACCACTATGGCGGGTGGGGTGTCTTTGTAGCCAAAACCTGTTCCTGTAAATTCTCCCCAATATCCTGTTGTGCTCCCTCAGTAGTATGAGCCTCTTCTAGCTCCTTCCCCATATCTTCTCTCTCACCAAAAATATTTTTTTCGATGGTACCTGTATCTTTTGCCCCGCTATCTGTATCTTAAGTAATATTCTAGTCCTCGTTGGTTGCCTCAGGGTTTTCTTCTTCTTCCTTTTCCTATTCTTACTTAGCCTCTCTTGCTGGGGTGTCTTCTTCCATTGGTACATCCTCTGGTAGTGGGGGAGGTAACGGGCCAAGATTCAGCATTTGGGCCATAGTGAGTACCTCCCCAAATGTTTCCTTCAAGAGCTACATCTGGAACATGGCGGTTGGGGTCACAGTTGTTCCTGAGGGTCCAGTTTCCCCAACCGATGCCATTTGTTCACTTTTCTTTTGTTGTTCTAATACTTTTGTATCTTGTATTTTTGGGACTTCGGAGGCGATCTCTTGCTCTATCCCTTTCTCTTCTTCTACCTATTCCTCCTACTCCTATGCAGGTTCCTATTCTGGAGCTTCCTCCTGCTCTGGGCTTTCAGCCTCTGGCTGCTCAATGTCTCCCTGCAAATTCCCAAACTTGTCAATTCTAAAAACATCATCAAATTCTTCCTGAGGGGGAGGATTTACTGGGACATGAGTGGGCTGTAGCTCCTTTTCTGGCTCTAGGGAGTCAGAAGAAAGGATTTATACTTGTGGGATCTCAGGCATCCCTAGCTCTGGTTCTGCCTTTAGCTTTGGATTAAGCCTTTTCTTCCGCCTGGTGACCAAAGGAGGCCCCGCATTCCTTAGGACTTGTTCCTCCTCTGGATCTACTTTTGTCACTTTGACCATTAGTGCTACTAGTGAAGGGGAAGAAGGAGGACAGACAAGTCTGGTCATGAGCGCCAGAGTAGCCAACCGTGTGATTAATTTCTCCCTCATCTGCTGGGAGGCCACTATTTATTGCTTTAGTTATTCTTTTATGGGGGTGTCCTGCAGAGTTGGAGTCTCCATTATTATTTTTCCCCTATCTTCTCCCTGTGAAGAAGTTCTCACCCCGGGGGTCAACTTTGGTACTAGCTAGGCAGCCCTGCGAGTACTCTTGGGGCATACTCTCTTAAATTATATATGGCTACACTCAACCATGTTGCAGGTAAATTCCTCAATGGTGGTCCCCTCCTAGGCATTCCAGCCCACCGATGGGAGGGCCAACTTATCAATCCCCTTTGCCTTGTACTGGGGGTCTATTGTGGATCTGGCATCTGAGAAGTCATTTGGAAATTTCCAGAGCTTCAACCTTTCCATCATCCCCATGGTCATCTAGACGTAATGCCATCTCTGGACTTCAACGTCATCCTAGAAATCTTCCCAGAAGTCCTCCATGTGATATTGGTGGGGCTCTGATGCCTGGGGAAGTGTTGGTGCAATTTTTCCATGCGGATCAAAGTTCTTCCGCACTAGATAAAATTTTGCCAGGTTCAAGCTCTTGAGTTTTTTGTCTGCCTCCTTGGTTATTTCCAGGCTGCACAAGTAATTCCCACAAGTGATTGGAAATTGAATATTTGTCACCTTCTTTAAGGTGTATAATGCGTGCAACTCCATCATTTGTCTACAATACTCTAAGAGAATTATCTTGTTCCCATAATGTTTGGGCAACAAGTAAGGTTTCCCAGAGAATCCATTTACCCTTATGTATGTATTCTGCTAGAATTGTATGTAATAATGGCCATAAATTCTGACCAAATCCATTTCCTCCATGGAGAGGCAGTATCCTACATCCTGAGTAGGCGTGAGCAAGTTGTAGTAGATGAAGGCATCGTTCACCTGGTAGAAACTGGGGAAACTATCCTCCCATAAGATTTGTGGGAGATAATTCCAGGGAGCTTCTGACTCTGGCCGATCCCGAGTATGCCTGATGTGAGTAACCCATTAGTGGTGGGTCATTATTGTGCTAGGGCCCAGAGAACATAAGAAGTCATTTAAAACTTGTGCTTTTGGGCCACCTAAAGGAACTGAGAATCCACGTGGTTTAAAATAATGGCAGCCCAATCAAAGTACTCCCTGCCGGTGGTGATGCCAAGAAAGAAGTAGTACATCCACCCTATGAATTCTCAGGCATGGGGTTTCCCAAAGACCCATCATAGTGCTATCATCCCCATCTAGATGCTTTGTTTAAAATCGGACTGGGGGATCTCTAGCTTCATTTTCTTGGGGTCCCTCTTCAGAGTCTTGAGCCAATGATTGTTCATGTATTGTCGGGCTACAACCTCCAGCTATTGAAATTGAGCTAAGGCATTATCTCTAGTAACGATAGTTGGGTTGTCAAACTGAGGGATCCCCAACCCTACCCAAAAAGTTGCAGCATCGAGAGACACCATGGGGGTGGGATATTCGGTTAGTTCCAGGGTTGCGAGCATGATGACTCGGAGAGAAGAGTTGTAATGTGCTGCAAGTGTGAGAATCAACTCTGGGGCCTACACCAAGCATGGAAAATAGGCAGCCTTGAGAATCTCAAAATCCCCGACGTTGATCACCAGTAGATCCCCAAACTGTCACTGAATGTACATTATCTTGAGCAGGGCCTACATCTCGGCCCACATTCTGATGTTGGTGTCGGTAATTAATTAAACTTTGGAATCAATCTTTGATCCCACAACGGTGTTGTCCTTCAAGTACTTCATGTTGAGAGGTAGTTTTTCTAAGGCCCTCTCCATTTTAGATCTGACGGTTGCCCTGGTGACCGCCATGGAAGGAAGTTCCAAAATTCCTGGTGGTGAAGATGCGGAAGCCTCAGACATTTTTAAGGTATGTTGTTCTAGAAACCTAAAATCCAAAGAAAGGTGAGGAAGGAAAGGCTCTGGATGCTCTGCAACAGCTTCCACCTCCAAACGTCATGCATAGCAACAAAAAATCACCTCATTGTTACTCACTAAGCTTAGAGAATCATGCACTCAATTCTTCCACTTATCACTCTTCAATCACTCTAAAATCGATCAAGTGTTTTTATCGCGATAACTGTGAAAATGACAGGTGAGTCTTATTTATACCTGAGGTGAAAAACAAGTTACCTTTCCCTCTACAAACTTTGGAACAGGTAGACCTCCGGACTCCAGGCCCAGGGATTCCGTGTGACCATACCCTCTTACAAAAAGAAGACATCGTTGCAAAGAATCCCAAAGTCTAGAGTCTATTTCCTAGGCAAGGAATGACCAACTCTGGGACCACTTCCCGAAGACACAAGGGAAAAAAACAAAAAGCAAAACCAACATCGTGGGAAAGAAAACTCGGAGAAGGAAAAAAAAGAAACAAAGGAAAAAGAAAGGCAAGAGCCAAAAGAAGAAAACAAAAAGGGGGACCCAACATTTTTCATAGAATGTAGGGATAGGGATGCAGGGCATAACAAATGGTGACTATCTGGGATGAATGCCTTAGTGCATTTGAGAACTGCAAAATCTCTGGTTAGTGAAACTGGAACAAATCGTTACTCAAAGCATCTTGCTTGCAAGGTGTGAAACGTCTGAGAAAATCTGGCCATGCGCGATCTAATCTGTGGTCCTTTCATCAGTGGTGAAGTGTGTGCTTTGGAAGGAAATCAAACTAATGACCTCTGGGAGAAGCAAAGAGGAGGCACTAAGTATATCAAACCCCAAAGTCATCACATCCATTTGTTTCTCCCAGACACCAGAGTTTTGTCCATTTCTTTCTTTGTTATTTCTGGGTGAGAGGGCGGTACTTCTTTCACTATCAAGCTTAAGCTTAGCTAAATTTAATGGTGCTACTTCTTTCTCCCTTCCACCTCTCTTAATATGTTGAACCAGGCAGGAAAACTCTAGATCCGGAAAGAACCTTTAGAAGTTCAGACTTGGGTCAACCAAGTAGTGCAACCGATCTACCCTCAATGTGTCTGATTACTTGTTCCTTACTTTTTGTTTCACTGACTACCAGACTTCTGGGGATAAATCTAATGAAGATTACTCATAATTTACTACCAAAATTGTAAGATAACTCTGGAGACCGGACCGATTCCATCATGTTAACAATCGATTCCTAAGTTCACGGCCATGTTAAAGACAACATCCCAGAGACTAGATGTTATGCGAAGCATACCAATCCTTACAAGAGGGAGAGAAAAATACTGAGACCTGAAAATGAAGACAAGAAAAACAAAAGAAAAGGGGTGGTTCCAAAGGATGGCTAGCAAGACTATTTACAAGGCAAGGCACCTCCAAATGAGGCACCAGGAAAGAAATATTTACAAGCAAGGAACTTTACATTGAATACAACTTTGGGCAAACCAACCTCATTCGAAATAATGTTTGAGAAACTATCCATTGACGGGCAATGGGACATGTTCTCCAATCATGGTATTAAGGTGGTAGGTATTTTCCCCACAGATCTCTAAGATTAGGTATGGTCTGAGCTAGAACCGTTGGAACTTGGTGTGATTTCCTTTCTTTTCCCGGGCCTTGTCCCACAACAGGACCAAGTCCAAAATTTGAAAGGCCTTGTATTGGGCTCTTTGGTCAAACCATCTTTTTACCACTACTTGGTGATACATGAAATTTTCAAGGGCTGCATCTCATTTTTCTTCCATCTGCACCAAATTCAAAAGCCGAACCTCCACAATATTATCTCGGTTGCTGAATTCCTACATAAACTGAAAAAATAGGATCTGTAAGTTGATTGGGAATATTGGGTTCTTGCCATAAACCAGATGGAATGGGGATGTTCCTAGGGTAGCCTTAATTTGAATACAATCCACCCAGAGGGTGAATCTCAGCTTTTGGTGCCAATCCTGGGGATTCTGTTCTAGCAGGTGTTTGATCACTTCAAGTAAATTTTTGTTCGTTGATTCAGCAACACCGTTCCCCTGGGGGTAATAGTTGCTGGAAAACTTCAGAGTGATCTTTCGGTTATAGGTCCATTCAAGTAGTTTCACTGAAGAAAATTTTAGACCATTGTCACACACTATGGCAAAGGGCATTCCAAATCTTGTGACGATGTTTTCTTTCAGGAATTTAATAACTATGTCTGTCGTGTTGTTTTTGCAAGGTATGGCTTCAGACCATTGGATGCATTAATTGGTTGTAGTTAAGATACATTAGTGGTTGGCAGATGAGTTGGGGTTGATTTCCTTGATAAATTTAAATTCTCATTGGGCAAAAGGCCTAGCCTCGAAGACTGGTTGTAAAGGCATAGCCGGGTTACGCTCATGATGTGCTATGGTCTGAAAAGTATGGCACTTTCAAATGTGAGTGTAAACATCTTTAAATATACAAGGCCAATAATATTTGGCCTGAAGGATTTGATGGGTGGTGGCGTTAGTTGAGCCATGCCCAGTTCCAAACTTCCTGTGGAATTCTTTGATCATTTTCGTAGCTTGGTCCCTATTAATGCACCAAAAGTACACTCCCTCATAGTTCCTGCAGTAAAGTGTGAAGTTTTTGATCATGAAGTGAGCGCTTTTCATCTGTAGGGCATGGAATTTGTTGGGAGGTGACCCCTTTGAGCATCTATTATTTAACAATAAGTACACCAAATCAGTGTACCACAAGTCTCAAGTGATAGACTCCACTGTGTAAGTTTGACATTCTATGTGGGGAGTCTCTTCTGCCATCACTCGACTCAATCCCTGGCCTTGAACTATCTTCATGGGTTGCATTTCCAAGTCATACTCCTAAAGGATGGCCATCCATTTCCCTCATCTTTCACCTAGTTCACTCTGCATCAACAGAGATTTCACAGCCTGGTCCGGGATGATAACATGCACCTTGCTCCAGAGAATATAATGCCAGAATTTCTTTACGGCGTGAACAAGAGCAAAGGCCTGCTTTTCCAATGATGAATATCAAAATTTGGTATTCTTGAAGGGGGAGCTCATGAAAGCTATGGGTCATTCTCCCCCCTTGACCTTTTGGGTCAATACTATCACAGCAGAATGTGGAAAAGCAAAGGAGTAAATGCAAAACGGGAGGGAGTAGTTCAGACTAGCCAAGATGGGTGCCTCCGTTATTGTTTGTTTAATTTGGTAAAAATATGCCTACTTTGCCTCAGGACTCCACTCAATTTTTGTATCCTTTTTCATCATCTCATTGAGTGGCTTTACTATCTCAGTGAATCCAGTGATAAACCGCCAGAAAAAGTTGATCTTTCCAAAGAAAGATCGCATCTCTTTTTTGCTGCCGGGCATTTGTAGATTTAGCAGCACTTCAACTCTCTCAGGGTCAATGGATATACCCTTCTTAGAGACAATATGCCCAAGAAACTTCCCTTTAGTGACCCCAAAGATGCACTTCTTGGGGTTGAGAGATATTTCATACCGGTGACATCTCTCGCAGATTTGGGCGAGGTGGGCGGAATGGTCATGCCTGTCCTGGAAAAAGACAGTCAAATCATCCATGTAGATGATTATGCACTGATTCACAAGGCCTTCAAATGTAATGTCCATAGCCTTTTGGAATGTGGCCCCTGCGTTGATCAAGCCAAAGGGCATTCTTCGATATGCAAATGTTCCCCACTTGGTGGTGAACGTTGTTTTATCTCTATCTTCATACTTAACCATGACTTGGTTGTATCCAGAGTATCTGTCTAAGAATGAAATCATTTGTGACCCATTCACTATCTGCAACACCTCATCCAATGAGGGGAGAGGGTAATTATCCTTCTTGGAGGCTCTATTTAAATTTTGGAAATCCACGCAGAGGTGAATTTTACCACTCTTTTTTTTAACAGGGACCAAATTGGCAACCCACATAGTGTGTCAGATTGGAAAGATTATCTGGGCTGACAGCAATTTCTCCACCTCTTGATGAATCAGAGGCTCGATCAGTGGGTTGACCGGTCACTGCTTTTGCCAAAAAGGCTTAGCATCAGGTTTCAGGGGGATGGTATGAGTCATAATGGATGTGTCCTAGGTTTTCAAATCCTCATATCCCCATGTGATCACATCTATGTATTCTTAAAGAACCACAAGAATTTTTCCCTTCTCCTCAGGGGAGTAGGAGGAACCAATGTGTATCATCTTTTCTTCACCAGGCTGGCCGATGTTTACTTTCTCAAATTTTTCCCCTTAGAGGAGGATGCTATCTTTTCCCGGCCTTGAGGGTCTGAGTCAAAGATATGTTCAAGTGTGACCATCCCCTTTGGGATGGTGTTGGTAGGTAGGTCCATGATCCCATCATCTTCATCACCCTGCCCAGTATCATCATGGTCTCATTCCTCCACTATCTGGTCCTCAAAGACACCAACATTGGCCATGAAGGCCAGGATATGTTGATCGTCCTCAAAAACCTGAAAGTGGGTGACATTATCTGGAATAGATAGGGTGGGGATCATTTCAACAGGAAATCTCTGGAGTCATGAGTCGGCCATAGGCTCGAGTGTGTTGGCAAAAAATGGCGAGGGCATCCGGGACATAATTCTATTGCTGGGGAATAAGATCAATGCTGAAGGCATAAAAATCTTCAATAAGGCTCCATGCCCAATTACGGTATGTAGCCAGCCTCTTATCATGACATGTATACTGACTCCAAACCTGTTTGACAACCAACTCTAAATCACCCAGAGCCCAGAGGTGGGTGATCCCTTTCCTTAATGTGAATAGGATTCCAAGGATCAAAGCATAATACTCCATAACATTGTTTGCGTAGTTGAATTATAGCCCATAGGATGTAAGGAAGGATTTCCCCTATGGGTTGATTAATTCTACTTCGGCCCCACAGCCTTGTTTGGATCAGGACCCGTGGAACTTAAGGGTCCACAGGTCATCGCTTGTAGTCTGGAACTGAGGAGATGGAGCAGTCTTTGGATTTCTTTTGGGAGACTTGGGAGGAGCTTCCTCCTACACTAATGGTGCATGGGTGAGGTTTTCCACTGGAGGGGTTTTCAATTGAGATCTTTGGGTAAATTGCACTAAAGAAGCGTTTCCAGTAGGAATACTTGGTTCCGAGGAATCAATTGTATGTTATTCTTTCTGGAAGGAGTCGATGTGTCGGGTAGTGATGGAAAGGCAAGGCTCACACTCTAACTCTGAATGCTTCTGATAGTGTACCCAGCACCAGGTGTTGTACAAGAGTGAAGCGGGGGTCGCTGTGGCACCTTGAGAGTTAACCTCAACCCTCAACTTTTTGTCTAGGTCCTCGATTCTTGCAAGAATATGGGATCATCCCCAGGGGTGAAATTGAACATTAAGATTTCAAAGGGTTGGTACACCCCGGGGGAAGTCTCAGAGAAGAAGACCTCGTTAACCCTCCCGACTTTGGTAAGGGCCTACTTCATTCGGGGCTCACTCTCAACTTGGATCTTGTTTGATTCTCCTTCCCAGGGGAGCCACAAGTGGGAGAAGTCATTCGAAAGGTATCCATTCAAGGACTTAGACCAATTTTGACTTAATCACATCCCATAAGTCTCTCGGATGTCCACCACTTGGATATCGATTATGCTGGCTATTATGGGGTCCTAGATGAGTTGTATCCGGACATTCTTCAATTCTCCCACCATTTTTATAGCAGTTTTATCCAGTTGGATTACCGCACCATTGGATGGGGTGGGTCAAAAATTAAGCTTCTGGCATATGGATAGGGGCATGATGTTGCCTGAAGCCCCAGAATCTACTAGGTAGTTGTGTATGTTTTTTCCTTGTATGTTTAGGCCTAGTAGGAATGGATGATCTTCATTATTTCCCTAAAAGATAGCCGCATTGGCATCCTCAAAAGAGACAGTCTTGGGTAGGCAACTGACAACTTCTAGGTTTCCCAAAAGTTTCAGAAGAGACTTCTTCTACTCGGGACAATTTAGCAAAACCTCCATCAAGGTCACAGAAGTGATGGTTTGTTCTAATGCCTTCATGATGTCAAATCTTCCTCCAAAGAATTGGTGGCTTCCCTCAGTCAGGCCTTTTGCTTCACTAGAGCTAGAACATTTTGGAGGGACAGGCCGGCGGTTAGTTGTATTGCCCAGGGAGGAGTGTCTTTGGGAGGTGTTTTCAGTGTGTAAACTGGTCCTTTACTAGCCTTGCTCTGAGTGTTGTAAGGAGTCCACAGGTTGGTGAAGGCATTGGCCTCAAAGGCTAGAATCGATTCATCAAAGAATCCCTGCAATTCAGATTGTTCTTCATCTTCTCTAGCAGATCTGAAGAAGACAGTCTCACAGGTGAATGCACCGTGAGTTGGCTCTTGCATAGGAGGCTCTAGGGGGGTAGCATCATGTTATTGTTGCCTATCTAGCTGGGAAATCATGATGATTTCTCCAGCGTGGCACAGTTTACCTTGTTGTGGGAGCCTGTGTCATGCAATCTACACCAATTGGTCATGGGCTAGAAGTCTACAACTGGTGTGAAATGGGATGGTCCAGCACCACTTTGATTGGCATTTTAGTTTGGAGGCAGACCTTCGGTGTTCACATTATTATTCCATTATTGTTGGTTGGGCCGAGGTCTACTATTGAAGTTTCTTCCCCTGGCATTGTTGTTCTGCTAGCCTGAGAAAATATTTCCTCTTTGGGAATTGGAATTCTGGGGTGTGTAGGACCCCGCTTTTAGTTGACTCATGTCTATAGTCAGGGTGGACAACATTCATTAGAGGGATTCAACTTTGGCAGTCAGTTGAGTGTTTGCGTCACAATGTGACGGTTGTTATTGTTGGTTCCCTAGGAAGGTAGCAGTATTTTCCAGAGTTGAGGGTTGAAATCCTCCAGCCATGGATGACTAAAAGGACACTTTGGGTGGTTATGTCTGAGGTTGTTGTGCCTGCTATGGCTGGTTCCAAGGGAAGTATTCCAGCCCTGGTATTGCCAGAGTCTGCGATAGATAAATGTACTGGGCCTATTGGTCTATCAGTGGGGGAAGATAATTCATAGCCATTGTGGGGGCACCCATTGTCAGACTAGGGTTATATCCCCCAGCGTATGTAGTTCTGTCAGGGATCATGTTGAAAGGTGTGCTCTGCCCAATCCCACCTGGGGATTTGTTGAGACTATGGGATAGTTCTAAGGTTAGGTTGTAAACTTTTGCCAAAGTGTCTCGGTCGCCTGGGGCGGTCATTCTCCGGAGGAGAGTGGCAATGAAGGGGTCCATCATGTTGAGATAGGTCTGTATGGTTACTTCTAGGGATGGAATGAAAGGACCCGTGCACCACTTCAAGGCACGGTTGAACCGGTGATTGAATGTTGCAAGGGTCTCATTTGGTTCCTTTCTGATGGAAATGAACTGGCTATGGGACCAAGTTGGGTCCACATGTACATGAAAGGCAGCCAAGAAGGCGTCCTCCATGTCCTACCAACTATTGATGGAGTTGGCAAGAAGGTTAAGGTACCAGTTTAGTTCACCCTGTTCCAGGGATAGGGGAAACATCTAGGTCACAACATCTTCATATTAGACCTGGTGTTAGTTCATGGCATCTTTATATGCTTGCAAGTGTTCCTCTATGGTTTGTGAACCTAGGTGTTCATATCATGGGAAAATCTTCTCTGGGTGCGAGGGTAAATCATTGGTAGCACCCATAAAAGTTCCCATAAGGGACCCAGTATTACCGAAGTATGTAGCCATTTGGGGAGCCAAATTTTGAGCAGGTTGGGGACTGGTTCCCAGGACTGTCTAGGAAGTTTGGATATTTTGAGGTACATGAGACACCTAGACAATAGTGGCTGGTGTGGTTTTCAGGGTCCATTTCTTTTGAGCAAGAGGATTGAGTTTGACAAACCTTCTGGGGTTTGGGGCTAACCTAAGGAATCTTTCAAATCTTGCTAGGAAGAAAGACCCAATCCCACTGAAGGTTTGACTCCTAAAACTATGGCTTGGGGAACCCTCGAGAGGTGTAAAATGAAAATCTTGAGAAGGGAATGAGTTCATGCCCTCCATCTAGCGCCAGTTTCTGTTGACGGGACACTTGTGACCAGGTCCGCCAGCAGATGTATGTTGTCAATGGGTACCGTGGTACCAGCCAACTTTGCCTGTAAAGGTTTTCCAGGGAAATGAGATTCCATGGGCCTCCAACCATGTGAGAGTTGGGTCTTGATGGTGCGGGGCTCATTTGGGAGATGTGACTATTTTTGAGGGGGATAGCAGGTTATCTTCAACTTGTTCTCTCCCAGGATTCAAGTAGGTGAGGTTTCTCCAAGCATGCTTACACTTAACAAATGAACTAAAAAAGATCCTACAGGGTTAGAAATATTTCATCTACCTATAGTTATGCTGAACATTCAAAACATCAACAATACTCTAACACACTATACTAAATACTGAAGAAACATACAACCATCAGTTCATATTTCATCAGTAGCAAAGGAAAGGAGGTTGTTAATCTACTTTAAGTGTTAGAGCAAAGGATATGAAGAACACAAAGCATAAAATACTGTCAACCCAGAAGACAGAATGCCAACAACATCATTGCAAGAACTCTCCCTTCTTCATTAACATTTCTTCGAGCAAGCACTGGTGCATGATACAATGGTGGCTCCAAGGGAGCATTTAACTACTTGAAAGCTTAAACTATGGAGCATTGAGCTCTGCAACTGAGAAATGAAAAACTAATTTTTTATTACTATGGACTGCAAAATCATCAATTTCGCTGACCCTTGGAAGGGGGCCAAACTTACTATTTATACACATACACATCTAACCCTAACCCTAACTTATGTTACAAAAATACATTATCTGGTGGTTGGTACTACCTATGCCACTCTACAAAAGACCTAGATATGGAATAGGCCTGTTATGTCAGAAGAATATGAAAACAGAGGTAGAATGGAAGAATCAGCCTTGAGAAGAGATCTATGAAGAAGAAAGAAGAAATATGATCCCCTAGGAATCAAGGCTACATGCCTAATAAATGGGAAAAGCAGTGTCCTATCTCCAATGTGCCAGGTGTAATATTGAAGCGACACCTTGAGAAGACCATCTATCAAAAACATCCCATTGAGCTGACATGTCTTGTAGCAGTTACCTACCTTTTGACACCCTTTATTAACTACCTTGAAAGTGACCAGTCAGCCTTGGGGACCACGACACGGGTCACTAAAAGAATACAAAATGTAGGATCCAAAATTCTAGGATTTGGGAACTTGTGTTCCGAAAGAATAAAGAATACAAAACACTTAGGTTTTCTTTGGCCCCCAGAGAATCTTTATTGTTGTTTTCTATCATTGAAGGTTTGGAGGAGATAGGAAATTCCATCTTCATATATGTCTTTAAGGCAAGCTCACCGATACTTGGCCACCTCAACCTGTTCCCCTAGGTCTGGAACATTTCCCTTAAATTTATCGGCCATCTTTGCTGCATCGTGACCACTGAGTATCATGCGAGTTATTCACATCATTTGAGCTCCATCTATTCCCTCTAGGGATTGATACCTTGACTCTATTAACTCATCAAACTTTCCCAAAACATATTCCTCTGGTGTGTATGTGTCAGTGTTGAATGGATCAGCTCTGGAGACCTTCAAAACAAAAGACTTGTATAAATTGAAAGAATATTGTACTACATTGACCTTATCCCATAGAGTCCCCACCAGTTTCTTGATTACCCCCAATGTGAGGTCAAGTATGGAGTGTTGGGTCCTCAAAAAATCAAAGGACTCCTCTCCTAAAATTCTGGACTTGGAAACAATCTCCTCTCTGAGGCCGATGATTTCTTCTAACTCAACCTTCCATGCCTCATAATTCTTGATATCCCCCTCCCATATACTGATGGTGGTTTTGGACTGATGTAATACATGGTGGGCCGCATATAGATCTGGGAGGGTGGACACCAAGAAACGCTAGATGTTTTCCAACTTCAAGGTAACCCATTCATCAACCACTTGGGCCTTCTTCTTCATCACATGTAACGAGTCTATATCACTCTGGGAAAGTGGTGCATCTAAAGTAGAGGCCCCCGAAGGGATGATTTTGATGAGCCAGACCAGCTCAGTTAGCAACCCCATGAGGTTTGCATTTTTTTCCTTTTCTACCTTGTACTTTTGAGCCTCCTTTTCGTAGCGAGCCTCCACTGCCTTGGCTGCTTCTTTCAACAGGTTCAATTCACCCTGTTTTCCTCTCTTCCCTAGTGACACCTCTGTGACGTTATAATCTCCAGCCTCTATCATTGCCCCATCTACATCTGGGGAAGGTGTCATGATTACTACGACTGTTTCTCCGCCTGGCTCAGTTTAAAGAGTGTGAACCATCTGGGCTTTCTTAACTTTAACCAGGTTCTTTTCTTGAGCCATCATCTCCACCAAAGAAAGATGGGCTCTGGGTGTTGATGGGGGGCCTTTCTCTTTTGATATTCCACCAACCACTGTGGTGGGCGGGGTGGCTTTGTAGCCAAAACCTATTCCTGTAAATGCTCCCCAATATCCTGTTGTGCTCCCTCAGTAGTATGAGCCTCTTCTGGCTCCTTCCTCGTATCTTCTATCTCACCAGAAATATTTACTTCGGTGGTACCTATATCTTTTTCCCCGCCATATGTATCTTTAGTAATATTTGGGTCCTTGTTGGTTTCCCTGGGGTTTTCTTCTTCTTCCTTTTCCTGTTCTTCCTTAGCCTCTATTGTTAGGGTGTCTTCTTCCATTGGTACATCCTCTGGTAGTGGGGGAGGTGAAGGGCCAAGATTCAGTGTTTGGGCCGCAGTGATTACCTCTCCAAATGTTGCCTTTGGGAGCAGCATCTGGAACACGGTGGTTGGGGTCACAGTTGTTCTCAAGGGTCTGTTTTCCCCAGCCGATGTCATTTGTTCACTTTTCTTTTGTTGGTCTAATACTCCCATATCCTATATTTTTGAGACTTTGGAGGCAATCTCTTGCTTTGTCCCTTTCTCTTCTTCTACCTGTTCCTCCTACTCCTATGCAAGTTCCTATTTTGGAGCTTCCTCCTGCTCTGGGATTTTAGCCTCCGGCTACTCAATGTCTCCCTATAAATTCCCAAACTAATCAGTTCTAAAAACATCATCAAATTCTTCTTAAGGGGGAGGATTTTCTGGGACATGAGTGGGCTTTGGCTCCTTTTATAGCTCTGAGGATTCAGAAGAAATGATTTCTACTTGTGGGATTTGAGGCATCCTTAGATGTGGTTCTACCTTCAACTTTGGATTAAGGCTTTTCTTCTGCCTGGTTACCAAAGGAGGCCCCACATCCCTTAGGACCTGTTCCTCCTCTAGATCTACTCTTGTCACCTTGACCATTAGTACTACTAGTGAAGGGGAAGAAGGAGGATAGACAGGTCCAGTCATGAGGACGGACATGTCCAGTCATGAGCACTGGAGTAGCCAACCGTGTGATTAATTTCTCCCTCATTTTCTAGGAGGCTGCTATTGATTGCTTCAGTTGTTATTTTATGGGGGTCTCCTACAGAGTTGGAGTCTCCATTATTATTTTTCCCCTATCTTCTCCCTGTGAAGAAGTTCTGGCCCCGGGGGTTAGCTTTGGTACCGGCTGGGCAGCCTTGCAGGTACTCCCAGGGCATACTCTCTTAAAGTATATGTGGCTATGCTCGACCATGTTGTGGGTAAATTCCTTAATGGTGGGCCCCTCTTGGGAATTCTAGTCCATTGGTGGGAGGGCCAACTTATCAATCCCCTTTGCCTTGTACTAGGGGTCTATTGTGGATCCGGCCTTTGAGAAGTCATTTGGAAATTTTTGGAGCTTCAACCTTTCCATCATCCCCATGGTCAATCGAATGTAATGCCGGTTCTGAACTTCAATGTCATCATGGAAATATTCCCAGAAGTCCTCTATGTGATATTGGTGGGGATCTGATTCCTAGGGAAGTGCCAGTGCAATTTTTCCATGCGGATCAAAGTTCTTCCGTGCTAGATAAAATTCTGCCAGGTTCAAACTCTTGAGTTTGTTGTCTGCCTCCTTGACTGTGGCTAGACTGCATGATTAATTCCCACAAGTGATTGGGAATGGAATATTTTTCACCTTCTTTAAGGTGTATAATGCCTACGAATCCATCATTTGTCTTCAATACTCCAAGAGAATTATCTTGTTCCCACAATGTTTGGGCAACAAGTAAGGTTTCCTAGAGAATCTGGTTACCCTTATGTATGTATGCTGCTAAAATTGTATGTAATAATGGCCATAACTTCTGACCAGATCCATTGCCTCTATGGAGAGGTGGTATCATGCAACCCAAGTAGGCATGAGTAGGTTGTAGTAGATGAAGGCGTCATTCACCCGGCAGAAACTGGGGAAACTAGCCTCCCATTGGATTTGTGGGAAATAATCCCAAGGAGCCTTCTGACCTGGGCTGATCCTGAGTACGCCTAATGTGAGTAACCTATTAGTGGTGGTTCATTATTTCACTAGGGACTAGCAAACATAAGAAGTCATATAAAACTTGCGCTTTTGGGCCACCTGAAAGAACTGAGAAATTACATGGTTTGAAATAATGGCGGCCTAATCAAAGTACTCCCCGCTGGTGGTGATTCCAAGAAAGAAGTAGTACATCCACCCTATAAATTCCTTGGCATGGGGTTGCCTAAAGATCTAGCATAGTGCTATCATCCCCATCTAGATGCTTTCTTTAAACTTGGACCGGGGGATCTCTAGCTTCATTTTCTTGGGGTCCCTCTTTGGAGTCTTGAGCCAATGATTGTTCATGTATTGTCATGTTGCGACCTCTAGCTACTAAAATTGAGCTAAGGCATTAGCTCTGGTAACGATAGTTGGGTTGTCAAACTAAGGGATCCCCAACCCTACCTAAAAAGTTGTGGCGTTGAGAGACACCATGGGGGTGGGATATCTGGTCAGTTCCAGGGCTGAGAGCATGACAACCCGGACAGAAGAGTTGTAATGTGCTGCAAGTGTGAGAATCAACTCTAGGGCCTGCATCGAGCATGGAAAACAAGTAGCCTTGAGAATCCCAGAATCCCCGATGCTGATCGCCAATGGATCCTTGGACTGTCATTGAATGTACATTATCTTGACCAGGGCCTGCATCTCGGCCCACATTCTGACGCTGGTGTCGGTAATTAATTGAACTTTAGAATCAATCTTTGATCCCACAATAGCATTGTGCTTTAGGTACTTCATGCTGAGAGGTAATTTTTCTAAGGCCCTGTCCATTTTAGATCTGATGGCTTCCCTGGTGACCGTTGTGGAAGGAAGTTTTGGACTTCTGGGTGCTGAAGATGTGGAAGCCTCAGACATTTTTAAGGTATGTTGTTCTAGAAACCTAGAAGCAAAAGAAAGGCAAGGAAGGAAAGGCTCTGGATTCTCTGCAATAGCTTCCACCTACAAACGTCATGCATAGCAATAGAAAATCACCTCATTGTTACTCACTAAGCTCAGAGAAGCATGCACTCAACTCTCACACTTATCGCTCTTCAATCACTTTGAAATCACTCAAGTGTTTTTATCACGGTAACTATGAAAATGACAAGTGAGTCTTATTTATACCCGAGGTGAAAAACAAGTTACCTTTCCTTTCGCAAACTCTGGAATAGGCAGACCTCCAGAATCTGGGCCCGGGGATTCCGTGCGACCATACCCTCTTACGAAAAGAAGACATCGTGGCAAAGAATCTCAGAGTTCGGAGTCCAGTTCCTGGACAAGGAATGACCAACTCTAGGATCGGGTCCCAGAGTCACAAGGGACAAAAACAAAAAGAAAAACCAACACTGCGGGAAAGAAAACTGGGAGAAGGAAAACAAAGAAACAAAGGAAAAAGAAAGGCAAGAGCCAAAAGCAGAAAACAAAAATTGGGACCCAACATTTTTCACACAAAATGTAGGGATGGGGATGCAGGGCATAATAGGTCCTCCAGAGGCCCGTTGCCTATAAAACCCTTCGGGAAACCCTGAAGGTCGAGGGCTTTCATCAAGATTTTGAACATCCATGAATGCTGGCAGGCCCGGAGATCAAAGTTGTCCTAGAAATCCACCCAGAAATCTTCAATATCATCTATATGTTGTGGGGACGCCTAGGGAAGTGTCATTGTTATCTTGCCCAGCGGATCAAAATTGCTTCTGATATGGTGGAATTCTGCTAGTCCCAGACTCTTCAGTTTATTATTGGCTTCCTTTTCTACAGCAAGGCTACAAGAATAGTTCCCACAAGAGATTTGGAATAGGACATTAGTAATCTTCTTCACCATGAAGAGGGCATGCAACTCCAGAATCTATCTACAGTACACCAAAAGAATTATTCTATTCCCACAATATCAAGGGAGTAGGTAGGGTTTCCCAGAGAAGCCAGTCACTTGAATGTATTTACGCTGCTGGAATTGAATGAAGTAATTACTGTAAGTACTCACTAGGTTCATCACCTCTTGCGACAACTGGTACTTAGTGTCCTGAGTAAGTGTCAAAATGTTATATTAAATGAACGCGTCATTTACCTGGAAAAATTAGGGAAGCTAAGTTCCCATTGGACTTGGGGATAGTGATCACATGGCACCAACTGGTCAGGCCCATTCTCGAGAATTCCCATTGTCTACAAACCCTAAAAAGTGGGTCTTTGTTGGGTTAGTGCCCATAGTAAGTAGGATTTCATGTAGAACTTTGAAGTCTGGAGGACACTCTTTAGTTGTGCATCTACATGGTGGGAAATGATAGCTGCCCAGTTGAAGGTCTGACTATGGGTGGTGATATAATAGAGAAAGTAATACATGCATGCCGAGAAGTCTTGGGCATGGGGCTCTCCAAAGATCTTGCATAAAAATATAATCCCCGCCTGAATACATTCTTTAAATTCCCCGCAGGGAATATCCAGCTTCATCTTTTCATAGTCCCTTCTCGGGGACTTTAGCCATTGAGTGTTGATATTTTCCTGGAAGAGAAGGGAAGCCTCACCGAACTCCTTTAATGATTTAGACCAAGAGAGAACAATAGCTCCCTTGAATTGGGGGATCCCCATTCCTAAAGCAAAGGTAGTCGCATCAAGATTGACAATGTGCGTCGGATAGTGTAGTGGTCAAGGATCGGCGAGAAAAATAACCTAGGTGGGGCGTTGTAGAGCATTTCCAGTTGGAGTATCAGCTCTGGTGCTTGCACCGAGCAAGGAAAACTTATAGCTTTGATAATCCCAGAGGCGGCCATGTATTTTACCATATCATCTCTGGCGGTCCTCTATTGGTATATGGCTTAGACCAAACCTTTCATTTCAGCCCATAGTTTGGGCTCTACATCTATTATTTCTCGCAACTTGGAGTCCACCTTGGACCCCACAAGAACACCCTCCCTTGGGTACTTGGAGGTTAGTGGTAGTTTGGCCAGCATCTTTTTGACCTTAGTCTTTGTGGCTGCCCGAGTGGAGGTACTTGGCAACTCTGAGCTATCAGGAGGAGTGATCACTTAAGACATTTTGATCATACTATCTGCAACCTGCAAAAATGGAGAACTGTTAATACATGACATGGTAAAAATAACAATATTTTAGGGACACCAGGGAGTTCACCACCATTTCGTGCCTGTCCAAAAGTGTTAGCATGCATCAAAATTCCATAATATCAAAGTTAACAAGGATCAGATTCTGGTCAACAGCCGGGGCTCCAGGGCATTGGTTTAGGTGAAAAAAATGGAATGAAGACCCAGGGGCCTCCTAGCACTTGGAGTCCTGAGAAACTAGTCATTGTCGATGTGACCAGTAGTGAGCTGTACTTGGCTGACATGGGTGAACATGTGGCCACATGATGGGTGGCATAATGGATCTTAATAGAGACAAGTGGACTAAAATGAGGGAAGTAAATACCAGATGGGATGGGAGGTTCCGAGTTCGAACTGTGGTGAATACCTCTCTGACTAGCTCAAAAATTTGGTCTGGACGTGAGGGAGCATGATGAGCTCACCACAAATCGAAGGATATACATGGGATATATACATTTATAAAGAGACAAAGCACAGTGAGTGCTGAAGCATAACTCATAGGCTAACCAAAAACAAGCATATATATAACTATCAATAGAAAGTTACACAATGTACATAATATATAGAAATATTTACACCATCATACAAAATATGCAAATGCTACACTAAAATACAACTGCAATGAGCTTGGAAAACTCTCTGGCAGAGCCATCCCACCAACAAGAGGTGATAGAAAAGCCAACACAAAGGCATGCCAAAACACAGACAGAACAAAAACCAAGCGAGACAAAAGCAAGAAAACTAGAAAACTAGAAACCAGAAAGAGGAGAGCTGAAAGGCCTACCTAAAAACATAGGGAATGCGGAGGGATTGAGAATGAGAGGCACTCTACAACTATTTTACCTGGAATTGACCATGAACGCACCACTGCTTACTATTGTTTGAACGCTATTAATTACCAAAAGAAATTTCCACTTAATCGCTTTGAATCGCCTTAATTGCTCTGGTAATTTCTCTAAGTGTTTTGATCGCGGTAAATGTAAAAGTTTCTGGTAAAACCTATTTATACCCTTAGTGTAAAAAATCATTTCATTCCTTCCACAAACTTTGGAAAAGGAAAACCTCCAGACCATGGGCCAGGGGATTCCATGCAACCACACCTCACAAAAGAAGACATGATGGCAGAGAATCCTGGAGTCCAGGATCCGGATGACAAAGGACAAAAAAACTCCTAGACTGGGTCCTGGAGACAAAAGAAGACAAGAAGAAAAATAAAAACAACCCTCGTAGAAGCAAAGCCCAGAGGGAAATAAAGGAAACAAAAGAAACAAAAATAAAAAGAAAAAGTGAAAAGGGGGACCCAACATTTTGCCTACAAAATGTAGGGATGGGTATGCAGGGCATAACAAATGGTGACTATTCGGGATGAATTCCTTAGCACAATTGAGAACTTCAAGATCTCTGGTTAGAAAAACTAGAATTAATCTTTACCTAGAGAATTCTACTTTCAAAGTATGAGGTGTCTAAGAAAATCAAACTCATCATTGATTTAGTCTTTCGGTCTTTCGTTAGCTGTGAAGTGTGCTTTGAAATAAAATCAAGCTAATGATTTTTGGGAGAATCAAAGAGGAGGCACTGAGTATATCAAACCAAATTCATCCTATCTTTCATGTTTCCCCTGAACACCAAAATTCTCTATTCTTCAGTTCTTTTCTTTTCTTTCTTTTCTAGATGGGAAGGCAGTACTTCTTTCACCGTGAACCTTAAGCTTAGCTAATTTTCACGATGGTGCTTCTTTCACCTTTCCACCCACTTTTAAATAGCCAAATAGGAGAGAATGTTCTAGACCCAGGATATTTTTATTATTTTTCAGACTTGGTCAACAACCAGTGTGATTGATCTACCTTCAAGGTGTCTGATTACTTACTTCTTAGATTTTCTGTTAACCAATGTCTGGACTATCAAGATGTGAATATGATGAATATTACCCATAACCTTTTACCATACTTACAAAATAATTCCATAGTGTAGACCAATTCCACCATGCTAACAATAGATCCTGAATTCACCAGAATGCACAAGGTACCATTCCAAAGACTAGATTTTATGCAAAGCATACCTATCTACAAGAAGAAGGCAACACGTTGGGAACCCAGAAAACAAATGCAAAACAAAAGAAAGCCAAAAAAAAAGGATAACACGAAAAGGAGAGGCAATCTTGGAGGATGGCTAATGGACTATTTACAAGGCAAAGTCACTCCAAACAGAGCACTGGTAAAGTTATTTACAAGTAGGGACTTTACATATGGTACAACTTTAGACAAACTCATCACCTACCTCATTCAAAGTAGTGCTTGAGAAACTTCCCATTGATAGGAAATGGGATGGCTTCTCTAGTCATAGTGTTGAGGTGATAAGTATTTTCCCTGCAGATCTCAGCTATCAAATATGGTCCGAGCCAGAGCTATTGAAACAAGGTGTGCTTTTCCTTCTTTTCCTGGGATTTTTCCCACAAGAGGACCAAGTCTGAAATCTGAAAGTCCTTATACTAGGCTCTTCAGTCAAACCATCATTTTACTACTGCTTGGTGACATGAAAAATGTTCAAGGGTTGCATCTCTTTGTTCCTCCATTCACACCAGGTTCAAAAGCCGAACCTCCACAATGTTGTCCCGATTGCTGAATTCCTGCATAAACTATAGTACCAGGATCTGTAAGTTGATGGGGAATACTAGATTCTATCCATAAACCAAGTGAAATGGGGAAGTCCCTAGGGCTTCCTTTATTCTAATTTGATCCACCCAGAGAGTGAATCTAATCTTTTGGTGCCATTCCTGGGGGTTTTGTTCTAACAAATGATTGATCACCTCAAGTAGATTTTTGTTGGTAGATTTAGCTACACCATTACCCTGGGGGTAGTAGTTGCTGGAGGAATTCAAGGTGGTCTTTCTTTCATAGGTCCATTCAAGTAATTGAGCTGAAGAAAATGTCAGACCATTGTCACATACTATAGAAAATGGCATTCCAAATCAGGTGACTATGTTTTCTTCCAGGAATTTAATAACTACATCTGTCATGTTGTTTTTGCAAGGAATCACTTCAGACCATCGAGTACAATAATCGGTAGCAGTTATAATGTATAGGTGGTTGGTAGATGAGTTGGGTTTTATTTCCCTGATAAATTCAAATGCCCATTGGGTGAAGGGTCTAGCTTTGAAGACCGGTTGCAAAGGCATGGCCAGGTACCACTCACAATGTGTCATTGTTTGACAAGTGTGGCCTCTCCTAACATGAGTGTAGACATCCTTAAAGATGTAGGTCCAATATTATCTAGCCTAAAGGATCTAATGGGAAGTGGAATAAGCTAATCCATGCCCAATTCCAAACTACCCATGAAATTCTTCATTCATTTTTGCAGCTTGGTCCCTATCTATGCACCGGAGGTATATCCCTTCATAGTTCCTGCGAAAAAGCATTCCATTTTTTATCATGAAGTGTGCACTTTTTAATCATAGGGTGCGATGTTTGTTTGGGGATATCCCCTCTAGGCATTTGTTATTCAACAATAAGTATACCATCTTGGTATACCACAGATCTCGAGTGATGGACTCCACTGTATAAATTTGGCATTCAATGTCTGGAGTTCCTTTTGCCATCGCTCTACATATTCCCTAGCCTCGGACTATCTTCATGGGTTGCATTTCAAAATCATACTCTTGGAGGATGGCCATCCATTTCCCCCATCATTCACCCAGTTCACTCTGCAGGAGTAGAGACTTAATAGCCTAGTGTGGGATGATAGCATGCACTTTGCTTTGGAGAACGTAATGCCAAGATTTCTTCACGGTGCAAACGAGAGAAAAGGCCTGCTTTTCCAAAGATGAATACTAGAATTTGGCATTCTTAAAGGGGGAGCTCATCAAATCTATGGTTCATTCTTCCCCTTTGACCTTCTGGGTCAAGACTTCCATGGAAGAATATGGCAAAGCAAAGGAGTATATGTGAAAAGGGAGGGAATAGTCTAGACTAGACAAGACTGGTGCCTCCACAATCATTTGCTTAATCTGGGTGAATTCCCACTTTGCTTTCAGACTCCACTCAATCTTCATGTCTTTCTTCATCATGTCATTGAGTGGTTTGACTATCTCAATGAATCCAATGATGAATCGTTGGACAAAGTTTATCTCTCTGAAGAAATATCTCATTTCTTTCTTACTATCAGGCATCTGTAGATTCAGCAGTGCTTCAACTCTCTCAGGGTCAATGGATATACCCTTCTCAGAGATGATATGCCTAAGAAGCTTCCCTTTAATGACCTTGAATATACATTTCTTAGGGTTGAAGGATATTCCATACAGATGACATCTCTCACAAATTTGGGCAAGGAGGGAAGAATGATCATGCCTATCCCAGGAAAATATGGTCAAACCATCCATGTAGATAATTATACACTGGTTCACTAGGCATTCGAACGCAATGTCCATAGCCTTTTTAAATGTGGCCCCTACGTCGATCAGGCCAAAGGGAATCCTTTGGTATGAAAATGTTCCCCACTTGGTGGTGAACGTCATTTTGTCTCTATCTTCGTACTTAACCATGACATGGTTATACTCAGAGTACCCATCTATGAAGGATATCATTTGAGATCCATTCACGATTTTCAATACCTCATCCAACGAGGGGAGAGGGTGATTATCCTTCTTAGATGCCTTGTTCAGATTGTGAAAATCCACACAAAGGTGAATTTCACCACTTTTCTTCCTCATAGGGATGAGTTTGGCAACCCAAGTAGTGTGCTAGATAGGAAAGATAATCCAGGTTGAAAACAATTTCTAAACCTCTTGATGGATTAGAGGCTCGATCAGTGGGTTTACCAATCTTTGCTTTTGCTGGAAGGGCTTAGAATCTGGTTTTAGTGGGATGGTATGGGTCATGATGGATGTGTCATAGGTTTTTAGATCCTCATACTCCCATGTAATCACATCAATGTATTCTCGGAGAACCATGAGAATCTTCTCCTTCTCCTCTGGGGAGTAGGAGGTTGTAATATGCACAAATTTTTCTTCACTGGCCTGGCCGATGTTGACCTTTTCAAATTTTTCTCCCTTTGAGGAGGATGATATCTTTTTCTTGGCCCCTAGGGTTCGAATCAAAGATGCGTTTTAGTGCTACCATCCTCTTAGGGATGGTGTTGGTTGGCAAGTCTATGATCCCACCGTCTTCTTCACCCTGCCTAGTATCGTCATGATCTCTTTATCTGATCCTCAAAGACACCAACATTGGCCATGAAGGACAAAATATGTTAATCATCCTCAAAGACCTGAAAGTGGGTGACATTTTCTGGAAGAGATGGGGTGGGGACCATCTCAATAGAGAACTTCTAGATATGGGAGCTAGCCATTGGCTCGAGGGTGCTGGAAGATATGAAAAGGGCATCTGGAACATAGTTTCTTTTCTGGAGAATGAGTTCAATGCCAAAGGCATCAATGAGGCTCCATGCCCGGTTTCGGTATACAGCCAACCTTTTTTTTTGACAATTATATTGGCTCTGGACTTGTTTAACGATCAAATCTAAATCACCCAGTGCCCGGAGGTGGGTGATTCCTTTCCTTAGTGCAAATAGGAGTCCAAGGACCAAGGCCTCATACTCCATGATGTTGTTCGTGTAGTCCAACTATAGCCTATAAGATGCAAGGAAGGATTTCCCACATGGGTTGATCAATTCCACTCTGGCCCCGCATCCTTGTTTAGACCGAGACCAGTTGAACTTCAAGGTCCACAAGTCATTATTCATTTTCTATGGCTGGGAAGGCAAAGTGGTATTTGGATTATTTTTGGGAAGGTTGGGAGGAGTTTCCTCTGGCTCTGATGGTGTGTGGGTGAGGTTTACCTCTAGAGAAGCCTATGGTTGGGATTCCTAGAAATGTGGCACCATGGGAGCACCGCCGGAATGATTGTTGGGTATAAAAAAATCCGCTTTGTGTTTCTTTTCCCAGAGGGCATTGATATGGCAGGTAGCAGTGACAATCCAAGGCTCACACTCTAGTTCAGAATGTTTTTTGTAATGCACCCGACACCAAGTGTCAGACAAGAGTGTAACAAGAGTTGTTGCGATACCCTATGATTTAACCTCACCCCCCAATTTTTTGTCTAGGTCCTAAATCCTTTGAGAAACTATGGGATCGTCCCCCAGGGTGAAATCAAATGTGAGGATCTTGAGGGGTTGGTACACCCTAAGGGAAGTCTCAGAGAAAAGGACCTTGTTTACCCTCCTAACTTTAGTGAGGGCCTACTTCATCCTAGGTTTACTTTCTACTCAGATCTAGTTAGACTACCCCTCCCAGGGGAGCCACAAGTGGGAGAAGTGGGTGGAGAAATACCCATTAAGGGCCTTAGACCAGTTCTAAATTAACAACATCCCATAGGTCTCTGGGATGTCTACCACCTGGATGTCTACTATGCTTGATATCTAGGGGTCTTGGATGAGTTGAATCCAAACATTCTTCAGCTCACCTACCATTTTTACATTATTTTTGTCCAGCTAGACTACTATGCCTTTGGATGGAGTGGGATGGATTCTAAGCTTCTGGCATATTGATAAAGGCATGACATTGCCCGAAGCACCAGAATCTACCAAGAAATTGTCTAGGTTCTTCCCTTGTATGTCCAAACCTAGTAGGAAGTGAGAATCCTCTGTGTTTCCCTAGAAGACATCTACATTGGCATCGTCAAAAGTGACAGTCTTAGGTGGGTGACTAACAGCTTTTAGGTATCCCAAGAGCTTCAAAAGAGACTTCCTCTGCTTGGGATAGTTCAGAAAAACTTTCATCAAGGTCATGGAGGTAGTGGTTCATTCTAATGCCTTTGTGATGTCAAACCTCCCCCCAGGAATTATTGGCTCCCCTCATCCAGGTCCTTAGATTAGTTTGAGCTAGCTCCTTTTGGTGGGAAGGAATGATTAGTTGCGTTGTCCCAGGGAGGGGTATCTTTGGGTGGTGTAGGCATGTAGGCTGGTCCTTTACCAGCCTAACTCTGAGTGTTGTAAGGATTCTGTGGGTTGGTGAAGGCATTAGCCTCAAAGGCCAGGATAGATTCATCAAAGAACCCCTACAATTCAGGCTCTTCTCTATCTTCTTTGTCTGTTGCAAAGAAGATGGTCTCACAGCTGAAGGCACCATGAGTGGGCTCTTGCGCTGATGTTTCCAAGGGAGTAGGATCAATAGGTTGATGTCTGTCCAAATGGGAGATCATGATGACCTTCATGAATGTGGCATAGTTCACCTCAGAATGAGAGCCAGTATCATGCAATCTACACCTGTTAGTCAAGGGATGGAGTTCCATGATTGACGTGAAATGAGTAGGTCCAGCACTGCCTTGAGTGGTATTTTGGTTCAGAGGGGGACTTCTGATGTTTGCATTATTGTTCCATTATTTTTTATTGGGTCGAGGCCTATTTTTGTAGTTTCTTCCTCTGGCATTGGTATTTCATTGGCCAGAGAAGATATTCCCTCTCTGGGAATTGGGGTTATGAGGTACAAAAGGCCCCACCTTCAGCTGTCCCATGTCCACAGTCAGAGAGGAAACCAATCGCCAAAGGGATTCAACCTCGGCAGATAGCTGGGTGTTCACGTCACAATGTGACAGTTGTTGTGGTGAGGTCCCAGAGAAAGCAGCACCGTCTCTCATAATCAAGGAAAATAATCCTCCAGTCATGGGCAACTTGAAGAAAGGTACTACAGAGGGTTGTATTAGTGGTTTTTGCATTTGTTGTGGCTCGTTCCAGGGAATGAATTCCAAACCCAGTATTGTATGTTCTTGCAATGGATATATGTACTGGACATGCTAGTCTATAGGCGATGGTGGGTTCATGGCCATCGATGGGGCACCCATTGCCTAATTGGGGTTGTATCCCCTGGTGTAAGAAGTCCTATCAAGTATCATGTTGAAAGGCATGCTCTACCCAATCCCACCGGGGGCTTTGTTCAAACCACAGGAAAACTCATAGGCTAGGTTGTAAACCTTTTCCAGAGTATCTCAGTCATTGGGGGTAGTGGTTCTCCATAGGAGAGTGGCAACAAAGGGGTCCATTGCATTAAGGTAAGTCTAGATGGTCACATTTGCGGATGGGATGAAGGGACCCATGCACCACTTTAAGGCACATTGGAACCGATGGTTGAATGTTGTAAGGGGTTCATTTGGTTCCTTCCTAATGGAGATAAACTAGATGTGGGACCACAATGGGTCCACATGTATATGAAATGCTGCTAGAAAGGCATTCTCTATGTCCTGCCAACTGTTGGTGGAGTTGGTCGGCAACTTAAGGTACCAGTTTAACTATTTTTTTCCCAAGGATAGAGGGAACATCCAGGTCACAACATCTTGATGTTAGATTCGGTGTTGGTTCATGGCATCTTTGTATGCTTGTAGATGCTCTTCTGCGGTTTGTGAGCCTAAATGCTCATATCAGGGACAAGTCTTCTTCAAATGTAGAGGAAGATCGTTGGTAGCACCTGGAAACTACCCCATGGGGGACCTAATATTACCAAAGTACATAGCCATTGGGGGTGTTGGATTTTGAATAGGTGGAGCGCTTGTTCCCGGGATTGTTTGGGAGACTTAGGTATTTTGAGATGTAGTAGATCCCCAGACAATGTTGGTTGGCTACTTAGTTTGTGGGGTCTGCCTCTTTCGAGTAGGAGGCTCAAGTTCAACAAACCTTCTAGGATTGGGGGCTGATCTAAGGACTCTTTTGAATCATGTAGGTGAAAATGATCCAATCCCACTAAAGGTTTGATTCCAAAAACTACAGCTTGGGGAACCCTCAGGTGGTGTAAAGTCAATATATTCTGAAGGGGACAAGCTCATGCCTCCTTCTAGCGCCAATTTCTATTGATGAGACTTTGTGACAAGTCTGCCAACAAATGTAAGTTGTCACCAGGTATCGGGGTACCGACCAACTTTGCCTATAAAGGTTTTCCAGGGAATAAATTCTTTGGTCCTTCAAGCACTTGAGATTTAGGTCTCAATAGTGCGGGAGCTAATTTGGGTGTATGACTATTTTGTTCAGGGGGATAGCTGGTTTTTCTTGGCTCTTCTTCTTTAGGGATTTTGTTAGGCTAAGGTTTCCTGCAAGCATTTGGGTTATCAAACAAACTTCAAAAGATATGCCAGGGTTAGAGTGTATCCATTCTACTTATAGTTATACAAATACATTTAAAACATCAACCATGCTCTAACAATCTATACTAAATAGTAAATATATATAGAACCAACTATTCATACATGTTCAATAGCAAGGGGAAAGAGTTTGTTAATCTACTTAAACATTAGAGCAATGGAAATTAGAAACATACAACACAAAAGAGTATTAACTCAGAGATCAAGACACCAACATCATTGCAAGAATCCTTCCTTCTTCATTAATAGTTTTCTAGCAGCACTGGTGTGTACATCAATAGCTCCAAGAGAGAATCTATCTACCAAGACTTACTAAGAACTACTGAGCATTGAGCTATGCAACTACAAGAAGTGAAATGTTGAAATTCTATTACTATGGACTACAAAATCATCAATTTTTCTGATCCTTGGAATGAGGTCAGACTTGTTATTTATACACATATTTTCCCTAAAGTTAACCTAATCTAACTTTACACTCAAAAATAAAATATAATTTATGGTGGCTGGTACTACCTGCACCACTTTACAACTACCTTGAGAAGAACAAAGGTCTGACATGTCAAAAGAATAAGACAAGAAAAGAAGTATGGAAGAATAAAAATTGAGAAGAGTGTTGGAGGGAGAAGAGAATAAATCTAATCTCTTCAGAGTTCAAGGCTACATGCCTCATCAATGCAAAAGTGTCTCGCTATCTTTGATGCACCAGGTAGTTAATCCTGGAGCGGTGCCTTGGGAAGACCATCTTTCAGAACCATCCCTTGAGCTGGTGTGCCTTGTTGGGGTCACCTACTTTCTAACACCCTTTATTAACTGCTTGATAGTGACCAGTTGGGTCCAGAGAACCTAAACATGGGTCACCGAAAGAATACAAAATGGTTGGATCTGAGAGCTTATGCTCAAAGAATAATGAATGTAAAAGAATGCACCCTGCTGGTGATAATCCCTGGAATCTAGAGAATTTTATTGCCCTTTTCTGTTCTTAAATGCCTCTAAAATTTGGCTGATGCCATCCTCATCTATGTCCTTAATGTTGCTCCATGGGCCGCAGACAGCTTCAAACTTCTCCTCAACTTCTCTAGCCCCATTCTGGAATTCATCTACTAATTTTACAGTGTCATGATCCAGGAGCATCATCTTAGATATTCTTGATAGATTTCCTCCGTCGAAGTCCCCGGTAGACTGATACAGGGACTCCATCAGCTCATCATACTTACTAAGGACATAGTCCTCCGGGGAACACATTCCAGTGGTGAAGGGGTTGACTTGTGACACCCTTACCACAAATGCTTTAAATAGGCCCAAAGGGTACCAGACCACAGTTACTTTCTCTCTTAGGGCTTTAACCAGTTTCTTGCATACCTCAATCTTGAGGCCAAGTCTAGAGTACTGCTCTCAGAGGGACTCAAATGATTCCTCCCCCAAAATTCCCATCTCCATGACGGCCTCTTCCACAGATTTAAAGACTTCATCTAACCCGGTCTTCCATCCTTCATATTTCTCTAAGTCTCCCTCCCATAGGACAATGGAGACGTTCACTTGATTCAAGAGATTGTTGATGTAGTAAAGATCTGGGAGCAATATAATTAAAAATTGCCTTACAGCCATTATTTGCTTGGTGATCCACCTGTCCACATCCTGGGCCTTCTTCTTCATGGCCCTTAGAGTATCCATGTCACCCTTTGCAAGCGGTAGTCCAGAGGTGGAAGCTTCCAGATGGATCTCGACAGGGGCTGTATAAGTTCTATCAGAAGTCTGAGGAGATTCTCATTGTTTTCTCTTTCCTCCTTCAACTTTTGGGCATGTTTATTATACCAGGCCTCTATTGCTTGGGTTGCTTCTTGTAGCAGGTCTAATTATCCCTGCTTATTTCTCCTCCCTAGAGGCACTTCTGTGATTGTATAATCTTTGGCCCTTACTATTGCTGCATCTATATATGGGGGAGGTGTTGTGATTGTCACAATAGTGCTTCTTCCTAGACCAGTTTGAAGGGTATGGACTATCCGACCCTTTTTAGGCTTCTTGGTCTCTAGGTTTCGGGCCATCATCTTGGCCAGGGAGAGTGGAACACCTATTGCTACCACCGGGGCCTTTCTCTTTCTAGATTCCACTAGCCATTAGGGTGGCTAGGGAATTTTTTATTCCAAGGCCTGGGTGTTGGGACTCCCTTCAGATTCTGGTGGTGTATTCCCAGTATCTACAATGTCAACAGGCTCGTTCTCCTTTTCTTGTTCTTGTTCCTGCTCCTTTTCTTGCTCTTTGGGGGCCTCAGCATTTTCTTCCCTATTGGAGTCTCCTTTTGTGATGTCTGGGATCTCTTCTCCACCAATATCATCATCACCTATATTATCGAGGATTTCCCCATCCTTCTCAGCATCGAGTGAATCAATATTCATATCTTTGGGGGTTGTCCCCTCATCCTACCACTATTGTTTTTCTTCTTCGGCATCATTCGCCAAGATATCCTTCTCTGTTGGAACACCTTCTAGAGGTGGCATAGGTATCTAGCCAAGGTTTAGTGTTTGGGCCACTATGATCACCTCACTGAATGTACTCTGAGGGCATGGTCACCCAGAGTAACCAAAGTTCTTTAGAGTGTGATGATTGGGGGTAAGGTTGATCCCGTGGGTCGGGTTTCCCCAATTGTCGGTTGATCATTTTTTGTTTTCCTTAGTTCTTTCTTGGTCTCCTAGACTGGTGTTTCCTCCTACTTGGGCTCCTTTTGTGCTTCTTCCTGGAATTCCTACTCTAAGGTAGGCTCTTTCTCTGGGACTTCCTTTTTAGCGGGGATCTCTTCCTTTTCTTGGGCAAAAATTTCTTCCACCACTTGATCTATCTCCCCATGCAGGTTCTTAAGCTCATCTATCCTGAAGATGTCATCAAATTTTTCATGCGGGGGGGAGACCTCTGTTATATCCTCCAGTTTGGGGGAATCCAAACTGACCTCTACTAGGGGAATATTGGGCATGTTGGGGCCTATGTCTGTGCTTGGGGTGGGGTTCACCTTCTACTTCTTATTTCTTTGTAATGGGGCCTTGGCATCCATAATATCTATAGACTCCACCTTCGTGAATGCCTACCTATTCATTAATGATACAAACAATAGGGATCCCGATGGGCGAGCAGATGCTACTAGAGTTGCAATGAGGCCATGGGAAATTTGTGCACTTATCTTCTGTCTCATCAGCCTTAACACCTCCATCTATTCTTTTATCTATGCCATCATGGGGATCGGGCCTTTGGGAGGTGCTTGGGGAGGCACTTGGGCTGTGGTACCTTCTTTCTCCTTCCCCTTGATTTTGCTAGGTCCAGCAGCTCTGGAGGTCAAAGCATACATCCGAACAATTTCCCCTTTTTGGGTTCTCCTTGGACACACTCACTCAAAATATTTATGACTGTTATCTATAATGGGGTAGCACACCTCATCAATTGTTAAGTTCTCTGGGGTGCCCCAATCCACTAGAGGGAGATCTAACTTATCGATCCCTTGTTATTTGTACAATGGGTCCTCTAGAGGCCCGTCATCTGTAACACCCTTTGGGAAACCCTGAAGGTTGAGGGCTTTCATCAAGCCTTTGGACATCTGTGAATGTTGGCAGGCCCGAAGATCAAAACTATCTTGGCAATCCACCCAAAAAATTTCAATATCATTTGTGTGTGGTGGGGACACCCGGATAATTTTTATTGTTATCTTTCCTAATGTATCAAAATTGCTTCTGATATGGTGGAATTCTGCCAGTCCCAGACTCTTCAGTTCATTACCAGCCTGCTTTTCTGTGGAAAGGCTGCAAGAATAGTTCCCACAAGATATTGGGAATGGGATGTTAGTAACCTTTGTCACTGTGAAGAGGACATATAGTTCCAGAATATGTCTGTAGTACTCCAAAATAATGATTTTATCCCCGCAATATCAAGGTAGCAGGTAGGGTTTCCCAGAGAAGCTGGTCACCTGAATGTATGTACGCTACAAGAATTGAATGAAGTAATTACCGTAAGTACTCACTAGGTTCATCGCCTCTTGCAACAACCGATACCCAGTGTCCCAAGTGAGTGTTAAAATGTTATGGTAAATGAACGCATCCTTTACCCGGTAAAAATTAGGGAAGCTAAGTTCCCACTGGACCTGGGGATAGTGATCTCATGGCATCAGCTGGTCAGGCCTATTCCCAAGAACACCCACTGTCTGCAAACCCTAAAAACTAGATCTCTATTAGGCCAGTGCCCATAGTATGTAGGATGTCATGTAGAAATTTGAAGTCTGAAGGACGCTCTTTAGATGTGCGTCTACATGGTTGGTGATGATAGACGCCCAATTGAAGGTCTGACTGCACGTGGTGATGCAGTAGATAAAGTAATACATCCATGCTAATAAATCTCGGGCATGGGACTCTCCAAAGAGCCTGCATAAAAATATAATCCCCACCTGAATACATTCTTTAAAATCCCCATGTGGAATCTCTAACTTCATCTTTTTATAGTCCCTTCTCAGGGACTTTATCCAGTGAGTGTTGAGATGTTGTTGGGAGAGAAGGGAAGCCTCCCCGGACTCCTTTAATGATGCAGACTAGGAGAGAACAATAGCTCCCTTGAGTTGGGGGATCCCTAGCCCTAAAGGAAAGGTAGCCGCATCAAGATTGACAATGGGTGCCGGATAGTGTAGCTACCAAGGATCAACGATAACACCAACCTGGGTGGGGGCATTGTAGAGCATTTCCGGTTGGAGTATCAACTCCGGTGCTTGCACTGAATAGGGAAAAATTGCAGCTTTGATAATCCTGGAGGTGGCCATGTATTTTTCCATATCATCTTCGGTGGTCCTCTGTTCATATATGGCTTGGACCAAACCTTGCATTTCAGCCCATAGTCTGGGCTATGTGTCTATTATTTCTTGCAACTTAGAGTCCACCTTGGACCCCACGAGAACATCCTCCCTTGGGTACTTGGAGGTTAGTGGTATTTTGGCCAAAATATTTTCAGCCTTAGTCTTCGTGGCCGCCTGAGTGGAGGTACTTGGAAGCTTTGGGCTATCAGGATGAGTGATCACTTCAGATATTTTGATCAGACTATCTATAACATGCAAAACCAGAGAATCGTCAATACATGATATGATAAAAACAACAATATTTTAGGGACTCTAGGGAATTCTCCACCATTTTGTGCCTGTCCAAAAGTGTTAGCATGCATAAAAATCCTGGAATACCAAATTTAACAAGGATCATATTCTTGTCATTACCCGGGGGCTTCAGGGCATTAGTTTAGGTGAAAAAAATGGAATGAAGACCCAGGGGCCTCCCAGCACCCAGAGCCCAGAGAAACTAGCTGTTGTCGACATGACCAGTAGTGAGTCATACCTAGCTAACATGGGTCATCACATGGCCATGTGACAGGCAGTGTAAAGGCTCTTAATGGTGACAAGTGGGCTGAAATGGGGGAAGTAAATGCCAGATGGGATGGGATTTGAATCCTCATTGGTGGTAAATTAATCCTGCCATTAAGATGACATGATAGAGGAGAGAGAAACCCACCATGGCTCGAATAGGCGAGGCACCGATTTTGAACTATGGTGAATACCTCTCTGACTAGCTTGACAATTTCGTCTAGATGTGAGGGAGTGAGATGAGCTCACCAAAAATGGAAGGATATACATGGGGTATATACATTTATAGAGAGCCAAATCATGGCGAGGGCTGAAGCACAACTTGTAGGAAAATCAAAAACAAGCATATATATAGCTATCAATAGAAAGTTACATAATGTATAGAATATACAGAAATATTTACACCATCATACAAAATATATAAATGCTACACTAAACTACAACTGCACAGAGGGTGGACAACCCTCTGGCAGAGCCATCCCACCAACAGGAGGCGACAAAAAAGCCAACACAAAGTCATGGAAAAACAAAGACAGAACAAAAACCAGGCAAGACAAAAGTAAGAAAACCAAAAGACTAGAAACCAAAGAGAAGAGAGCCGAAAGGCCTACCTAAAAGCATGGGGAATGTAGAGGGATCAAGCATAGGAGGCGCTCTACAACTGGTTTACCTAGAACTGACCACAAACACACCACTGTTTACTGCTATTTGAGCATTGTTAATTACCAAAAGAAATTTTCACTTAATCACTTTGAATCACCTTAATCGCTTAGGTAATTTCTCTAAGTGTTTTGATCGTGGTAAATGTGAAAGTGAGTGTTAAAACCTATTTATACCCTTAGGGTAAAAACACATTGCATTCCTTCCGCAAACTTTGGAAAATGCAAACCTCTAGACTATGGGCCTGGGGATTCCATGCAACCACACCTCACAAAAGAAGACATGATGGTAGAGAATCTTGGAGTCTGGGATCCAGATGACAAAGGACAAACAAACACTAGGACCGGGTCCTAGAGACAAAAGAAGACAAGAAGTAAAAGAAAAACAATCCTTGCAAAAGCAAAGCCCAGAGGGAAACAAAGGAAACAAAAGAAACAAAAAGAAAAAGAAAAAGAAAAGAGGGGGACCCAAAATTTTGCCTACAAAATGTAGGGACAGGTATGTAGGGCATAACAACTTCACCAAAGTGTAGAGAGATGGGCTTTCCATGATGCCCTAGGTGTATATTGTTATGTAAGCACCATTCATAGAATTGGGACAATCATCATAACTCATGTTTGGGGATTCATCAAAGGCCCTAAATCGGTGTAGGAGACCCGTGTACATGCCCTCACATGATTCAATCATTATTTTGGTCATTGGATGCATTCAAGAGGTACTTTTAGTGTAAGTACAGACCTAATTAGCCCTAATTACAGAAGCATTTTGATGTGTCTTCTTGTATTTCCTTCACCTTCATGTTTTGGTTCTTAAGTATAAGATCTTAGGCCATAAAGGGTGTCTGAATCCCAAATCCATTCTAGGGGTTATGTGGAAAAATATTTTTCAAAAGTAAATATCCCTCAGGAAAATGCTACAAGCCTAGTGTTGGGTTTGTGAAGCAACTATGTCTCAAAAGTTGCAAAGTATGAATAGAATCATTGGAGTAAGTTGTTAGGGACCTAAATAGACCATATCCATAAGTTTAGGTCACCCCTGGTCCTGAAATCCATCTTATGGGGTATTGTTGATAATTGGGCTAGTGTGCTTGGTAGCCAACCTAGGTAGTTAGTGTTTGAGGCTTGGTGAGACCTAGTGAATATTTTTCCCTTGGGGTATTGGGTTGTGATAACTTTAGACCAAGTCCTTCCCACACTTGTGATAAGTGTGAAGCACTTTTCCCTTTTGAGTTAAGAATTGAAGGGGTATATTTCCCTATTGATCCTTTGGAGGCTTCCTACTTCCCACTCTACATCAGGGAGGTTGTATATAAGTTTTTTTTGGTTCTTTTCTTGTTAGTTTTTCAGGATATGGAAGAGTTTTCTGAGACATTTTCTCTATCCTCCAGCTTTTCATAGTCTGTAATTCTCATTTTTCCAAGCTTATGCAAGACTTTATGTGGCATTTTTCCTGTACTTGGGCTTTCATATGGTTGGGATTCTTTCTAAACAATGATATATTGAATGACTATTGAAGAAATTTGTGGATTATCTCAAGTTTTCCTTCTTTTATGTATTTTTGTGTACTACTATGGGTGATCTGATAAGGCTAGTTTTTGTTAATTTTGTTCATTCCTAGCTATCTTTTCTCATTCCTGTACCTATTTGTGGGAGTGGATGCTTGTTTGTAGGTCATAGTCTGTATCTACTTCTTTGAAGCTATTTCTATTAAATCTTCTCTTTCCTCCAATAGTTTCATCTCAGACCTCTCTATGAAACATTTTTTGCAAACCTATCTAGGAAGTTGTACTTGTCATAATTTATGGATTTCATGTTAATTCTTGGTCATCATATTATGATTCATATTACCTTCGATGCATCACCTAGTAGGTTAAGTTTGCTTTTTTAGTCATTTCCCTTCAGTTCTCCTTCTATCCCTTTCCCTTCCAAGTTTATTTTCATGTTAAAAGAGAAAATAAGGTGATTATCCAAGAGGAACCAACCTAGAACTTGGAGGCTTCACTTCAGTTAGCAAAGATCCCACAACCTAGAAGTGATTCCCAGGTTATACTAGATTATCAAGACTACAAGAGCTTGTATAGGGTGCAAAATCTAGTGACTAATAATAACAAGATTTCTTACCTTTGTCCTTGTAGCTTTTGTAATCTTTCTTGCCTTTATACTTGCTGAGCTTTCTTTCACCTTTGTCTTCCTTTTTTGGACATTTAGCAGCAATGTGACCAACCTCATCACCTGAAAATAAAATCAATGGTATTCTTCCTTTGTATTGTCCTTTTCCTTTTACATCTCTTCTTGCAAGTAATGCTTCAATGATTTCCAGATCCTCATCATCAGAATCATCATCACTATCACTGTCAATTTTTTTTCCTTTCATCTTTCCAAAGTTTAATTTAGCTTTGAATGCTGACTCAAGATTTCTAGGATTAGGATAATAATTGTCAAAGTTATCCAACTCAAAAGCTGGCAATATTCCAATTAATCCATCTAGAGTTATGTCATTATTGCATCTCATTTCTTGAATAGCTAAAAATCTAATTTCATAGATAGGAAGTAAAGTTATTAATACCTTCTTGATTACTATTTTGTCTTCGATTGTTCCACCAGCAGCTCTGATTTCACTAACACTTTTCTAGATTCTTTCACTGTACTTTGTAATGTTTTCTCCTTCTTTCATTTTCATCATATCAAACTAACCTCTGAGACTTTCTTCTTTGGCTCTCTTTACATTTACATCTCCTCCATAGATATCATGTAGTTTGTTCCACATATCAAATGCAGTAGGGTAGTCCTTGACTTCATCAAATTTGGAATAGTTGAGTGCAGAGGCTACATCAATCATAATGATGTTATGTTACTTCATTTCCACCATCTAATCCACAAACATAGGTCTTGGTGGTTCCACATACTTGTGATCCAAGAATTGCAAACCAGTATCTCTACTAGTAGATAGATGTAGCCTCATCAGATCTTTCCATGCAGCGAAGTTATCCTTGTTGAGCTTAGGGGTCTCCCTTTTGTAAGACATCTTTGATCTTTAGCTTAGGCCTTTAAACCTTCCCTATAAGAACTTGGTGCTTTGATACCAATTTTTGGAAATGAGCTGAGTAACTAAGAGGGGAGGGTGAATTAGTTACCACAAAAACAAATCCAAGTCCCTTAGATGTCTTAAACAAATTTAAAATTGTTGCTCGGTTAACATAGATATTTCACTGTCACTCGGTTAACACAGAAAATCTTAAGATATTAACTGTGATTATCTTTAGTAATTAATTGCACAAACATAAAACATAAAGAAATTGAACTATACACAGATAACACCAAGATTTAATGTGGAAACCCAATATGGGAAAAACCACCAATAGCAACTAGTCACTATTTTTCACTCTTCTGAAGTGAGCCCTGTTAGGAGCCAACCATATTAAAGGTTACAATAATACACTGTTAGGTGTGCTCCTATTAGAGGATTTAATCACCCTATAAGGAGTGGCCTTGTGAGAGGTCTTCAAACACTTCAATGTAGAAATGCTACCTTGTGAGAGGATTTACAAAAGACTGTTAAGTCTACTCTGTTAAGAGATTTTTATCACTGCTACAATTGTTAGAGAGTAACAATGGATTGACCTATTTTGATAAGCAACTATCTTTGCTAATTCAGATCTCTGTTCAGGCTTAAATACTTGATCCTCACTGATCAGATATTCTATTGTAGTCCTCTATGTTTTATCTTCAATCATAATCCCATTTGATTTCACCTTCACTCTTCATATCACACTTCACATGTAATTCCACATCACCACACTATTCAATCCAAACTTGACCCCTTATATATATATATATATATATATATATATATATATATATATATATATATATATGAAAAGCCTTGTCAAATCGGCCTTAATATCCTTACAAATAATTAATAAAACTCATGTCTTTCGGCTGCATATAACTAATTATCCATAAAATATAAGCCACTTTTAGTCAGCTGACACTAACTATATTACTCGATCAACACTAAAATCCTTCAACGCCCAACCAAAACTGTAATGCCCTACTGAACTCGATTAGAACTAAAAATCACTTTGGTCATCTTCAATGCCTGAGAGAGCTCGGTAGACACTGATTGTGCTCGGATAGGATTAGACATTTGTGTAAACATCACTATACTTATGTAAACATAAATGACAATACACAATTGAATAATTGTCATCAACATCTATATATGGCTTTTTCTAGGTTTAGGGTTTCCAACGATCTTAAAGTAGTAATTAATGCTTCATTGACTTACTTTACCGAATACCTAACTTTACTTTCCTTAAACCAAATAAATATAAAACATAAAATCAATAGTATGAATCCAAATGCATCTAAGTATGCTCATGTGGATCTCTGCACATATAGTAGGAATCGATTTAAGATTTCAATTTTAACTTGCAGTTCCTACTCATACCTCTTACCTGATTAAGTAGATTTGGTTGCACCTGATCCAGAGGAGGAGGTGCCTTCAACTATTATGAATGATGTCCCATCATCCATGTTCTTTATTCTCCATGTCTTAATCATCTAATCTCTTATTTCTTCAATATTCACTTTGGGTTTCTCGGATATTTCTTCCTCGGTAGGATCTTTTCCTTGGTACTTGTAGTCTTTGGCAAGGTGACCTAGCTTGTCATAATGGAAGCATGTCATGTCAGGGTTTCTCCAAGATATTCTATTGTTCCTTCCATGAAGAAACATGTAATTTGTAGCAATATGCCCATATCTTCCATAGACTAAACAATATATCCTTGTGTTATAGTCGCATGGTATGGATGTACCCTATCGGTTGCTTGGCATATTCTGTCGATTTGGTACCCATTTTTCATTTCTCTTTTTTGATCTGCATTCTTTAGAGTTGTGACTGTACTTGTTGCAATTATCTAAGTAGCCATCAAACTTTGGCTTTCTTGTGTTGTTCTCAATCTTTGATCTACATTCATGTGCTTGGTGCCCATACTTGTTACAATTATAGCAATGTCCATCAAACTTGGGTGAACTTGGTGACTTACCTCTTTTGCTTCTGCATATGTTTGCAGTATGTCCAGGTTTCCCATAGTAATGGCAACTAGTCTTGTTTCACTTTGGTGGGGTAGAAGTTCCTTGACTGTCAGCTTGATTAGAGGACTCTCCTTTCTCAGTAGTGCTCTTACTATTGAATCCTAGTCTAGTCTTGTCTTGTGGTTGTCTCTAACCTTTAAGCTATGCATCCAATGACCTCAGTGCTTCTTCATTTATCTTTTGTATCTCATTTGCTTCTTTTTTCAAATTTTATCTCCATGCTCTATCTATCAGCTTCACACTTTAGTGCTTGATTCTCAAATTATTTTCTGGCTGACTCTATATTAGCACTTACGAGTTGATCAGTCATATTATAGTGTACTTGCATAATCCTCATGATCTCACTATCCTTCTCAGCTATTCTTGTTTCAAACTTTATTTTGTCTTCTTCAGTTAATCTCAGTGTATTTTCAACTTCTCCCTTAGATTCAATTATCTCACTCATTCTCAATTTTTGTGTTTCTTGATCTATCTTTGCCAAGTTCAGTTGCTCGGTGAGTTTCTTGTTCTTTTCCATGAGTTCTGCAATGGCAGAATCAGCTTCACCATTCATACTACCTTCAGATGTTGTTTCAAGAGTATCAAAATTCTCTTGTGTGGATTTTAGTTCACTTCATAACTGCTTCCTCACTTTTAAGGACTTTTTTAAACTTTCTTTTTAGATCTTTAATCACTTCTTATGCACTCTCTAACTCAAACTTAAGACTATCAATCTTCTTAGATTGCTTGTAACTTTCCATGGTCATGATCTTTACTCTCAGGTGATTAAACCTTTATCTCAAGAGACTAGCTCTGATACCGATTGTTGGATTAATCTGTGGAAAGGTAAGTGCTAAGAGGGAAGGGGTGAATCAGTACTTTAAATTTTTTAACTACTATTCATTCCTTTTCACTGAACTAAATATCATTCATAAAAAAATTTGAAAAGCATATAACATAAATTAGAAAACCATGACACATAACACCACAATTTTTACTAATGCATAAATCATTGGTTAAAGGAAAAAACTATGGTGGGGATGGCACTCACAATCCTTCACTTTTGCAAAATAAAGGTTGCTTGGTTAGAGATACAATGTTAGCTACTTTTGGTAGCTTACCCTGTTAGGAGTATTATACTTGGTCAAGAGTACAAAAGACTTATTCAGTCTACTTAGTTAAAGGATTTTATAATATATCATCTAAGAGATGTACCCAATTAGAGGATTTAAATAAGATCTATTAGGGCCTACCCACTGAATGGGTTTTCTACTCTCTAACTATTACAATAACTAATTACAAAAATGTCTGCAAGTATGCATCAACCATAATGTTTTTTAGACTCTTTATTCTTTGTAAGTGCATTACCTCTTTCTGTACTCTATAACTTTTATGTTTTGCACCCTATATCTTCTTCATTTTGTCTTTAGCTCTATCATTGTAACTGCTTCTCTCTATATAATATTTCCCTCTTTCTGTCTTTGTATATTCCTCTCTCTCTCTGTCACTCTCTATCATCTTTTTGTTTTTGTTCATTTTATATGATCTTAAAGAAGTTAACCTAATTAAATTCTTCTCCTTCTATGGTGGAGGTGAGGCAGTGCAAGGTTGGTTTCATTCCCAACACATTTATTGTTCTTGAATATCATTGGTTGAATTTCCTTTTGATCATGTGCAATCATATTAGTGAAATCCCAATGTTCAACCTAGGTTCTATCTTGAATACCATGAAAGATTTTCCACTTAGCATCTAAGTTCAGTGTATTCAAATTTGAATTGTTATGTCAGCTCTGGTTTTTTCGATAATGTGCTTTGATCTTGCTCGGTGACATAAAATCTTCTTGGTGACTAACTCTGCTTTGTGTCTCGGTGGCTAACTCTACTTGGTAACTATTATGGTGACTAATTCTTCTCGGTAACTATTCTCTACTTAACTCGGTAACTTTCTACTGTTTGGTGATTGTGTCATTAATACTCTACTTTACCAAATTTCTACCTTAGTGTATTCTTCCTCTTTACCTACTAGCTTCATTGATTATTATGACTTTGAAAAAACTAATGACAACAAACTATCTCATAGGAGTATCAGAGGTGAGAAAGGGGTTCAAGTAGGGAGGGGGAGATAAAGGAGAGGGGAAAAAATGGGGGAGATACCAAGAGAGGTGAGAGAGAAGATGGAGAGAGAGGGAGAGGGAGAGAGATAAAAAAAAGTATCAATACAAGAAATACACTCAACACTATGTACCCTAAACCTTGTACCACAAATATTGAAGCCTAAACCTTATTCTAATATCCCCAACCCTAAACCTTATATACTACACCCTATTTCCAAAAAAATATAGCCTAAAAAAATTATTTATTCTAATCCTACGCCATATAAATAAGAGGGAGAGGTAATTACCTAGAGATGGGAGGGAGTGGTAAGAGGAGAGATAGAACAAAGAGAGAGGAATAAGAAGGGATGGAGGGAGAGGTATACGTAGGAAAGGAGGAGATAAAAAGGTGAGGGGAGAGAGAAGATGATGAAAGNAGAGAGGACCTAGATGGGAAAAAGATATGAATGTGATATATGGAGGGGGATAGATAAATTTGGGTAATGAGATATGGATGGAGTCTTAGAGAGGTAGAGAGGAAGGGAGGGAGAAACCTAGAGAGGGAGGGGAGAGTGACAGAGGGAGAGGTCAATGTGACAACTTAGACAATGAATATAGATAATAATAGTCATTAGGAAAGGGGAGAGTTTAAGAAAGGAAGTGAGAGAGCTAGTAAGGGGAGCGAGAGAGAAGAGGAGAGACATAAGAACAAAGAGAGAGAGAGAGAGAGAGAGAGAGAGAGAGAGAGAGAGAGAGAGAGAGAGAGAGAGAGAGAGAGAGAGAGAGAGAGAGAGAGAGAGAGAGAGAGGGGAGGGAGAGAGAGAG
>MU223097.1:2960348-3009927 GCA_018584345.1 Thuja plicata | reverse complement strand
CCTGAATGTCACCTTGTTAGAGGATTTATACAAATGACTATTAGGTCAACCTTGTTAAAGGATTTTAACTGATACAATGGTTAGAAAGTAATCAGCAGTTGTGATCTGATACATACAACTTACTTTGTAAATTCAGATCCAATTATAGCTCTAATGTTAACTTACTAGATAGCCTACATTGTCATTTCAACCTTCTGATCTGCTTTGAAATACGTCAAGCAATCACACATGCAACTCTCTGCTTTTGTATTCAGCCTTCTCTGCTAGATCATGCCAAATAGTAAATCAACTATGCAATCCTCTTGCATACATACATGTACTTCACATCCAGTAGCACACTACAACATCTTGAATGAATAACCCCTTGAGGTTATCATATACCTCTCTGTCTAGGTCAGATAAATCTTTTGCTGCTTAAATAAGATCATAGATCTTAGGTTAGGTCAGATCCAATGGATCATTAAATCTTTGCATTACATTTACTTCTCCAAAGTATTCTCTAATTAAATCTTGAAACCATGCATTAATTATGGTTACCCATACATTAAATGACATGGATCAATCTTTAATTAACATTAAATATCCCAATAAAATTAGTTAAGTTGGCTAGAGATCTCAAATCTCATCATTAATCCAATTATTGTAAGTCGGCCAACATCATTATTTCCACTCGGCAATTTCACTGGTGCTTGGTATTGAACAACTTTTCTCATCATGAACAACTTTTCTCGGCACAAGCAACTTTGCTTGGCACAGAACAGCCAGAAAAATTGTCTTTGAAAGATAAACAACTAATTACTTTTCCAGAGTGCCAACTGATCAAGTACCCTTTTATTTTCCTTAACTCAACCATTCACTTGGTCTTCTTATTAAATCTTCATCATCAACAATAGATATGGTACTCAAATAGATAACAATAGTCTCACCAGTTAAGGTTTGACAACAATGACAAAATAACAATTGCTTGCATTGTCACTTTCCAACAATGTGAAGGTGGAATTTTAGGATATGTGTATGACAGGGTTTTTTGTGATGTTATGCATACGAGTTGTGGAAATTTAACTCTTGGAATATCATGGCAATGTTCAAGAAGAGTTGTACATGATGGGTACACAAACCCTAATCTAGTTCATCAAAGAGAGGAAAGGTATAAATTGAGTTCTTTATTGGGAAGAAAATTTGATTCCATAGTTTTGTATTTTGGTGAAGAAGTCAAGTGGAAGGAGAAACATTATATTAGTTGGGATAATAAATTGTAGTCAAGTAGCAATTATGAGAGTCCTAAGGGAGAGGATCCTTGGGATCTAAACTTTGTTCAGGTTGGGGCAATCAAATGTCCTATTGTTGAGCAGAAACATAGAAATGGAGTAGGGGTAGTCAGGTAGAGGTCCTATCCAAGAAACGGATCAGAGATAACAGTCTTAAAGCCATCTCACTATCCTATACAAGGGTAGTCAACAATTCAGAGTTTTTCTTCTAATAAGTTATGTATGGATGAAGGTTGGGCCGGTGTGAGAAAGAAGGCCACTTAGGGGGTTTTTTATCCCTAAGTTTCAGATTGATCCAAGAGCTGAAATGAGGAAAAGCCACAACAACTCTTGGGACAAGAGTTTCATTGGATATTAGAGCCTATCATGCTTTTCAATTTCATGAAATGACAGTTCAATGTAAAGATTGTGTTAATATGAACAAGGTAACAATAACACTTGGTATGCCTAATATATGGATTTCCCGTAAGAAATTGGTATTAATTTCATTGCAAGGAGTAGGTATTGAGATAATCTTTGTTTCAAGGATAGTTTAAAATTATGTACTTAACAGGGCCAACCACGTGAAGGTAGAAGCTCACCTGGCCCCTCCTAGGAGCATCTTATGACCCCTTACGACACTTTAAGACCTCTATGATGTATTCTTAGGGGTCGTAAAGGGTCATAAGGGGTCATAAGGGGTCTTGGGACATAATAGATGAGAAACATAAATGTAGGCATCATGGTCACAATTCTTTGGATACACAACACAATTGATTGGTATACCCAGACAATACAACGTAACCACTACTCCTCAAGTTCAAAGTTGACACTGTAGGGTCTAAAAACCATAGATAAGAATGGTTTTCTATTAAAAAGTGTCAACTTCAAACTGGAGGAGTAATGGTTGCATTGAATCGTATGGGTATAATACCACTAAATTATGTTGTGTCTCTAAATAATTGTGACCATGATGCCTACATTTATGTTTCTTAGCTGTTGTGAGATTAAAAGTCTTCTAAGGAACATGTCATGTCTATGTGGAACTGCATAGGATCATCACAAAAGGGGGTTCCATCATTAATCATAAAGGAAGTAACAATGCAGTTAGAACAGAGCATAAAGACATGGTTAGAACAAGAATGTAAACAATCACTTTCGAAACAATCACTTTTGATTGGTAAATCATGAATTAATTAGATTAAGAATTGATCGCATAACTGTACATTTCTATAAAGAATTCAATATTAAATAGATTCAGCATTGATCACATAACTTTACATTTCTATCAAGAAATTAATATTAAATAGATTAAGAAGTGATCATATGACTATATATTCATTCATGTCATTAATTTTCTTCTTCATCCAACTCATCAACATGATCATCGTTGTCATCGACATCATCACCACCACCATAATTGTCATCATCTTGATCATCATCATAATTAAGTTCATCATCATCAGTAGCAACAGTAGCAGCATCAGCATCAGCATCAGCACCATCATCATCATCATCATCATTATCATCTCATCATCATCATCATCGTCATCATCATCATCATCATAATCATCATCATCATCATCATCATCATCAGTAGCATCATCATTGTCATCTTCTTCTTCTTCTTCTTCTTCAAGAAAAGTTGTTTCAGGAACATCATCGACTAATTATCGATCATGATCATCATCTATGTCATCTTCTACTTGATCATAATCTTCTTCTTCCATTACATTATACCTTATCGGCCTTCCTCTTGGATCATGTCTAACAAAAAATGACCAACCTAGTTTATGTGTAACCTCTGAGTAAAATACCTGCTCACATTGGATTGGAAGAACATAGGGCTCATCCCCAACTGGCTCAAACCACCTTGTATTAATCATAGAAAATCCATTGTCATGTTCAATAACAGTTCTATTAGGATCATTTTGATTAAGTCATAGCATGTAACATCTGACGATGAAGAGAACTAATTTGAAGGAATTAAAGTCACACTCAAGTATTGTTGGAAATGAGATAAGTAACTGAGAGGGGAGGGGTGAATCAATTACTCCAAAACAAATCCTTTGTCCCTTAGATGTCTTAAATACTTTAACACTGTTACTTGATTAATTAAGATATTCTTCTGTAACTCGGGTGTCAAAGCAATCTTTATAATATCCAATGCATTTATACTTTAGAGATTAAGTGTAGAAACATAAAGCATAAAAAAATATATATATACACAGGTAACCCCAAGATTTAACGTGAAAACACAATATGGAAAACCACCAATGTAACTAGTTACTATTTTTCACTCTTCTGAAGTGAGCCATGTTAGGAGCCAACCCTGTTAAAGGTTACAATAACACACTGTTAGGTGTGACCTGGTTAGAGGATTTAAACACCCTGTGAGGAGTGGCCTTGTTAGAGGTCTTCAACATAGAAATTCTACCTTGTGAGAGGATTTACAAAAAGACTGTTAAGTCTACTCTGTTAAGATATTTTAGATCACTACTACAATTGTTAGAAAGTAACAATGAATTGACCTATATGTGTAAGCAATTGTCTTTGTTGATTCAGATCTCTATTATGATTATAACTAGATCCTTGCTGATTAGATGTTCTATTGCAGCTCTGAGTGATCTATACTCAATCAGAATCCTATGTGATTTTGCCTTCACTCTTCATATCATAGAATTTCACACTTCTGCTTTCTCTTCTTCTTACTTGCACTTTCACACATTCAATCCAACTTGACCTTTCATTTATATGGTAAGCCTTGTCAAGTCAGCTTGAATATACTTCTAATAATAAATCAAAATTCAATCAGCCTCATATAATCAATTAATTATAGAATATAAATCACTATTAGTCAGTTGCCACTGAATGCCCAACCAAGACTGAAATTCCCAAGTGACTTGGTCAACACTAAACTTGCTTCAATGCCTGACTGAACTCAGTCAGCACTAAATAACTCATTCTATTCACCAATTATGCTCGGTCTGAATGTAGACATTTGTGTAAAATCACTATATAAGTGTAAATACATGTGTAACATCAATGACAATACACAATTGAATAATTATCTTCAACAATCTTTCTCTTTGTCATTGATGGAAACACAAAATGTCATAATACAAAGAATTGTAGAGCAATAGAAAATTTTATTAATGGCTTTAGATTCATTCTGATTCTCATCCAAAAAACTCCCTCTGACATCAAAATCTCCCTCTTACTATATTATAGAAAAATTCTTCCTCTTTTATCTTGTTCTTATAAATTATAGAAAACTCTCCCTCTTTGACAACAGATGCCAAAGACACCATCTCCACAAATATCAATAGTCAGTACTATTTTACTTTGTAATTTTAATGTACCTGAATGTACAAATTCATCTACAATGTGCTCTAATGTACCTGCATCAACTGATAGATCTTCACTATCACTCAAGTTGATGCATCACTAAACTATATTTTAGTGAGCTTTAGTTAGGGGAAGCACCCCTAGCTTTCCTCTAAGATACAAGAATACATCCTTAGGTAAAGGTTTGGTGAATATGTCTGCAACTTGTTCTTTGGTATTCACATATTCCAACCTTACTTCTTTATTTTGTACCAATTCCCTCAAAAAATGATACTTTATTGCTATATGATTGGTTTTGGTGTGCATCACAAGATTCTTTGAAATGTTAATGGCATTGGTGTTGTCACAGTAGATAATAACTGACTCTTTTACTTCTTCCTTCATTCCTGACAACAACTTCTTGATCTATATGATGCTTAAGTAGTTCACTGTTGCAGCAACATATTCTGCCTTTGTTGTAGACTGAGAGATATATTTATGTTTCTTTCTAGTCCATGATACTAAGCTCTTTCCAAAAAAGAAATCTCCACCACTGGTTCTTTTCCTATCATCTACACTTCCAGCCCAATCAGCATCACTGAATGTCTTTAAATCAAAGTTTCCACCTTTCTTATACCGTAGACCATAGTCTTCAGTACCCTTCAGATATCTCAGAATTCTTTTGATTGTCATTAGGTGATTATCTCTAGGATTAGCTGAAAATATTGCAACAATACCAACTGCCAATGCAATATCAGGTCGGGTGTGAACAACATATTGGAATTTTCCAGTCATGGATCTGTAGTTGGTCTGATCTACCTCCTTTGAATCATCATCTTTAGACAATTTATGTCCAGTACACATGGGTGTTCCAACAGGTTTGGAATCTTCCATACCAAATTTCTTAAGTATCTCCTTGATATATTTTGATTGATTAATGTAGATACCATCCTTCATTTGATGTACTTGTAATCCAACAAAGAATTTGATCTCGCCAAACATAGACATCTCAAATTCTTTACTCATAGCTACAGAGAATGCTTTGCATAAGTCATCATAACCAGTGAATAATATATCATCAACAAATATCTCTGCTAGCAGTATTTTGTTCTGTGGTCCTTCTTTAATGTACAGGCTACTGTTATCATTGGTTCTCTAAAATCCAATACTTACTAGATAGCTATGCAGTCTTTCATACTAGGCTCTGGGTGCTTGCTTTAGTCCATACAATGCTTTTTGCATCTTGCAAACCATATTCCTTCTGCTAGGATCAACAAATCCTTCAGGTTGTTCAATGTAGACTTATTCTTCTAGGATTCCAATCAAAAATGTAGATTTCACATCCATTTGATATACTTTGTATCCATTATGTGCAACATATGTCAGAAGAGTTCTGACTCCTTCAATTCTTGCAACAGGAGCAAAAGTTTCTCCATAGTCAATACCCTCTTCTTGAGCATATCCTTTACAAACTAGTATGGCCTTATTTCTAGAAACTTTACCATTTTCATTCATCTTATTTCAAAAAACCCACTTGGTTCCAATCACATTCTTGTCCTTTGGCCTAGGCACAAGAGTCCAAGTCTTATTCTTCCCAATCTACTCAATTTCTTTCTTCATTGATTCTATCCAACTTTCATCATTCAATGCATCTTTAAAAGTTCTAGGTTCAAACTCACTTAGTAAGCATGTACCTTTGATTTTCTTCCTTGTCATTACACCTTTTCTATGATCTCCAATTATCTTCTCAGGTGTATGATGCCTTTTAACATATCTTTAAAGTACTAGATCTTTTATTCTAGATTCTGGACTTGATCTACTAGGTATGTCATTCTCAAACATTCTTTATTATTCCTCTGTCTGATGCTCAGGTTCCACTATCTATGACTTGGTTCCCTCTACTTGTGACTCAGTTCCCTTTGTCTATGACTCGGTCTCTTCTACTAGCAACTCAATTTACACAGTTTGCAAATTGGGTTTCTTTAAAATAGGAAACCTCTGACTCTCTTGTTCTTGCTTATGTTTACCAGATTATCAAAGTTTACATGACACAACCATTTATACCATAACCAGCTTTCTTCTACTTGTGCAATAAAGCATGAACCTTCAGTGAGATCAAAATAGAATAGATTACCTTTTGTTTGTCTGCCAGTTCTGACTAGGTTCCCTTTACTATCAAGGAGCTTGGCCTTACCATTTATTAATTCTACCTTGAAGTCAATGTTGTTTAGTTGTGCTACACTAAGTAGGTTTCTCCTCAATCCTTCAACCCAGTAAGCATTATCACATTTGATTCCTTCTATCAGAACAATGCAACCTTTTCCTCTTACAGGGCAAGGTTCATCATTCCCAAAACTGACACTCCCACCATCATAGTGTTCAAGATGTTCAAACTTTGTCTTATCACCAGTCATGTGATAAGAACAACCACTATAAATTATCCATGTGTCATTTCTATTGATGTGTGAGAAAAGTGTTTTCTTTTCATCTTCTTCATCTGACTCGTCCTTAACAGTAATATAAACCATTTGTTCTTCTTCATCGCTGTCAGAATATTTAGCAATATAACAAGACTTCTTACCTTTATCCTTGTAGCTTTTGTAGTTCTTGAAATCTTTCTTTCCCTTGAATTTGTTGAACTTTTGCTCATCTTTTTCTTCTTTGTTTGGACATTTTGCAGCAATGTGACCAACCTCATTGCATGAGAAACAAATCAATGGTATCTTTCCTCTGTATTTTCCTTTTGCATCTCTTCTTGCAAGTAGTACTTCAATGATGTCAAGATCTTCATCATCAGATTCATCATCGTCACTTTCAATCTGCTTCCCTTTTGAGTATCTATCCTTCTTACCAAGGTTCAATTTCGCTTTGAATGCAGACTCAAGATTGCTAGAGCTAGAAGAGTAATTGTCAAAGTTGTCTAGCTCAAAAGTTGTAAGCCTTCTCACTAATGTATCCAGAGTTATATTTTTATTGCACCTCATCTCTTGAATAGCTGAAACTCTAATAGCATAGATAGGAGGTAGAGTTCTTAGTACCTAGCTGACCACTATTGTATCTTCAATTATTCCACCTGCAGCTCTAATGCCACTCATAACCTTCTTGATTCTGTCATTGTATCCTGTATTGTCTTCTCCTTCTTTCATCTTCATCTGGTCAAATTATCCTCTTAGACTTTCTGCTTTGGATCTCTTTACATTTGCATCTCCTCCATGAATGTCCTGTAATTTTTTTTAGATATCATAGGCTGTAGGGAAGTCCTTGACTTCATCAAATTCCAAGTAGCTGAGTGAAGAAGCTATGTCAATCATCATTATGTTGTGATGCTTTTGTTCCATCATCTGTTCTACAGTCATAGTCCCTATTGGTTCCACATATTTTCTCTCCAAAAATTGTAGACCAGCATCTCTGATAGTAGATAGATGTAGCTTCATCAACTCTCGCCATGCTAGGAAATTGTCTTTGTTTAGCTTAGGGATCTCCCTTCTGTAATACATCTCTGATCTTTAGCTTAGGCCTTGAAGCCTTCTCTGAAAACACTTGAATCTTTGATACCAATTTTTGGAAATGAGATAAGTAACTGAGAGGGGAGGGGTGAATCAGTTACTCCAAAATAAATCTTTTGTCGCTTAAATGTCTTAAATACTATAACACTATTACTCAGTTAATTAAGATATTCTTCTGTAACTCAGGTGTCAAAGAAATTTTTATAATATCTAATAAATTTTTACTTTAGAGATTAAGTGCAAAAACATAAAGCATAAAAAAAATAACATATACACAGGTAACACCAAGATTTAACGCGGAAACCCAATATGGGAAAAAACCACCAATGTAACTAGTTAATGTTTTTCACTCTTCTAAAGTGAGTCATGTTAGGAGCCAACCTTGTTAAAGGTTACAATAAGACACTGTTAGGTGTGACCTAGTTAGATGATTTAATCACCCTATGAGGAGTAGCCTTGTTAGAGGTCTTCAACACTTCAACATAGAAATTCTACCTTGTGAGAGGATTTACAAAAAGACTATTAAGTCTACTCTGTTAAGAGATTTTAGATCACTGCTACAATTGTTAGAAAGTAACAATGAATTGACTTGTATGTGTAAGAAATTGTCTTTACTGATTCAGATCTATGTTCTAATTATAACTGGACCCTTGTTGATCAGATGTTTTATTGCAGCTCCGAGTGATCTTTACTCAATCAAAATCCTGTCTGATTTTGCCTTCACTCTTCATATCACAGAAATCCACACTTCTGCTTTCTCTTCTTCTTACTTGCACTTTCACACATTCAATCCAAACTTGACCTTTCATTTATATGGTAAGCCCTATCAAGTTAGCTTGAATACACTTCTAATAATAAATCACAATTTAGTCGACCCCATATAATCAATTAATTATAGAATATAAATCACTTTTAATCGGCTGCCATAGAATGCCTAGCCAAGACTAAAATGCCCGAGTGACTCAGTCAACACTGAACTTCCTTCAATGCCTGAATGAACTTGAGCAACACTAAATAACTCATTCTATTCACCAACTATGCTCGGTCTGAATGTAGACATTTGTGTAACATCACTATATAAGTGTAAATACATGTGTAACATCAATGACAATATACAATTGAATAATTGTGATCAAAATCTTCTTCTTCCATTGCATTATACCTTATTGGCCTTCCTCTTGGATCATGTCTAACAACAAATGACCAACCCAGTTTATGTGTAACCTCTTAGTAAAATACCTGCTCACATTGGATTGGAAGAACATAGGGCTCATCCCCAACTGGCTCAAACCACCTTGTATTAATCATTGAAAATTTATTGTCATATTCAATAACAGTTCTATCAGAATCATTTTGATTAAGTCATAGCATGTACCATCTGATGATGAAGAGAACTAATATAAAGGAATTAAATTCACACACAAGTATATCATCCAAAATGCCATAGTATCTATTTTGAGACTCTCGAGGATGTAAGTCATTTCTAGATGAAATATTAGTCACCTGAAAGCCTAAACTTATCCCAGAATCACAAGTTTTCTTTGTGTCATCTAACTTTTTGATACAAAATTTATGACCATTGCAAAACATAGCCTTGTGGTGTTTGACTTGCAATAATATGTCAAACATGTAAAAACTATTGTATTAGGAGTTGATAAGCGTGCAGATGATTAACAAATTTATACGTACCTAAAAATCTCTTAAATCATATGCTAAATCTATTTCTCTTTGTGTAACATTGGAATCTCCATTACGATGAGCTTCTTTAACCTATGAAGACACAACTTGCCTTGTTAATGTGTGACCAAAATCATGACATCGTTCAATCCATACCGTCATCTAATCTTGATTGTTTGTGATATACAAATGTATTGCATCCCACTCTCGACCAGTTGTACAAAAAATAGATGACTTACAACTGATTAATTTTTAAGATTAAGAATTAATTAACTATAATAATATCCTATAATTTATTACCTCTCACTTTCCTCAATCTACCTTTCCCCACCAAGTGCTCCCCTTCAAATTTTCTAATGGTGTCGAGATCCCAAATACGATCTATATGGATCTTTGTTGCAAGCATAGGAAGATATTTAGTAACATACACCATTTTCAGGTATACATTATATCCCTCCACCATAGAACCCTCAGGACATACTCTTTGTTGAACCAAAGTCTTCAAAAATTTTAAGTGCTTCTCAACCATCCATATTGACCGAGTGTGTACAAGTCCACACAATTCAATCTCCTCAACTTGGTGTATGAGGTAGTGTTCTTATGCATTGAAAAAAGTTGAAGGTAGACACTTTTGCATTTGATACATTAGATGAGAAATTATTTTCTTCCAATATTTTATATCTTCTTTATGAATTTATTTACATGACAACCACCTACAAGACATTCAAGACACAAAAATATATAAATATGAGACTTTGGAATTTATTACATAACAAGAAAAAAGATTGCAAATATAGTAAATATATACAACAAATTGAACATATATCATTTCTTACCTCATGTATTTTCCAAGATCATATATCACTTATTAGATTTTATTGTTGAAGTTCTCTAGGAGAGATAGGGATAGCATGTACTACAACAATTATAAACTGATCATGTCATTCTTTTGTCACATAATACAATGAAAAGTATATGCAGTTTATGAATATATTGTAAATATAAAAGAACATGACTTACCTTCATGAAGGTATCCCAATCATGCATTTTCAAACCAGGCCCAAATTTACTTTTCTTTGATATGAGACTACTTATGTTCGCAGCAAATCTTGTTAGAAATTAAATTTTTCGTATCACTTCTTTTATGGCATCACTTTGTTGCTCTATTAATAACCAGGAAGGGCACTTATATTAATCTGATCTCCATTACTATTTGAATCAATGAAATTTTTCATTGCATGATAGGATTCATGAATGTCACTACAAATTTTGACAATTTTTTCTTTGTCACTCCTTCCATCCAATATTTTTCACAATGTCTCTGTTATATTCTTTCCAATATGCATAGTATCCAAAAAATGCACAATTTGTAGCTGCTTGTAGTAGGGCGACCTACTAAATTGTCTGGGATAACTTTTTAGTCCCTTTGGAAGGTGCTTAGTAGTATTTCCTTAAAAAACTTCACAATCATCAATTACATAATCAAGAAATAAAACAAAATAGAAATATATAAATTCCAAACATAAACCATTAGGTGGAATGGTAGTACCTTGACAGTTAATTCTATTATATGCCAACTTCCATAAGTGAGTTGTCATTCTTTGTGGCTTTGATGTAGTCTCTTCTTTCCCATTGAAAATATGTTTTTTGGTAGTTCGATACTTATGATTTCTATGGAAGAAGTTCCTATACTCATCAAACACCTACTTTGCTAAACTTTTTAAATGACAAGATTTCATCTTTGGACCACAAACTGGACATGTAAATTTTTTCTTTATTTCAAGACCTACAAGATAATGATACATTTGGATGAAATATGTTAATTTTCATAATTAGAATTCTCATGTGCAACTTGAATTCACCATAACATACCAAAAAAATGTGTTAGCCCTAGGGCATCATGTATTGTCCATACAAGTATTGCATAGAATTGAAATTTTATTTGTCCTATTGGTCTAGAAGTAATAGAACCAACAGGTGAACCCCCCCATAATGTTGAACTGGGAGAGGTGACAGGAACACTAAAATGCAATGCCAGAAACATCTGCAGAAGAAAGAACCAGGAACACCAACAGTGCAACAGAAGTACAAACACAGGATAAAGGGTGGTGTCACCAACACATAGCATGGGCTAATGTTGTGGAAGGTATGCTCACTTGACAAAGGTGGATGTGCCTAAAATGGCATAAACATCACAACCCCCCATGGCACTTTATAACAGAGTGCAAGTACAAAAACACACAAGGTGTACAAGATCCCAGATATACAGATGTAGGCACTTTATCTCAGTGCGTTTACAGAATAAAGATGCATCAGAAGAAGCATACAAGCTCAGAAGATAGAAAGAAGAGTGAGCTAGAATATCAGAAGAAGAGATCCCAGGACCTGTAGAACCAAGCAATCCACCAGAGTGCATAAACTGCCAAACTTGGAAGAGAGAAAACCTAGAGTAGAATCTAGAAAAAAAAATCCTACCACTGAATAGTTCACTGAACCAGCTTTCCGACGATATCTGGTTTGCCAAAAATGGAGTCCGGATGAGCCAGATATGACTCCTGGAAGGCAAAAACACATATCAGACTTCAAAAGAAAAAAATACTATCAAAATGGCAGAACCCAAAACCCTAACCTCCATCATCGGAAATTTCTTGGAAAGAGCTTTTCGACGGTATAAGGAAGTCAGAAAAAGACCCCCGAATGCTCAAGATAGAGCGAAAATAGTCCTGGGGGGTCAAAAGTGCTCCAAAAATGAGGAAATAAGCCCCTGGGGCTAAAAAATTTGGGCCCCCGGGTGCATGGCGCGCTCAGGGGCTGGGCCGCAGCCCTAGTCATTCATATGACCAACCGCAGGTGCAAAGGGGCCCGCGAGGGCTACACAGACCCCCTGGGTGGCGTGGGGGTGGCGAAACCGAAGTTGAGCGGCGCGGTCGCTGAGCACAGGGGCGGAGGGTGCTAGGGCCAGTGGTGGCGGGCGTGCACAGGCGGCGGAGCGGGCCACAGGGGCGACAGAGACTAGTGGCAGTAGGGCCGGGTGGGCCGGAGATCGGCGGAGCGACGACGGAGGTCGCGGAGGGCGGCGCGGACCGCAGGTTCAGCAGGAGGCGCACCGGCGGGGGCCGGGCCCCGGTGGAGCGGGGGCGGCCCTGCGGTGGCGCGATTTAAAAACCAAAGCCCGCGCTGAAATATAATAAAAAAACCTTGGAAAATTAAGGTTTTTTTAAATTTTTTTAATTTTTTTTCCTCGGTTTTTATGTCGTACGGCATAGGAACCAAAAAAAATTTGCCTCCAGAGTCCAGATGTCCAAAATGGACAAGTTTTATATGTATTCTGGGGTTTTTGGGTGCTCTGAGCTCAATGGAGATGTCCATTTGAGCTCAAAGTGACCAGAAACAAAACCCAAAACAAAAAAATACATAAAAAACCTCTGAAACCCTTGGAAACCTTCTACTTCTGGCACACTTCAACGAAACATGAACAGTGAACAGCAGGAGAGCTCTGATACCATGTTAGGATAAGGCTGAAAGCTAATCTCCCAAGATCACCTGTATGCAAACCTGTCACAGAATAGAAGCAAGACAGAAGAGAAAGAGAGCTATGGCGGCCAAAAAGCCAGAGACGAGATATTCATGTTGACAGAAAAAAGATTTATATATTATCAACAATGGTGAATAGAATACAATCTCGATTAAGGAAATGTAAAGAAGTGAATCCTTATAAAAGGAATCATGAAACCCTAAAGGTGAAAAACCCTAAATAAATATAAAACTACCTAAGTATAACTTAAGCATAGAGTAGATAGACTAATAATTAAATGAATTAATTATTAGCTAAACTAAGACTACTCTAACAGTGACACCATTCCATAACTCCAGCAACTCATTAATAAGAGGCTCAATATATGCATTTATATCTTTAACTTGGTACTTACCTAGTTGAATGAACAACAACATTACATAATTATTGTGACCATTTTACTGCAAGATTTATAATTATATGCAGATAATTGTTAAAAGATAAAATACCTAGAACAATCATTTCCAACATAATGTGCTCCTTCTTTATTGACATCCATGGAAGAATGTTATTGTTGATGAGAAAAATAGGCCAAACAGAGTAAATAGATCTCATCTCTCCAAATGGATTGACACTATTCACTGTCAATGAAAGCTTGAGATTTTAAGGTTCTTCGATAAAGTGCGGCCACTTTACCTCTATGTCCTTAAATGCTGAACTATCCATAGGCATTTGAATAATCTCATCTTGACTCCTATTGTGTGCATGGCAATCCATAAATTGTGCCAAGCTACTACAGCTAAAAAATATTTGTAAATGTGGAATAATAGGGATGTAACGAAGAACCTTGCGAGGAGCCTTTTTTGTTATTTGATATGTTTGATATCTATTTGTATGACATACAGGCCATTCTGTTGCAAATTCATTTTATTTATGATAAATAATATGATCATTGGGATAAGCATCTATTGCTTGATACTCCATTCCAATATCTTTCATAGTGGTACATAATTCTCGGTGTGAGCGGGGGAGAATATTACATGGTGGTAACAAAAACTCACCTATCAATCTACGAAAAAAGAATATAAGTTGTTAATATTAAAAATATTTATGGTACATGTTTCACCCTTTATTGGCTATAATGAAATATATGACATACCTTAGCATACGTGACATTGTTATGTTGGATAAACTATTCATAACCTTCAAGTTCAACAACAACAATACAGCAGAGAGAAGAGTTGTTTGGAAGCCTTCGTAAAGGGTCATGTTTTCCTTCTCAAGTAGAGATGGGTCAATGTATTAGTAGCATCATCTTTAAATGTGTTATCTGGCACATGATCATCATCTTCCACGAGATCATAATCTTCAGCTCCAATAGTCGCACCTCCATGATCCTCCACTTCCAAAACCATATTCTCCATATTCGCACCTTCATGGTCCACATCACGTACTTCCCTGGGGAGGTCGATCTATATAAAAATGATGAACACAAATTAACCATGATAATGATCTCATCATTAAGTGTATTTCATATGTATATCAATTGTTAAAAAAATATAATGAAAAATTTACCAATGGATAATAATCAAACGCCCCTTCAATGTGACCATTCTCCCTCTAATGTCTCTTAGTTGTTTTGATTAGAAATCTTCTAGTGTTTAAGACCTTACAATTTTTGCAGGGAAAATAACAATTTCCATCGCATTTTATTTTGAGGTTAGACCACAATCTAGTTATTGTCTCCCCATTTTGTTCTTCACTTAGATTATCTGATATTATCCTTCTTCATAGAAAAAGAAAAATTAGGTCATGGAAACTTTGGTATATAACCTTCAGAAACTAAGCAAAATAATGTTGAACTATAGTCTTCCACCTCAAACTCATAGCTATTGTCGCAAGAAAGAAAGATATTCAGATAATATACTAGTATTTAAATCAAAATAAAATATCATATATATTATACACATAATATATCAAAAGTGCATAGAGTGAAAATTTATAAAAGAGATCATGGAACGTTGGAGAGAGAGGGCGGGAGGTGGAAATTTGAAATTTTTTCACCCTAACGGCTATGGGAGGCCAAATGGGAAGTTGAAGAATCAAAGACCTGTCAATAATTACAAGGGCTTGGAATACTCTAGAAATCTATGGGGAAAGTATGTGAGAAATAACAAGGGAGAGAATGTTTGGGGGAAACAAAATTTCAAGAACTTTCAAAACCCTTGCACGTGGCTGAGTTTTCCTCTCCCAAGAAGACAAACAAATCAGAGAACCCTGGGAAAAGGTTTCAACCAAAGATCGTCATATTAGTAAAAACCAAAGGCACTATGATAGGTTTTTTTTATTTTTGAAGGATTGAAAAGAAGTTTTGGAGTTCGAAGGATTTTTACTCTGCTAAGGATTTGCCAGCACAGGTATTTCTAAGAGTTGAAATTAATTGTGTCTCAAGTATTTCTATTGAAAACTTAGTATGGAGTGAATCTATAATTTTTCTATAAAACCATGCTTTATTTTTTAAATGGGTTGCAAAATGGCCATCTCTTAGTAAGATTAGAGATTGGTGCTCTCAAACCTGGGGATGGGCTTTTACCTTGAAAACAATGGGGAGTGGTTTTTATTTGATGACTGCTCCATCCCTCAAAGACAAGGAGTGGGTGATGAAAAATGGCCCTTATTTGATTGAGGTTAAAGGTTTATATCTCATCAATTGGTCTCACAAATTCAACACCAAAAAGGAAAAAATCAAAGAAATACCCATTTGGGTATTATTTCCTAATCTACCACATGAATATTGGGGTTTTGAAACCCTTAGTATTTTAGGAAATCACCTCAGGTCTTTTCTCAGGGCTGAAGAATGCCTCTTGGGTAGAAATTTATCTACTAGCCCTAAAATTTTAATCATGTGGAAATATGCCCACCCTTTGTCTGAAAATCTATTAATCACTACAAAAAATGGTGTTTGGACTCAACAAGTGGTGGTTGAGAAAGGTGCAGAACCCCTCGAGGAAGATATGGAAACAACCTTCACTAAAACAAGCTGGAATAGAAAGGGTAAAATGAATGAAGCTAATATTATTAACAACAAAATTATTCATATTACTAAATAGAGACACAATGATTAGTTGTTTGAATCATAACTTAATAGGTGCATTTCTAAGAAAATGGGGGAGAGGCTAGGTTTTTCAAACTCTCACGGATTTTCTCATGATAGAACCAAAGAGGTGATTGATGGGATCATGGAAAATGAATGGAGGAGTGGTAAGGTTATACAAACTAATAGTTATATGGCTTTCCAGATATGGGTTTTACATTGTCAGTGGAAGAAAATGAACCTTGAATTATAGAAAAGGACCTTATTGGTGAACATAACTCTGATATTATTTATGGCCTCCAGCTCACAAAAGGAGTCAAGACTGCATGTATGGAGCTTGATAAACCCACTGCTGCTAGATTTGAATAGGAAGAAAATGTAACTATGGATTTTCTTATCTATATGCAAGGGAATATAGGGATCACCCCATTACACATCCACAATCCTATTAATTTTTACAGAGATCAAGTTCTAGATGGTATTAGCAGGGTTCTCGGTGGTGATTCTTTCATTTTGAAACAACCTCCTCAAAGCAGTCATAGTCAGATTCACAATGATCCCACTTAGAGTTAGGTGATGGTGGAGATAGTGAAGGAAATTCCTCTTAATACTATTGAGACACATGAGGATGACGGCTTCAAGGACATACAGATTTCTCCTATTAGAAATTTGGAAAGCTCCTTTGAAAATGTAAAAGATAGCAGTGGTAATATGTGTGACTCTGACTCATAATTCCCTACACCATCAGATGAAGAGGAGGAGTATGTTTTTGGCCTTAATGAAACTTATAATGTGTTAGAGGTGAGAACTATAGAAGAACATCTATCTGATAATCTAAAACCTTCATTAGGTGAAAGGAAATGGAGAGGGAGAAAATCTAATAAGTTGAAACTAGCCTTAGCTAGTAGTGCAGAAAACCAATGTAAGTTGATGAGATGGGGAATAGGCTATGCCCCTCCCTGAGAGCCATGAAAATATTATCATGGAATGTCAAGGGCTAAAATACCCCTGACAAGATTCTCCTGATCAAAAGAGGCTTTGATCAGGTGAAACCAGATATTATTTTTTTACAAGAGACTAAGCTTAGTGGGGAAGAGTTACCTGTGTTTGCTAATAAATTCAATAGATGAAGATGTTGTTTCTCGAAGGCAATTGGTTCTTTTGGAGGAATATGTATTTGTGGGTTGATTCAGCAGTTGAAGTGACTATTGTAGAAAGTAAAATATCTTGGATTTGTGTGGAAGTAAAATCAAAACAGCTCCTTGACTGGTCAGAATAATACCCTTGTAACTAAGGATTGGACATCCTTATCTTACAAGGAATAACACATTGAACTTTTTTGAATTATCAACCAGGGACGTAAGCTTGAAATGGTATCAGTAAATTATATGCTCTAATTCACCTTAACTATCATTTCTATTTGTGTAATGAAAATGTTGAAAGAGATACTAAACTAGGAAATAGAATCAACAGTTTAATCTACAGCTCTAAGAACATGCTATGACAGAAAATTAACTATTTTCTTATGTTGTAGGAACAACCAACAATTTTTTTACTGAATGGGTGTAGGAGCAACAGAGTCCTAAATGCTTCAAATGACTTAAGACTAATTCCTACTGAACTATTAACTCAGTTCACCTCCCGAGTGGGCCCCCATAGAAGAGTGAATGGAATAAAACTTAGAGATTAAGAACTCAAGATATCATCTATTAAATCATAAAAAATAGATACAAAAATGTGGTAACAAGATTGTGTTTTCTCTATTACTAGATTACAAAAGGATTCCCGTAAAAACTAACTAAGAAACCAGAACTTCCAACTTATTTAACAACAACTTTTAAAATAGAACTCATTGCAACTAGGATTCCCCAACATTAGGGATATGACAATCTTTAAGATACATGATCAACATCTTTAAATGCAGGAACAAGCGATATTCAATTACACCTGAATCTAGGAATGTGCCACTACTGGATTTACTCTATAATGGCTATTACTCTGTATTGACCCAGTCTGCAACAGAAACTGCTAACAACCAGGGGTGGTGGAATAATCATGAGTCACAAAAATATTTTCTCTTTATGGCACCACCTCATCCTTCGATTTTGAATTCTTCTCTGCTCACTGACTTGTCATTTCTTGCAAGATATTAGAGTGCATACATATCCAAGACAAAATCCATAATAATTTTTCTTCACTAGCTTGCTCTTATCACATGGCTATAGGAAAGACCACCCAACTTAATGCAAGACAAAAAGACACAAGATTCATTCCATATAACCATGCAACATATAAATAGCATATTCATAAACTCAAAATACACACACACACACACACACACACACATATATATATATAGCAGTTTTGAAATATAAGCATAAACATTCTGAAGAAGTCCTATAAAATCTCATGAAGTTCTCAAGTTTTAAGCATTAAACACATGAAATTATAAACCAGATTAGGCCTTAAAAAAACCTCATCATTTACCCCTAGCTTTTCCTTTTTCTGGTCCTCTAGAAAACATGTATTTCTTTGGCCTCGATGTCATTTTGTGATCTACAGCTGTACTCTGACCAATACCTCCCCCTATCAAGCTCTAGTAGAACCCTTTTGTGTCCCTGTCTGACTGCCACCTTCTCACTTCCCCTGCCATATAGAGGGGAAATAAGCAGGGGTGGCTAAAATGTAAGTGGAACCCAGTAACTTTGCCTTGCTCTACCAAAGGTAACATACCGTGGAGCTTGCCTATTTGCCATTGTGAAATTGAGGGGTGAATGTGGCTCTTTGTTTCTCAAGTCCTCAGTCATGTTGATCCAACACCATTGAATTGATCTTGTTTCTTCAGGAAACTCAGTTTTATCCATCAGAGTATACTCATCAAAAGCTGCCTTTCTAAGAGGATCAATGATCTTACTTCTTGCCTCTGATTGAGCCACCTTCATCCAATCATAATAATAAGTCTTAGGTTCTTTAGCTTCTAGCCTTAGATAGAGAGGGATTTCTTCCTCTAACTCCCTATAATCTTTGGCTTGGGATTCCCTACTTATCTCATTCTGAATCCATGACATAAGGGCTCTTAACTGGATATCCCCAACATATAGCAAGGGATTCCATTTCCTATTATTGGGTACAGCTGGGTTGTGGAGGAAAAATTCACATAACAGATTCTGCATTGCTGCAGGAGAACTATGGAAAGCTTGGAAAAATTCAAAGGGTTCTTCTAACAATGGACACTTATTTCATATTATACTACTCAATTGATAATTTAACAACTGCTCCTTAAGAAATATGGCATAAATAGGAGAGGGGGACCTATAGCTCATTAACTAAGGTATAACAGATGTTACCTTAGTTAGTTTCTCTTGAAGTTGCTCCACCTCTTCCTCCTTTTCCATAAGTTCTTGATAAGTCTGATCAATGACTTGGTGCAAAACCTTCTTCTATTGTCTCCATTGTTCTCTTTCCATCACTAATTGATTGCTCAGCCAAAAAATAACAAAAAATAATGTCACAAGGCAGGGGATATCTGACAGAGTACCTTCACCAAGATTTTCCCCTATTGCTTTTATATCAGCCAAATTCTCATTAAATGGATGTGCATCCTTTGCAAGATCCGTCCATATTACCATGGACCACTCAGAATTATCACATTGTTGAGAAGTTGTAGCTAGTGCATTCAATCCTTGGCTTAAAACCTACTTATCCATCTCATTTACAAAATTCATATCAACACCAAAATTTTCTTCAAACAGACTTCTCCCTGCTACTGCAGGAGGTGAATCTGGCATGTCTTCTTTTATAGAAAAACACTCCCTTGATAGACATCATTGTCTAAATCTATGAGGTCGTCATCAACTTGAAGTCCATGAGAAGATGAACCCCTTCTCTGAAACTTGTAGGTTTGTTCCTCAGAGCTATAATCATCCCCAATTATAATGCATTCTGCATTCATTCTATCCTTAGGTGACTACTCTCTTTTGGTTTCAGGAAACACACCAGGCAATTCCTGCTGATTGTTTCTCAGTTCATCTCTTTCTGGCTCTCCTGACTCAAAAATGTCTAGGTCAATAGCTGACCTTTTTGGTGATGTATTTGTGGTTGTACTCTACTTCATCCTACAACTTCTCCTCAATGAGGTTTCCTCCTTTTTGTCAGCAATTTTCCACTTCTTATAAGCACTTGGAGCTACAGGGTCTTTTTCCTTCATGTCTTTACAAGAACCAGAGGCAGCTTGTTTTCCCTCCTTTTCTCCCCTCACAAAAGCCCTAGTTTCAGTGGTCGGGGAGGAAGGCTTTTCTCTAGAAACTATCATATTACCCTTATTCTAGGCCAACCCAGATGTAGAGGCTTCAAGAGCATGCTCAGGGTTCTTAGAACTAGGTTTTCTTCCTAAAGAAGACCTTGGTTCTAATTCTTCAATAATCTTGAAAACCCCATGTTCTGTTTGGACCCTTTTCGCCTCTACACCTTAAAGGACTTAGGGTTCCCTTCTTACATTCCCCCAAGATAAAATCTTCCCATGACATGTCTGACTGTTCTCTTAAGGATTTTTCAACAATTAACTTAATCAAACAATGGTAGGAGATGATATTAGGCTTACCTTCTTGTACCCGTGAAGCCCTCTTCTTCAAGATATTGAACAAGAAATTGGGTACATTTATGGGTTGATTATCATGTCGTAGACAGCTGAAGAATTTGAAATGAACAGCATGGAGGTATGTTTGACGACATTCACAAGTGAAATATTTTATCACATATACTGCACATTGCTTGTAAGGTTCTGGTAGGGATAACCTACTGGTATCCTGCTTCTTGTCAACCTCCAGTGGTGGGTCTGCATGTAGAGTAAATTGTGGTCTAGCAGTTTCCAAGTTGAAGCTATTTAAGAATTCTTCTTCTTCCTGCGGTAATCTCATGACCTCTGCTACAACTATTTGTGAAAATGGCCCTCAACCCTTTGTGGTGGCCACTCCATCATGCAGTGTGTCTAAAAATTGCAATGCTACTTCTTCATCCCAGTTGGTGAGCTTCAGGATGTAATCCAACCAACCCTTGGCTTGGAAATGCCGCATGCAAGCCTTATCATTTAACAAAAGATCATAAACCATAGGTTCACACCAAACCAAACCACCACGCATCTTTGCAGAGTATCAACGGACACAAGACAGTTGTAGAGAGTACAAGAAAGCTATAACAAGGGATTTCAGAGAATGCCAAGAGTGCGAAGCTGCAGGTAATTCAAAGATGGAAAGTTTTGGAGTTTCAATAATTTAGGCTCTACATGAGAATATGAGTGAAAATCTATAGGACATCAAGACTTAACTATTCATAATTACTTAGCAGACGTCTGTACTAGCCAATTTTCTATTTTTGTGTGAAACAAATCACTCTTTTCAAGGTTGTCAAACCACGAAAGCTTAATTTGGCAACATTTTTGCAAAAGTGAAAATCATTTAAAAGTTTTAAAAAGAATAGCACACAATACATACATAAATATATATATATATAATCTAAGATTTCTCCCCCCCCCCAACTTAAGTGAGCAATTGGTCCCACAATTTCACATGTGACAAGAGGGAAACCAAGTAAAAAAACAAATTAATGAATTAATTATCAGGGATAGTGTACACGAACCTGATGAAGCACTGGTGGCATGATGAAATTTTCATCCATTGGTGGAGAATGATGAGATGCATGGGTGAAAGATAAGAAATAATGAGATGGACTTTATTGTGGAGAAAGTACTTTCCTAACGAAAGTGTTTATTATGGAGTAATGCAAACGTGGCTAAAGTGAAGAATGAATATGAGCGGGCTTCTCATATCCATTTTCTATAGGAGACCCTTCACCATTATCAAATTGAAATTGCTGCAAGAACTCCTCTTTTCTTTGAGGTTTATGGTACAACTTAATTCGTTGACCATTAACCAGCAATTTGAAACAAACAGGATCAACAGTAGACAATTGAACAACACCATTTGGAAAAAAAAACAATTTCATAGGGTCCCAACTAGCGTGTTTGAAACTTACTTGGAGCATGATGGTATTTGGAATCATACAGGAGGGCCCACTCACCAACTACAAATGTCTTATCCTTAATAAATTTATCATGGCATTGCTTCCATTGTTGCTGCACCAACTCTGTGTTAGACAAAGAAGATTTCCTCCACTCATTAAGACTATTCAGGTTGAGTATGTGCTCCTGTTGAGCTTCAATAAGATCCAAATTGAGCTCTGATGTTTTCTGTGAGGTTTTATGCTTGAGTTCAATTGGCATCATAGCAGACTTACCATAAACTAACTGAAATGCAGTGAATTCGGTAGTAGATTTCCAAGTTGTCCTATAAGCCCAGAGTGCTTTAGGAAGCTTGGACGCCCAATATTTTTTATGAACAGAGACTCTCTTGGTAAGGATGGCCTTCAGTTCCTAATTGGTGACTTCTACCTGGCCATTGGCTTGCGGATGGTAAGGAGAGGACTTGCCATGTTGAATATTATATTCTTCCATTAAAGTAGCTATGAGGTTGGAAGTAAATTGAGCTCCCTAATCAGAAAATAACTCCTAAGGGACACCAAATCTTGTAAAAATGAATTCATATAAGAATTTGGCAACATTGTTATCATGAGGATGCTTCATGGGTTTAGCATTAGCAAACTTAGTGACGTAATTGGTGCGGACCAAAATGTAAGACTTACCTTAAGAAGAAGGTTCAATTAGTCCCGTAAAGTCAATTCCCCATTTATCAAAAGGTGTCACAAATACCTATGGCTTCATGGGAATCTTGTAAGTTTTAGTAAGCCTTCCCATTTGTTGTTACCAATCACATTTCTTGGTATACTTAGCTACATCCTTGTGGAGAGTTGGCCAATAATATCCAGTGGTCAAAATTTTGAACATTGTTCTCTTTGCTGCAAAGTGGCCACCATAGGGCTCATCATGACATGCCCGAAGGATATCATAAGTTTCATCTTCTCTGATGCATTGTCTCATGATCTGATTTGGACCATTGTAAAACATGAATCCAGTAATCGAAGAAAATTTAAGGCTTTTCTCAACCAGCAATTTTCATTCCTTGGAAGAGAAGTGAGCTGGTGTCCTCTCTGGTGAGATAGTTTACAATATCAGCATACCACAGGTTTTAAAATGATAATAGGAAAACATGCTCGTCCAGAAAACTGTCATCAATGGCTACAGGATCATCAGGAAAATGCAAGTGAGAGAGAAATTCAGCGACAACATTGGCTTTCCCCATCTTGTCCACAATAGTAATATCAAATTCACACATCAGTAGCAACCATCGAGCCAACCTCCCAAATATGGTGGGTTTATTCATTAGGTACTTGATCGCTGAATGGCTAGTATGGACAAAGTTCTCATAACTAGTTATATAATGCCTAAATTTATTCAGTGGATAGATTAATGCAAGCAATTCCTTCTCTATCACAGTGTAATTGAATTTGGCTCCCTATAGATTCTTACTAATGAAATAAATGGCATGCTCTACTGCATCTTCCTTTTGGCCAAGGACTGCTCCAATAGCATAGTCAGAGGCATCTGTGTGAATATGGAATGGAAATCCCCAATTGGGACCTCTCAATATCGGTGCTGTTGTGAGAACATCCTTAAGCTGCAGGAAGGACTTGTCACATTCGGAAGTCTAGGAGAATTCAAAATCTTTTTTCAACAAGTTATAAAGGGGTGTTGCAATTTGATTGAAATCCTTAATAAACCTCCTATAATATCCAACATGCTAGAGAAAACTCCTGACATCCTTTTTCTTTTCTAGTGTAGACAGGGTGCTGATTACTGCAATCTTTGTTGGATCTACTTGAATACCATGTGAAGAGATGAAATGTCCTAAAACAACACCTTCCTCCATCATCATGAAGCACTTCTCACTATTGAGAGAAATATTGTAGTCCTGACATCTCCTGAGTACTTTTTCTAGATTAACTTTAGCTTCATCAAAAATTTTCCCATATGCAGTAAAGTCGTCCATGTAAATTTCCATACGGCTAGTAGATATGTCTGAAAAGATACTTATGACAGCCTATTGGAAAATGGATGGAGCATTGCACAAGCCAAAAGGTAAGACAGAGTATCAAACGTTCCCCCTAGACAGGTAAAGGTGGTTTACTCCTAGTCCTCTGGAGATATTTTGATTTGAATGTAGCCACTAAACCCATCTAGGAAAGAAAAATATTTCTTGCCAGCTAAATTATCAAGAACTTGGTCTATAAATGGGAGTGGAAAATAGGCCTTCTTAGTGATTGTTGATGAACTATAACTGATTGAATGTTTGAAGATGTTAAGTTGATGATCACAGTGACATAGAAAGTTAATGCAAGACATTAAATTAGTTAATGTATTGTATTGTCATTGATGTCAACTTGATATAATTTGTATGGTCATGGACATATTGCTAAAGACTTCAAAGAACCGATGATTCAAAGGCTATGCTATCAGTAATACATATAAGTCAAGTATTCACAAAGTGACTGTATACACCGATAGAGTGCACACTGATGGTTAGAGTAAAACAATGAGAGAAAAGTCACAGTGTTACCCGACAAGCAAGATGCATAGCATTACAGACGATCAAAGTCACAGTGTTGCCCGATGAGCAAAGCACACTATAACCCGACAGACAGAATTATAGTGTTACCTGACACACAAAGCTCCGAAGACAACTAAAGTCACAATGATGGATTAGTCAATTATCACTGATGACTAACTGAAGTATTGATCGACAGAACAGAGAGTTTAGAAATGACAAAATGCTTAGCTGTCAAGATCTAAAAATAGACTTAACTAATACTAATCATTGTTTTAATCGAAAAGCTAAAGCCAGAGATAAGTAATGGATTTAAAGCAACTTTGTCCAGTTGGCAAGAAGATCTCTACAAGATAAAATTGGAGTTTTGATTTAAATATAATTGGCGAGAATTGTGGATCACGCCAAGATCAAGAAATCCAAGAAATGGTGAAATCATGTCTATAAAGAGACAACCTAATTCATTATGAAGGTGGTGAAGGGGAGTGAAAAGAGAATAGATGCTAAAGAGATTCTGAAGGAGAAGAAAGTCTTCATTCAGACCTGATCAATCAAGCTGAGGAAAGAGCTAAATTCTGTGGACACTGACAAACAGAGATACAGCATCATAGAGCAGAACAGTGTAGAGAAAAGTTATTGAATTGATAATATTGATCAAAAAGGCAATACACTTAAAATAGATCTAAAAATCTGCAGCTCAAGTTGTATATGTGAGAAAATAAATTTACTGTTTCAATTTAACCATTGAAGCATCAAGTCTCTTAACTGAGCAGGACTTAAAATTCTTTTGTAATTGAGATACATCCCAAGGAGTATCAAAAAATTTGATCATACAAATTAGCATTGGATATGCCTGATACCTATTGACAGGCTAAGTGGGTGTTTGATCAAGGATGGTAGCATTAGATTCCAGATACTAAGTAACAAACTATCTTTTAAATCCTCTAACAAGGTCACACCTAACAGTGTGTTTGTAACCTTTAACAGGGTTGGCTCTTAACCAAGCTCACTTCAGAAGAGTGAAAATTTGGGGTACTGGTCCCAGTGGTTTTTCCCTTAACAGGGTTTCCACATTAAAAATCCATGTGTAATGTGTCTATGAGTCATTACTTTATTATTTTGCATTTCACTTAAGTAAATCTGGATTGATCGGTATACACTAGTTATTTATTATGTTTCGGTAAATAGAAAGACTGCTTATCAGTAAACATACAGAAGAAGGTTTTACAAAGTATTCTGACAAGTAGAAATTTGATAAAATTATTTCAAGGCATTCATCTTGTAGGACTGAAGATGACTAGAGGTATAATTTTTGGTACTAAGTATGAAGGGTTGATTTAAGGATTAATTTTAGAGGCCACTGATTCACCCCCCCTCTTAGTTATTACTAATAATTGGTATCAGAGCTTGTGTGCTTAGAAAGGGAGTTTAACATCTCAAGCTAAAGATCACAAGATGAACAGACGAGATGTGCCCAAGTTGACAAAGACAACTTTGCTTCATGGAAAAGTAGAATAAGACTCCACTTATCAGGTATTGGAAATGATGTTACTCAATACTTAGATATTGAATATGTGTTTCCCACAGGAGCACCCATAGTTGAACAAATGAGAGAGAAGCATGAACACAACTGCATGATGATAGAGCTTGCTTCCTCACTCTCTAATGCTGAATTTGAATAGGTCAAAGCATGTACAACTGCAAAGCAAATGTGGGACAAATTGAAGCTTGTACATGGTGGTGATAAAAATGTTCTTAGAGCCAAGGCAAAAAGACTTAGAGGAAATTTTGATGATCTCACAATGAAAGAAGGTGAAAACATCACACAGTACAACACAAGAATCAAAGAGGTAGTCAATGCTATCCGAGGAGTTGGAGGTGTACTAGATGAAGATACAGTGGTAAGTAAAATTATAAGAACCTTGTTGCCTACTTATGCTATTAGAGTATCTTCCATACAAGAAATGAGAGCAGTAGAAAATAGAAATGTTACTCTAGATAGTTTAATTGGAAGACTGATTTCATTTGAGATGAACAACTTTGGTAATAGTGTCTTACCAAACATAGAGTTTGCATTCAAATCTTCTTTGAGAATAAGTCAAGTCATAAACACACTATGAGAAAAGATAGTGATACTGAAAGTGAAGAAGAAGATCTTGATGAAATTGAAGCACTTATGGAAAGAAGAATGTAGATAGGAAAAGGTAAATATAAAGGTAAATTACCACTTGTGTGTTTTAATTGTAAAGAGATTGGACACTTTTCTGCAAGATGTCCTAACAGAAGAAAAGATGATAGAAGTAATGACAGGTCATTTGAAAAGAATTTTAATAGAGATGATTACAAAAGTAACTGACAATTAGAAAGAAGAGATACCTGAGACTACAAGGAAAAAGGAAAGAAGGCTAGTTACCTAGCTAAATGCAAAGATGAAGATACTGACACCGAATCTGATGAAGACATCGAGATGGTGTTTGTGGCAGTAAAAGATGATTCAGATGATGATGAAGAAAGGTATGTAGAAACTGCACTCATATCTAAAGTTAGTAAAAATGATTTTTGGATCATAGATAGTGGTTGCAATCACCATATGACCGGTGACAAACAAAATTTTAAGAATTTTGAATACTATAATGGTGGTTCAGTAAGAATGGGTAATGACACACCTTGTCCAGTTGAAGGTAAAGGAACTATAATGTTGAATAATCTGATAAAATGTGAAAATACTTATTGGTTGAAAGGATTGAATCATAATCTATTGAGTGTTTCTCAGTTGAATAATTCAAGTCACAGAGTAGCATTTGAAAATAATAAGGCAAAGATCTTCAATAAATTACGAAGTCTGATTGGTACCAGTGAGTAGACAAAAGGTAACTTATTCTATCTGAATGATATTGACACCACTTGCTTAATGGCTAGAAATGAAGATATATGGTTGTGGCACAAAATATTGTTTCATGTGAACTTTGACAACATGATAAAGATAGGAAGAAATAGAAATGTAAGAGGCTTACCGATGATGTTTAAGTCAGACAATATCATGTGCAAAATTGTCAAAAAGGTAAGATGACAAAGTCTAGTTTCAAAAGAAAAACCCATACATCTGATGCCATTCTAGAATTAGTCCATACTAATCTATGTGGACCCATGAGGACAAAGATTTACTATGGTGATAGATATTTTATTGTCTTTGTTGATGATTACTTTAGAATGATGACAGTTATGTTTCTAAAAGATAAATCTGAAGCATTCAAGATGTTTAAATGGTACAAAGCAATGGTAGAAAAATAAAGTGGTAAAGAATGGAAATGCTTAAGATTAGATAGAGGAGGGGAATTTATTTCAGATGAATTCACTAACTTTTATAATGAGCATGGAATCAAAAGATAGGTCTCTGCACCGAGAACACCATAGAAAAATGGAATTGCTGAAAGAAGGAACAGATCCATTGTTGGTTGTGCAAGGACACTGATGATAGAGAAAGGCATCACCCAAATCTTCTAGAGGGAAGCTGTCAGTAATATTTTTTACACATTGAACATAGTACAATTGAAGAAAGACACCAAGAGGACACCTTATAAGCTATGGTATGGATACACACCCAATGTATGTTACTTCAAAAAATTTGGCAGTCAATGTTATATCTTAAAAGATGATAGAAATGGAAAGCTTGACTCCAAGAGTGATGAAGGAATATTTCTAGGGTATTTCACCAAGAGCAAGGATTATAAATGTCTTAATAAAGCCTCTAACAAAAATTTTGAAAGTGCAAATGTAAAGATAGATGAATTTGCAGAGAAGAATGAAAAGGAAAGCACAAAAGAACCATAGGAATACAACATGTTTGTTTACAATGAAGAACCTGACACTCTACCTGAGCAACAATGTATATCTCCCAAGCAACGGATCATTGCACCCGAGCATCAGACTGTAAATACCGACAATCAGGATATTGCTCAAGCTGATGTACAAAGCGATGGAGATCAGAATGAAGGACAAAATGATGATCAAGATGATAGACAAAGAATTGAACCTGTACTTGCCAGATATGTCAGAAGGAACCATCCACAGAACTAGATCATTGGAGATAATAAGGTTGGTATGAGAACCCGAAGTAAGTCTCTAAACACAAGATGTCTAATTTGTGATTATGAGCCAAAATCCATCAATTCTACACTTGATGATAATGAATGGATTAGTGTTATGAATGAGGAAATTGAGCAGATTAAGAAAAAAAAGACATGGACACTTGTACCGAGACTAGAAGACAAGAATGTCATCGGTACAAAATGGATATTCAGGAATAAACTGAATGAGAATGGAGAAGTCACCAAAAATAAAGCAAAACTAGTATGCAAGGGGTATGCACAAGAAGAAGGGATTGACTATGGAGAGACCTTTGCACCTATTTCTAGGCTAGAAGGAGTGAGAATATTACTTGCTTATGCTACATGTAAAGGATTCAAGGTATATCAAATGGATATCAAGTCCACATTCCTAAATGGAATACTTGAAGAAGAGGTATACATTGAGCAACCAGAAGGGTTTGTTGATCCAGAAAAAAGGTACATGGTATGTAGACTACACAAAGCCTTGTATGGATTGAAATAAGCACCCCAAGCCTAGTATGAAAGACTTCATTCCTATCTCATAAGTATTGGATTTGTAAGAACTAGTGAAAAAAGTAATCTTTATTTGAAGGAAGACACTGATGCTAAAATTTTGATTGCTGAGATATTTGTTGATGACATCATATTTGGAGGCAATGATATGCTATGAAAATCATTTGAAAATGAAATGAGAAAAGAGTTTGATATGTCTATATTTGGAGAGATCAAGTTCTTTCTTGGTCTATAGATCATGCAACAAGATGAAGGTATTTTTATTACACAATCCAAATACATCAAGGAAGTGCTAAAAATATTCAAGATGGAAGATTCCAAGCCAGTTGGAACACCGATGGCAACTGGATGTAAGCTAACAAAGGGGGACAAGTCATCAGAGGTAAATCAGACATTGTACAGATCAATGATTGGAAAACTCATGTATGTTGTACATACTAGACAAGATATTGCACATGCAGTAGGAATAGTTGCAAGATTTTTTGCTAATCTAAGGGAATTACATATGACTGTTGTGAAAATAATCCTAAGATATCTAAAGAATACTGAGGAATATGACTTATGGTATAGAAGAGAAGACAAATTTGAACTTAAGGTCTTTACCGACGCTGATTGGGCTGGAAATATTGATGACCGAAAGAGCACAACTGGAGGAGAATTCTATATGGGTGACAGACTTGTCACATGGATCATCAATAAGCAAGGATGCATCTCCCAGTCTAGTGTTGAAGCAGAGTATGTTTTTGCTACTGCAAAATGCTCAAATATTGCATGGATCAAACAGTTACTGGAAGGTATGCATAAGAAAATTCTTGAACTAGTAATTATATATTGTGATAATACCAGTGCAATAAACATTTCCAAGAATCTAGTCATGCATGTTAAGACAAAGCATATTTCCATCAAGTATCATTATTTGAGAGAACAAGTTCAAGCAAAGGAGGTGATACTTAAGTATGTGCAATCAAAGGAACAATTAGCTGATATCTTCACCAAGCCACTGCCTAAGGATGCATTTGAGTACTTGAGAAAGAGACTAGGGGTCAAACCCTTGTCTACTAGTCAGTAAGAAGGCTGCATCAGCCTACATATTATCTGAATATCATTCATGTTGATGCAAGAAAAGAGATGGACTTCAAAGATAAATCAATACACATCAAGATATTTATTTACTTTGAGAACCATAGTTGTATTGTTGATGGATTGGGAAATTCAAGGAGTATATTATGGATAGAAAGGATTTGTTTGGCATTACTGTCAAAAATATTTGTTTGGCATTTCTGTCAAAGGGAGAGATTTTATCCATTATCACCTCAGGGAGAGATTATATCCCTCAAAGAGAGAGTATATCAGGAGAGATTATATCCATCACACTTATCCAAAGGGAGAGATGTAACTAGAAAGGGAGAGTACATACAAAGGGAGAGAATTGCTGACAAGAGACATCAAAGAAAAGAGAACAGTGAAAGGGAGAGAGTTTGACATGAGAGAAGAACACATCACATCAGAAAAAGAAAGATTCTACATCTATCTAGTAAAGGTATTGAAGATGGAGAGAAAGCTGCAAGAATCAAATCTAAGCTTATATAAACTTACCGAGGACCAGATATTTATATCAGTTATAGTACATAAGATTGGTAGTTTGATGAACTTCAATTATTATATTTTATATTGTATTAGTAATAATATAGTGTGATAATGTAGTGTGTTTTCGTCAATGCCAAAGGGAGAGATTGATGAACTATAACTGATTGAATGTTTGAAGATGTTAAGTTGATGATCACAGTGACATAGAAAGTTAATGCAAGACATTAAATAAGTTAATGTATTGTACTGTCATTGATGTCAACTTGATATAATCTATATGGTCATGGACATATTGCTAAAGACTTCAAAGAATTGATGAATCAAAGGCTATGCTATCAGTAATGCATATAATTCAAGTATTCACAAAGTGAATGTATACACCGACGGGGTGCACACAGACAGTCAGAGTAAAACAACAAGAGCAAAGTCACTGTGTTACCCGATGAGAAATATGCACAGCATTACTAATGAGCAAAGTCACAATGTTTCCTAACGAGAAAAGCATAGTGTAACCCGACAAATAGAATTATAGTGTTGCCTGATGGACGAAGATCCCGAAGATAATTGAAGTCACACCAACGGAACAATCAGTTATCACCAATGACTAACTGAAGTATTGACTGACAGTACAAAGAGTTTAGAAATGACAAAATGCTTATCTGTCAAGAGCTAAAAATAGACTTAACTAATACTTATCATTGTTTTAATTGACAAGATAAAGCTGGAGATAAGTAATGGATTTAAAGTTGCTTTGTCTAGTTGGAAAGAAGATCTCTACAAGATAAAACTAGATTTTTGCTTTAAATCTAATTGGTGAGAATTGTGGATCATGCCAAGATCAAGAAAGCCAAGAAATGGTGAAATTATATCTATAAAGAGACAACCTAATTCATTACAAAGGTGGTGAAGGGGAGTGAAAAGAGAATAAATGCTAAAGAGACTCTGAAGGAGAAGAAAGTCATCATTCAGACCTGATCAATCAAGCTAAGGAAAGAGCTAAATTCTGCGGACACCGACAAACATAGATACAAAATCACAGAGAAGAACAGTGTGGAGAAAAGGTATTGAATTGATAATATTGATCAGAAAGGTAATGCACTTACAATAGATCTAAAATCTACAATTCAAGTTGTATATGTGAACAGATCAATTTACTATTTCAGTTTAACCATTGAAGCATCAAGTCTCTTAACCGAACATGACTTAAAAGTCTTTTGTAATTGAGATACATCCCAAGAAGTATTAAAAAGTTTGATCATACAAAGTAGCATTGGATATGCCCAATACCTATTATCAGGCCAAGTGAGTGTTTGATCAAGGATGGTAGCATTAGATACCTGATACTAAGTGACAAACTATGTTTTAAATCCTCTAACAAGGTCACACCTAACAGTGTGTTTATAACCTTTAACAGGGTTGGCTCTTAACCGAGCTCGCTTTAGAAGAGTGAAAATTTGGGGTACCGGTCCCAGTGGTTTTTCCCTTGACAGGGTTTCTACATTAAAAATCTATGTGTTATGTGTCTATGAGTCATTACTTTATTGTTTTGCATTTCACTTAAGTAAATTTGAATTGATCGGTATACACTAGTTATTACTGTGTTTCAGTAAATAGAAAGACTGACTATCGGTAAACATACAAAAGAAGGTTTTACAAAGTATTCCGACAAGTAGAAATTTGATAAAATTATTTCAAGGCATTCATCTTGTAGGACTAAAGATAACTAGAGGTATAATTTGTGGTACTAAGTTTGAAGGGTTGGTTTAAGGATTAATTTTTGAGACTACTGATTCACCCCCCCCCCCCCTCTCAGTTNCTACTGATTCCCCCCCCCCCCCCCTCTCAGTTATTGTTAATAGTTGTATTTAGCTCCCTAGAATCCACACAAACTCTCCATTTACCCCCTTTCTTGGGTTCTATAACTAAGGGTGAAACTCATTGGCTATCAGATATGGGGTAGATGAAACCAACATTTAACAGCTTCTGAAGCTCAGTCTTGACTATATCTCTTAGGACAGGATTAACTCTCCTCTGGGGCTGTCATATAGGTTTATATTATGGGTTGTTGTAGATTATATGAGTACAAAGTTTAGGATCCAACCCCTTCATGTCTGTATAATCCCAGGCAAATGCCTGTTGATTTTTCTATAGTAATGTTAGGATATATGTCTGGTGTAGTAGTGACAAGGCACTGCTGACATTCAACTCCTTCCCTGGACTAACTTCCATTTTAATTACCTTATCCAACATGGATATCTGATCAATTGGAGAATAATCCATCTCATGGGGTAATAAAGAATGAAGAAAGTGGGAGGATGGCGAGTATGGAGGTGCATTTGGAGATGGAAAAATAGTTTCCAAGATAAAGTCCGGCTGTGAACACAATTGAGAGCCATACTCATTTGTGACAATGGATGATATTATCTCATCATCTTCCCTAGAGGCTAAAAATGGATCTCTACCTATCATCATGAGCTGAGGGATTGAGTTGGCTTCTAATTCAACATCTTCTAATTCTGGCCATACTACATCATCATCTTGCAACATGGGTTTAGTAGGCGAATATAGAGTCAAGTTTTTAGTATGGATATCATTAGATATTGTTATGTTCCCTGACCTACATGCTATGAAGGCATTAGAAATGGCTAACCATGGTCTTCCTAGGATTAGAGGATACCCTCCCATATCGGCTTTAGGTGAGAGGACAAAAAAATCTACTAGATACTCCCAAGAGTGCAATGTAACTATGACATCCTCTATCATCATGTCTTGTTTGATAGTAGAACTATCGATAAGCTGTAGGATGGTTGGTGTATCTCTAAGACCAACAATATTCAATTGAGATAATACTTCCTTAGTCATGAAATTTATAGAAGCACCCAAATCAACTAAGGCATTTTGAACTTGCATTCCATGAATGGTGACAGTAACTACAAGACTCCCTGGGTCAGAATATTTGGGAATAGTTAACTTTTCCAACATAAGATTAGACAATTGTCTTACAAAATGAATAGTTTTAGGATCTTTATTCTTTCTCCTAGGTTGTTTTATGCAAGCTTCTCTGATGGCCTTAGTATAAACAAGAAATTCTTTAATACTATCAAGTAATGGTATTTTTATTATCATCTACTTTAGTTGGTTGAGAAAATCGGCAACTGCTTGGTTCATTGGGGGCTCAGCTTGGTCTACTAACCTTTGAGGAAATGGGGGTGTTTTGACTATAAGAGATGCCTGTGAAGTTGGCACATCCACATTCTCAGAAGGGGACTCTTCAAATTCTATTATTATAGGCATTTGAGGAGAAGCAAGAGTAGTTCTTGATCTTAGATGGATATCATTCAAGGAGATGGCATAACTATGCTGCTGAGCTGGTGGCTTATTATTAGGATTGGGATTAGGATGTGCTAATAGTTGGGTTTGCTTAGGTGGATTTCTATTGGTTTCAGGGGGAGGCATTAGAGCTTGCTGTTGAGGTAGAGGCATTAAAGCCTACTGATTAGCCCTGCTGAGGTTATTACCAACCCTGTTGAGGTTGTTGCCAACCCTGCTGAGTTTTTTGCCAATTATTATGCCCACTAAATCCTTGGGGACCTATATTCTAATTTTTTTCCATTGACTTTTATTATTATAACTTTGAAGAGGGTCTTGTGGCATACTTGGTCTTGGGACCCAAGGCCTGCATTGAGAAACATAGAGCACTTCCCCATTTTCATCAACAGCTTTGAATTCGGTAGGCATTGGCTGAGACTCCAAACTGGAAATAGACTTGCACTTGCAATTCCTCTTCTTTTCTCAACAATGCAGACAATATTCAACCAACATAGCATCATCATCTTCCTTCTTCTTTTGGGAATGCATGCTATCAGTTGAGTAGCAACATCATTAATGATGTCCTGCTTGAAATTAGACAGAAGATTGGACAACTCCATCTTTGATACTCCTGAACTATTGGGCTTATGAGGCAAATCTTTGATTCCCCTACCCTTCTTAATAGTAGCCCTGGAATAGTTCAGACATATATTTTTTATGTCTGCCCAATTCTTTTGAGTGATGTCACCACCAACCATAAGGTCCAAAGCTTCTATACTCCCATCATTAACACCTTTGATAAAAAGATGCTTTTGGGATTCCTCGTTCAACTGATGCTGGGTATTTCTCTATAGATTGAACATAAACCTTGAGACATAATCCTCCAAGATCTCATCCTCCTTTTGAGACATTTTGAAAATGTCACCCCCTTTTAAATCTTGATCCCTATAGTATTCCTTATATTTGGAAAGAAACATGTTGCTCATGGTGTCCCAATCTGCTATAGCATTAGCTCTGAGCCCCATGAACCACCTTAGAGTAGCCTCTTTAAGAGTTGAGGGAAACAACTTAAGCTTGTGGGCATAATTTGTATAGTCATAACTCCTACAAAGGATATCAAACTCAAAGAGGAAGGTCTCTGGGTCTTCATTAATAAGGACATAAAATTTTGGGAGTGCAGAGGCTGGTATGTTCTTCAAATTTTGGTTGCCCTGTTGAGGGGGAATAGGGAAAGGAAATGTAGGTTGAGTCATCCTTGGAGAAGAGCCTAGTTGTTGGGGTTGATATTTAGGTTCAGAAAAAAGTTCATTCAAATGCAGGGATGAGTCAGGAGATGATGGTGAAGGTAGTTGTTTGTGGGTGTCAGCAAATGGATTTTCAAACGGTTCTTCAATCTCTACGTTTGTAATTCGGGGTCCCTCAAGATCAGGGTTAAAGATATCAAAAAGTTCAGCCTGATTATGGTGAGGGAGGAATCTCCCAAGATGATCTCATCTTCTATGCATACAGAATAATCCAGAACTTTAACTTAAGACAATGACTCTGGTATGGACTAGATTGACACCATCCCGACAATGGCACCAAAAATGATTGGTCAGAATAATACCCCTATAACTAAGGATTGGACATCCTTATCTTACCAGGAATAACACACTGAACTCATTTGAATTATCGACTAGGGACGTAAGCTTGAAATGGTATCAGCAAACTATATGCTCTAATCCACCTTAAGTGTCATTTCTATTTGCATAATGAAAATGTTGAAAGAGATACTAAACTAGGAAATAGAATCAAGAGTTTCATCTACAGCTCTGAGAACATGCTATGACAGAAAAATAACTATTTTCTTATGCTACAGGAATGACCAACAGTTTTGTTACTGAATGGCTGCAGGAGAAACAGAGTCCTAAATGCTTCAAATGATTTAAGACTAATTCCTACTGAACTATGAACTAAGTTCACCTCCCGCATGGGACCCCACGGAAGAGTGAATGGAACAAAATTCAGAGATTAAGAACTGAAGATCTCATTTATTCAATCATAAAACATAGATACAAAAATGTGGTAACAAGATTGTATTTTCTCTATTAATAGATTAAAAAAGAATTCTCATAAAAACTAACTAACTAAGGAACCAGAACTTCCAACTTATTTAACAACTTTTAAAACAGAACTCCTTGCAACTAGGATTCCCCAACATCAGGGATATGATAATCTTTAAGATACATGATCAACATCTTTAAATGTAGGAACAAGTTGTATTCAATTACGCCTGAATCTAGGAATGCGTCACTACTAGATTTACTCTATAATGGCTATTACTCCGTATTGACCCGGTCTGCAACAGAAACTGCCAACGATTGGGAGTGGTGGAATCATCATGAGTCCCAAAAATAGTTACTCTCTTTATGGCACCACCTCTTCCTTTGATGTTGAATTCTTCTCTGCCCGCTAACTCACCATTTCCTGTAAGAGATTAGCATGCATACATATCCAAGACAAAATCCATAATAAGCTTTCTTCACTAGCTTGCTCTTATCACATAGCTACAGGAAAAACCACCCAACTTAATGTAGGATGAAAAGACACAAGATTCATTCCATATAACCATGCAACATATAGATAGCATATTCATAAACTCAAAATGCACACACACACACATATATATAGCAGTTTTGAAATATAAGCATAAACAGTCCGAAGAAGTCCTATAAAAGCTCATGAAGTTCTCAACTTTCAAGCATAAAAACACATGAAATTATAAACCAGATTAGGCCTTAAATCAGCCTCATCACTCCTTACATGGTTTCAAGCTTTAAACATATATGGAATAAGAAATCTAGCTCAAAAATGAGCTCTTTGGCAGGATCTCTCAGAGCTCCTTACTAGAAATCCAAATGAGATCTTTCTCTTAGGTGGAGATTTCAACGGACTCCTAAATCCTACGGAGAAAAAAGGTGGGCTTGGTTGGGCTGGACAAAGTCAGAAGGACTTTTCAGATTTTGTGACAAATAATGGTTTGGTTGATTTTGATTTCAGAAATGGGAAATTCACTTGGACAAATAGGAGTGGATTCTTAAATATTGCTGAAAAGTTGGACAAGTTTCTTTTGGCTGGAAATTGGGCAGCTACCAACTAGACATATATTGCAGAGATATTACCTTTGACTGGATCTGATCATTATCTAATTAGTGTGAGGTTTCAGGAGGACAAAGCTCCAAACAGAGCCCCTTTCAAGTTTAAAGCTATGTGGCTGAGATATAATACCTTCCACGCTCAAGTGAAACTGTGGTGGAGTCAAGCTCCACTTAGAAGAGGTAACAAGGCCTTTATCCTTTTTAAAAAGTTGTAATACTTAAAAGAATGAATGAAAGTTTGGAATAGAGATGTTTTTAAGAATATTTTTGTTGAAAAATAATCTTTAGAAAGGGATTTAGAAACATTACATTCCAATGTCATTGCAAATGGGATGAATGAAGTTGACTTCATGGAAGAAAACAGGTTGAATAAAGTCTATAGTCAAGTCTTAAGTAGGGAAGAAAATTATTGGAGATAGAAGTCAAGAGATTTATGGCTCACTGAAGGAGATAAAAGTACCTCCTTTTTTCATAACTCTATTAAAGTTACAAGATCACAGAATAAAAAAAAATTAATTCATAATAGTGTTGGTGAACTAGTGCAAGACCCAGAGGAGATTAAGCAGGAGGCGATTAGATATTTTAATAACATTTTCTGGGATGATTTTGTGGATATTAATTTAGATTTGGAAATCCACAATATCATTTCAGTATGTATCACGGTTGCTTAGAATGATATGCTTAAACAACCTTACACTTTGTTGGAAGTTAAAAAGGCTATTTTTTATCTTGGGTCCCAAAAGGCTCCTGGTCTAGATGGTTTTTATGCCATCTTCTATAAATAGTTTTGGGATTTGGTTGGTTTTGAGGTGTGGGAGGTGGTTGAGGAATCTAGGGTAGGGGGCTTTTTATTCCAAGACTTTAATAATACCTTCATCACTCTTATTCCAAAGAAAGAGGACAGATTGTCTTTTGAAGACTTTAAACCCATTTTTTATGTAATACAATTTATAAGATTATCTCCAAGGTCATGGAAAACAAATTGAAAATTATTATACAGTCTATTATTTCGGAGGAACAAAGTGGTTTTACTCCTGACAGATCTATTTATGAGGGGATCATCATCTCCCATGAAATTATTCATACCCTCCAATAGAATAAATCAGAAAAGATGATGATCAAACTTGATATTAGGAAGGCCTATGATTTTGTTAATAGGGATTTCCTTGTTAAGGTCCTCCACCTTTTGTTTTTTGTAAAGAATGGATTCAATGGGTGGAGATCTACATCAATACTCCTAGATTTTATGTTTTAGTGAATGGAAGCCTACAGGGATTTTTCAAATCTAATAAAGGCATTTGTCAAGGAGACCTGATATCCCCTTTTCTTTTTATTATCATGGCTGAGGCACTAGGGCATTTGATTAGATCTAAAAGGCAGTTGGGGGTTTGGAAGGGTATTAAAATGGCTGATGGGATGGATCATATTACTCATTTATAGTTTCCTGATGATACTAATTTAATGGGAGAGGCTTTCCTTCAGGAAGCAAGAGTTATAAAAGAGACTTTGGATTTATACAGTAAAGCTTCAGGACAGTGTATAAATTGGAATAAATCAGAGATTTACTTCTTTAATGTTGACCTTTAGAAGCAAAGAGATACATGCAGAATTATTGGCATAAGGGTAGGTAAATTACCAAGCAAATACCTTGGTATACCTTTATTCAAAGGTTCTTCAAAAGCTAGTTTATGGAAGGATCTTGTGGGGAAATGTTCCAAAAGATTGGAAAGGTGGAAGAGAAAATGGCTTGCCTTTGCTGGAAGGATCCTATTACTTAAATTTTTTATTAGTGCTATTCCCATTTTTTCAATGATGTACCTCAAGATTCCTAAAAAATTATACAAATTGTTGCTGCGAGAATGAGAAAATTTCTTTGGAATGGAAAAAATGAGGAAGATAAATGACCTCTTATTGCTTGGAAAAAAGTATGTAAATCAAAAGTAAATGGGGGTATAGGATTGAGGGATTGGAACTTAATGAACGAAGCTCTGGGAGTGAAGTTAATCTAGAGTGTCTTTCAAAATCCTGACTTATTGTGGGTTAAAATATTAAAGGCTAAATATTTGAATTCAATGGCCGATGAGAGAATTCTCACTACACTAAATCCTCCAAAAGGCTCTATTGTTTGGAATTTTATTACTAGTTGCAGACCAATTATCACTAAACACCTAACTTGGTAGGTTGGTAGTGGAGAGAAGGTCAAGTTCTGGGAAGATTCATGGAACAGTTATCCTTTGTTATCAGCAAATCCATAGTATCATGAGCTAAAGTTATTTTTTTTTCAGCTAGTTGGGGTGAATAGTTGTGTCATTATGTGGAAATGCAACAAGGTCCTCTAGGCGATGTTTGGGGATGGAAAAATATTGATAATATGGGGCTTAATGACCAGCAAGCCGCATTGATGAAAGTGATTTTTGAGATTCGATGTGTGACTATCACTAATGATAAGGATTTTATTAAATGGTGTGCAGCTAGTAGTGGTAATTACTGAGTAAAACTTGGATATCAACTTCTTGAGAGAAACAATGACCCTAAGGATTGGCCCACAAGGATACTTTGGAGTAAAGATTGCCTTCCAAAAGCAGGTACTTTTGCTTGGATTGCAAGCAAAGAAAGGATTTTAGCTGGACTTAGGAGACAAAAATTTGGAATCCAGGGACTGACTAGATGTCTGTTATGTGAAAATGGTGAAGAGGATCTCACTCATTTGCTTGTAACATGAAAAATAACATCACAATGTTGGGATATGCTCAAGGATAAATTGGGGTGTCAAGGCCCCCTCCCAAACAAGTTAAAAGATATTTTTTGTGGATGGCCTACACCACCAATGATGTCTACTTTCTCTTCAGCATGGATCACTAGTCCTTCTATACTCATTTGGGAGGTTTGGAAGGAGCATAATCGAAGGCTCTTTCAGGATAAAAAATAAGATATTATTATACTAAAGCACATAATTAACCACACCATTTAAGAACTCATAAATGCTTGCACTTCCAAAATTCCAATCTCTAACCCTTTTACTTTGATGGATCAGAAGTTACAAAAGTCTTGGCCTCGATTGAAGTGTAGAAGTGTTCAGGTGGGCTCCAAGGGGGTGGGTAAACATAAACTTTTGGATAATGTTACTTGGATTGCTCCTGAGGACAGCTGGATCAAAGCCAATTTTGATGGGTCCTCGAAAGGCAACCCAAGGGCATCAGGTGTTGGTGCTATTTTAAGGGACCATTATGGGGAGACTGTGGCTATTGGAGCTCATAAGTTAAGGGAAGGAACCAACAATGTGGCTGAAGGGAATGTTGCATTATTGGCAGTCAGAATGGGATCCACACTAGGAATACATAAATTGCATGTGGAGGGGGATTCTCTTGTGCTCATTAATGCTTTTAAAAATGGTCAAATAGAGGCTTGGTACCTTCAACTAATAGTAAATATATTTTTGTGTTTGATCCATACATTTGTTGAATTCAGAATCACCCACACCTACCAGGAAGGTAATAAAGAGGCGGATGTTCTATCTAAATAGGCCATTAGTTTTGACAAGGTGGGTGAATTAAAAATAGAAAATTTCAAACCCAACAGATAGTTTCATCTTGCAATAAAATTCAAATTTTAAGCGAGCACTGGTGTATGTGGTTCTTTTTTATTTTTCTTTTTAATAGGTGGCAGTTGGTCTTATGGGAAATGAAAAGGTCTATGAATATTGATTGTGGAGGTTGAGGTAGCGGGGTGTGTTTTCATGCCACGTGGGAGATGTGTTGGCCATCTCAAACTTTTTTGATGGATGGGATAAAATGAATGGAGTAACTCAAAATTATTTTGACGGTGTTCATTTGTGATTGAAAATAGGATTATTTTTAGACTTTCTTTTCACATGTGAGTGACTGCATCAAGGAGGATGGAAATGACATAATCCTACCATGCATTTATTAGAGAAATGATGGATTTGACAACTTGTAGAAGGATGTGGGATAGTTTTGCATTGGCTATTTGTCTTCCAAAGGCAACCATCATAATCATATTTCCACGAATTCCATTTATTTTTCTATGTTTTGTTTTGAGCTTTTATCAATATGTGCAGGTTTCTATCAAAGGTGGAGAAGATGCATGCCAATTTTACAGTGAAGATACAATGCCAAATGAAGTCCTTCTCGGGTGCAGCAAGAAAATAAATAATTATTGGACTGGTGAAAATAATAACCGAGACAATGGTGAAATTTTTCATTGGGGTTCTTGATGCAGAGGCACTAAGCACTAGTGCATGCATATTGAAAAATCACTCTAAAACTACCTAGTCAGTGCCCTCTGCATAGACTCGTAAACAGTCATACATAACTTTTTCAAAACACAATATTTTCAAAATCCCTCTAGTGAGGATGGCCTTAATTAGGTTTTCTCAAACATACATAAAATTCATAAAGATCCAACGGTGGGTTTGGGAGATATGACCCTCGTACCAACACCCAAATTTTTGTGACCAAAACAAAACTCTCTATGTCAATCAGAGATCTCTTTCACCATTCTCTTGCCATTAAACCTTACCAAAACAATTAAAATAACACATGAAATGAATAAAAATGTAAACCAAAACTATATTACTCCATTTTCAATCACATTCACATCAAAATTAAGGGTTTTCAAACACAAAAGAGCTGACTGTACCCTCAAGGTAGCAAGTATCAAGTTTGCAGAAAATTAAATTTGTATTGTATCAAACTCCATTACAATGTTTTCTTTTAATCCACCAAAACCCTCTAAAAACTTCCTTAGACTCTCCTAAGACTCCTCTCCCTCAATCCACATCCAAAAAAATGATAATAATGATCTCCTATAAATGGTTGGTTGTTCAACTTCCTCCACAAATCGTGTATAGTCAGTTATGACTATTGGTGTTCCAAGATTTGTTGTCAAAACTAATAGCAAGGTTATAATTTTGACCACTGCTTACCTTTTTGGTGTTTACATTAACTTTAAAATTCATTTTAGGCTTCCATCCTAATGCTTTAAGACTATAAACCCTTCTTAAACCCCATAATAACCCTTACATGAACCTTTATATGATCGTTTTTCCATATTGGACAATATTACATTTTTGGGCACCTATAGTGCATTTGACTCAACAAAATATTACAAACATTATTAAAACATAATTAAAGGGCCATTATTTTTCTTATTACAATTCTAATTATCTTTCAAGATCATGTTTCCTTCCATTCCCCATAGGACCTATCAGTGACCCTATTGCACCTTCATGTTCTTGGTGCTTGACCTTGGTGCTCCTGCACCATACTCCATAGCTTTAAAAAAATTCCAAGTCCCCTTGGAAACTTGCCACAAACAAATGTCATAAAATAAAACCATTTTATCTTCACCCTTGTTTTGAAAAGATCATCATTCATGATCCATGGCATCCTCTCATGTTGTTGCCTCATCATGCAATATTGCATCTCCATTCTCAGTTTGCCTCTCATGGGCAAAAGGTAGACCAATTTCTGATCCCAAATCTCGATTTATGATCCACCTTGTGTTATCTCCATACTAGGAAAAAATAATTTCATATCTTGAGCCTCCACATGTCCCATCTCTGTAAATTCATTCTCTTCATTGAAGGCTGCTCCCTCATATGCCTCCAAAATTCCTCCATAACTCTGCCATTCTTCCACTACTGCAGAAAACGCATCCCACAAATCAGATTCCTCAACCTCAAGCCTCTCTAGACTTGTCACTATGTCGTTTCCTCCAGCATCAACCAAGACTTCATCATAATTCTTTACACCCTTCATCATAGGTGCATCAAGAGTACTCTTCCTTGTACCCTCTTCTTCTTCAACCTCTGTCTTCTTCCTTGTTGCTGCAACTAGTCTCTAAATAGGCCACTTCACCTTATTCTTCACTCTTAAGTTCCAACTTGTATAATCCTTAAGCATCTTCTCTAGTTTCTTCAATCTTTCTTCACCTTCTTCTAAGTCTCTTTTTAGGCTTCTTAACTTTTGTTCCCTCTCCTTTCTCTCTTCTTCCTAATCTTCCAAAGCTTTCCTCAAGCTTCTCAAATCTTCTTACCTCCTTGTTTCTTCTTCTTTCCTATTTCTTTCTACTTCCTCTCTTATTTTCTTCTCATCTTGTTTTCTTCCATCAACCAATTATTCCTTTAGCAACTTGGCTAACTCTCTCTCACTTATGGTCAATGCCATCTTCTCAAACCAATCTAGGATTCATTAGATCTCAAGCCACCACTTTGGAACACTCAAGGAGGATATTTCAACTCCAAGCATCAAAAAAGGACTATAATCTTCCAAACCCCAGACCCTTTTCTCTCTATGATACCACTTGATGCAGAGGCACTAAGCACTAGTGCATGCATCTTTAAAAATCACTCTAAAACTACCCAGTCTCTGCCCTCTGCATAGACTCTTAAAAAGTCATACATAACTTTTTCAAAACACAATATTTTCAAAATCCCTCTTGTGAGGATGGTCATAATTAGGTTTTCTCAAACATTCATAAAATTCATAAAGATCCAACAGTGGGTTTGGGAGATATGACCCCCATACCAACACCCAAATTTTTGTGACCAAAATAAAACTCTCTGTCATTCATAGATCTCTTTCACCATTCTCTTGCCATTAAACCTTACCAAAACAATTAAAATAACACATGAAATGAATAAAAATGTAAACCAAAACTATATTACTCCATTTCAATCACATTCACATTGAAATTAAAGGTTTTCAAACACAAAAGAGCTGACTGTACCTTCAAGGTAGCAAGTATCAAGTTTGCAGAAAATTAAATCTTTATTGTATCAAACTCCATTACAATGTTTTCTTTTAATCCACAAAAACCCTCTACAAACTTCCTTGGACTCTCCTAAGACTCCTCTCCCTCAATCCACGTCCAAAACAATGATAAGAATGATCTTCTATAAATAGTTGGTTGTTCAACTTCCTCCACAAATCATGTACAGTCAGTTATGATTGTTGGTGTTCCAAGATTTATTGTCAAAACTTATAGCAAGGTTATAATTTCGACCACTCCTTACCTTTTTGGTGTTTACATTAACTTTAAAATTCCTTTTAGGATTCCATCCTAATGCTTTAAGACTATAAACCCTTCTTAAACCCCATAATAACCCTTACATGAACCTTTATATGATCATTTTTCCATATTGGACAATATTACATTTTTGGGCACCTATAGTGCATTTGAATCAACAAAATATTACAAACATTATTAAAACACAATTAAAGGGCCAATATTTGTCTTATTACAATGCTAATGATCTTTCAAGATCATGTTGTTTTCCATTCCCCCTAGGATCTATCAGTGACCCTATTGCACCTTCATGTTCTTGGTGCTTGACCTTGGTGCTCCTGCACCATACTCCACAGCTTTAAAAACTTTCCAAGTCCCCTTGGAAACCTGAAATGAAAAAATGTCAGCAAATAAAACCATTTTATCTTCACCCTTGGTTTGAAAAGATCATCATTCATGATCCATGGCATCCTCTCATGTTGTTGCCTCATCATGCAATCTTGCATCTCCATTCTCAGTTTGTCTCCCATGGGCAAAAGGTAGACCAATTTCTAATCCCAAATCTTGATTTATGATCTACCTTGTGTTATCTCCATGCTAGGAAAAAAAAATTCATCTCTTGAGCCTCCTCATGGCCCATCTCTATAAATTCATTCTCTTCATTGAAGGCTGCTCCCTTATATGCCTCCAAAATTCCTCCATAACTTTGTCATTATTCCACTACTGCAAAAAACTCATCCCACAAATTAGATTCCTCAACCTCAAGCCTCTCTAGACTTGTCTCTATGTTTTTTCCTCCAGCATCAACCAATACTTCATCATAAGTCTTTACACCCTTCATCATAGGTGCATCAAGAGTACTCTTCCTTGTACCCTCTTCTTCTTCAACCTCTGTCTTCTTCCTTGTTGCTGCAACTAGTCTCTGAATAGGCCACTTCACCTTATTCTTCACTCTTAAGTGCCAACTTGTAGAATCCTTAAGCATCTTCTCTAGTTTATTCAATCTTTCTTCACCTTCTTCTAACTCTCATTTTAGGCTTCTTAACTTTTGTTCCCTCTCCTTTCTCTCTTCTTCCTACTCTTCCAAAGATTTCCTCAAGCTTCTCAACTCTTCTTGCCTCCTTGTTTCTTCTTCTTTCCTCTTTCTTTCTACTTCCTCTCTTATTTTCTTCTCATCTTGTTTTCTTCTGTCAACCAAGTATTCCTTTAGCAACTTGGCTAATTCCCTCTCACTTCTGGTCAATGCCATGTTCTCACACCAATCTAGGATTCATTAGATCTCAAGCCACCACTTTGGAACACTCAAGGAGGATAGTTCAACTCCAAGCATCACAAAAAGACTATAAATCTTTCAAACCCCATACATTTTTCTCACTCTGATACCACTTTATGCAGAGGCACTAAGCACTAGTGCATGCATCTTGAAAAATCACTCTAAAACTGCCCAGTCGCTGCCCTCTGCATAGACTCGTAAATAGTCATACATAACTTTTTCAAAACACAATATTTTCAAAATCCCTATAGTGAGGATGGGCATAATTAGGTTTTCTCAAACATACATAAAATTCATAAAGATCCAACAGTGGGTTTGGGAGATATGACCCCGTACCAACACCCAAATTTCTGTGACCAAAACAAAACTCTCTCTATCAATCAGAGATCTCTTTCACCATTCTCTTGCCATTAAACCTTACCAAAACAATGAAAATAACACATGAAATGAATAAAAATGTAAACCAAAACTATATTACTCCATTTTCAATCACATTCACATCTAAATTAAGGATTTTTAAACACAAAAGAGCTTACTGTACCCTCAAGGCAGCAAGTATCAAGTTTGCAAAAAATTAAATCTTTATTGTATCAAACTCCATTACAATGTTTTATTTTAATCCACCAAAACCCTCTACAAACTTCCTAAGACTCCTCTCCCTCAATCCACATCCAAAACAATGATAATAATGATCTTCTATAAATGGTTGGTTGTTCAACTTCCTCCACAAATCGTGTATAGTCAGTTATGATTGTTGGTGTTCCAAGATTTGTTGTCAAAACTGATAGCAAGGTTATAATTTCGACCACTCCTTACCTTTTTGGTGTTTACATTAACTTTAAAATTCATTTTAGGATTCCATCCTAATGCTTTAATACTATAAACCCTTCTTAAACCCCATAATAACCCTTACATGAACCTTTATATGATCATTTTTCCATATTGGACAATATTACATTTTTAGGCACCTATAGTGCATTTGACTCAACAAAATATTACAAACATTATTAAAACATAATTAAAGGACCATTATTTGTCTTATTACAATGCTAATGATCTTTCAAGATCATGTTTTCTTCCATTCCCCCTAGGATCTATCAGTGACCCTATTGCACCTTCATGTTCTTGGTGCTTGACCTTGGTGCTCCTGCACTAGTTCTAGGACCAAAGTTTCAGGATTTTTAGCTTATGCGAAGAGATAATACTACAATAATATCCATGGTCATTGCATGGGGGCTTGAATTGGGGGATTCAATTGAAGTAGTTAAATGGGTGGTTGAGGCTCTTTTTGCAGATGATTTACTGGGTGGCCTTGATTCTATTTTGGAATGGGCAGTGCTGGGAGTAGGAACTGATTTCTCTAAATGTATTGAAGATGATGAGGAAGCCATGGAATATGGGTTGATTCCTTTTGTAAGGTGGGTTGGAAAAGTGGATAAAATAAACTACAAGTTGCATATTAGAGCAGAATGGGAGAAAGTTAAAGCCGAGATTTGAAGACATGAAGAACTCAAGAATGCAGAAAAAGAAGCGAAATCAAAGGCACTCCCTTGAAGGGCATGAACCTTTTTTCCACAAAGGGTTAGGATTTTTGATGCAGCATGGTCAACTGAGTGAGTAATGTTGTAATGGATTTTTTTTGGCCTTTGTGTTTTGTAATGGTGCTACCGTAGATGTTCTTCTATTAGTTTTTTTGTTTTCTGCATATGATAGAATCTATGTAAATGTCTGGCAAGTTTAAGGCTGGTTAGTTTTTTCTTTTTTGGAATGCCCGGTTGTGACTACAATTTTGAAATGCTCATAGGGAGCTGGTAGGTTTTGGTAAATGGTCGTAGGCCTGGACTAGTTAATATCTATTGGAGATTTGCTTCTGTGCAAATAGTTGGTTGTATGTTTGTCATTGATGACAACATATAGTATATAGCAGTGAACTGTATTCACTTTTTAGTATGGATATGTGGAAGCCTTGCGTGGTTGTTTTTATGTTTCAAACATATTTACTATACCACGCATATACATGTAGATTCAGATGTTCAGTAACAGTTGAGTTATGTTACTCTGTCTACCAGACACAGTTTCAGAAGATTGTTTTCAGAAAGCTGACAATAATTTTACTGATTCTTCAGTTGTGTCTATCTATGGGATATGCGTGTTCAGATTCATGTTTAGTTATGAGTCTAAGTTAATTAACCAAAGGTGCTAATTGTGTTTCATCTGAAGCATGACATTTGGGTAATTTTGGTGGAGCTTACTATGTGAAGCGATGTGTCTATTCAGTTTGAGTTGTGCGGTTCTAATTATGTTATGTGCTTGGCTTGGCTGACTAAAGAAGCATTGAAGGGATTCCTAAAGCTGACAAAAATCATATCTTTTAGATAAGATACTTATAGTAGATCATTTTAAGATCACCAAGTGTGAATGAAAAGAAAAGAAACAGAAAAATGACAGAACAAAATGTTGATTGTTTTGGGACAGTAAAGCCATTTCATTCATCAGTCAAAGATCTATGTGAAGAAGAAGTGAGTGTATACAATTCATTGGAACTGATCAAGATAGAAGGTCTACTCAAACAGTTCATTATCAAATGTAGTGTATATATGTTTTACTAAAGATTGTAGCCTTCATCATTTTAGTAGTGAGCTTTTGGATAGTGAGTCCTCACCCCTAACAGGGTTATTTGTAAAAGACTCCTAACAGGGTCTGACCCTTAACCATGTCACTGTACTTATTGCATTGTAAAGAAAAACTCCTAATAGGGTTGTAAGATCTTCTAAAAGGGTTTATTATACTCCAGTACAGTTCTTTTTTGGTGCTAATTCCCACCAGGGTTTTTACCTAGTTTGGTTTCCCGGTAACCAAAATTGTGGTGTTCTATTTTGTGTTATCTTGAATGTGTATGTGCTTATGATATTCTATAATTAATTGGAGAGAAAATAATTTAACTTTTTGATAACTGATTCACCCCCCCCCNTTCCCCCCCCCCCCCCCCTCTTAGTTATCCCTTGGGATTATTCCAACAATTGGTATCAGAGCCAAGTTCCTTGGAGAGAAAGCCTAACAGCTTAAGGTAGATCAAATGGTGTACTTTAGGAAAGAGAGTCCTAAGTTTGATGGAGAGAATTATCTTAACTGGAAGAACAAAATGATAACACATCTTCAGTGCGTTGGTTTTGAGATCTATGAGATTGCTACTCATGCAATTGATTTTACCACCTTGAAAGACCTTGTAGAAGAAGATTCTACTAATAAACAAAAGGAAGTATTCACCCAAAATGCAATTGCCAAAGAAGCCCTAATCAGTGCCCTATCTAACAGTGAATTCTCTAAGATCAAGAAGGCAGGCAAAGCATATTCAATTTGGAAATACCTAGAAGACATGTTTGAAGGAGACATCCAAGCCAAGAAAACGCACAGAAAGACATGGAAGAAAAGATGTAACAATTTAGAGATGCTACCTGAAGAAAACATCAGAGCTAACAATTAGAGGATTAATGAAGCAATCTCAGGAATCATGAACAATGGTAGAGAAATTTTAGAGGATGATATAATGGAAAAATTGATGACCACATTGACAACAGATTATGAAAGCAAGATAAACATCTTGGATGAAACCATGCAATTCTCAAAGGACTTCAAAAGAGAAACCTTGATTAGCAAAATATCAGCATTTGAGATATCAAGATTGAAGACAAAACCTAAAAT
>MU223097.1:2918910-2959761 GCA_018584345.1 Thuja plicata | reverse complement strand
AAGAAGGAGACATGATTGCATCAGGCTCAAAGACCAAAGGTAATGTTTTTCAGCTTAACTCTGAAGTAAGTTGTTTTGTTGCAAAAGTGGATGACAGTTGGCTTTGGCACAAAAGACTTTGTCATATTAATTTTGACAACATAGTGAAGATAAGTAATGTTAAGGAAGTAAGAGACCTTCCTAGTGTTGCAAGACGAGTTGATACTATGTGCAGGGAATGTGTGATGGGAAAGCATGTGAGGACCTCATTCAGAACCAAACAAAACTCTGTAGAGAACAAACAAGATCTAATACATACAGACTTATGTGGACCTACTTAAACCAGATCATACTATGGTGAAAGGTATTTTTTTTTGTTTGTTGATGATTTCTCCAGGATGATGTGAGTTGCATTCTTGAGAGACAAATCTGAAGCTTTTGAGAAGTTCAAAATATTTAAAGCTAAAGTTGAAAATGAATCTGGACTAAAGATAAAATGTCTGAGATCTGATAGAGGAGGAGAATTCACCTCTGATAAGTTTCTTGAGTACTACAAAGAACATGGGATCAAAAGACAACTAAGTGCACCCAGAACCCCTCAAAAAAATGGAATTGCAGAAAAGAGGAACAGGATAATACTTGACACAGCGTGCACTATCATGATTGAAGGGAAATTTGCACACACCTACTAGAGAGATGCAGTCAATACAGTTGTTTATACTATCAATAGAATTCAACTAAGACCAGGCGCAGATAAAACACCTTATGAACTTTGGTTTGGTAATGTACCTATAGTAAAATACTTTAGAATCTTTGGAAGAAAGTGCTACATCAAGAGAAATGATGGTGTTTGCAAATTTGATGCTAGAAGCAATGAAGGTAATTTTCTTGGTTACTCTACTAAGAGCAAAGCTTACAGATGTTTCAATTTAAGGTTGAAGAAAATCATTGAGAGTGCACATGTGAAGATTGATGAGAAGTTCATGATTCAAGAGAGATATTATGAATATGCACCTATGATTGAAGATGAACCTAGACCTATCAATAAAGATACAATTATTGAAGAAATGTTTGACTGTATTGATGTATCATACAATAACCTTGAACCAAGTCAAGAAGAATCACAGATTACAGATGAGTGTGTCACACCTAAAATCTCAAAATACACATCTAAATACCACTCTAAAGAAGATATCATTGGAGATTAGAGCAGTAAATTTTTGACAAGATCCAGAGCAAAAGGTTCAACCATTGATGAAGAGGTATGCTTACTTTCACAGATTGAACCCTTAAGTGTTTAAGATGCGTGTAATGATTCAAATTGGCAAAGTGCAAAGCAAGAAGCATTAGATCAAATAATGAAGAATGACACATGGGAATTGGTCCCTAGACCTTGTGACAAGAACGTGATTGGAACTAAGTATATATTCAAAAACAAAATGAATGAAGATGGGACAGTGATAAGAAATAAAGCAAGATTGGTATGTAAAGGATATGCACAAAGAGAAGGAATTGACTATTCTGATACATTTTCACATGTGAGCAGACTGGAAGCTATAAAGTTATTTTTAGCCTATGCAACATTCAAAAACTTCAAAGTATATTAGATGGATGTCAAGTCAGCTTTCCTGAATGGTGACTTGAAGGAAGAAGTCTACATAGAACAGCCTGAAGGATTCCAAGTTTCAGATAAACCAGACATGGTATGCAAACTAAAGAAAGCCCTCTATGGACTTAAACATGCCCCAAGAGCATGGTATGAGAGACTTGATGGCTACTTAACAAATATTGGATTCAAAAAGGGAGTAGTAGATTGCAACTTATTCATCAGAGAGACACTTGAAGGTTTACTACTTGTTGCTATCTTTGTTGATGACATTATTTTTGGAGGTAATGACAAGCTTAATGCAGATTTTGCTAAAGAAATGCAGAGCAAGTTTGAAATGAGCATGATTGGACCTATCAAACATTTTTTGGGATTAAATGTAAAACAAACAGACAAAGGCATATTCATAAATCGATCTAAATATGTGAAGGAGATATTAAAGACTTTCAAGATGGAAGATTGTAAGCTAGTAAGCACCCCCATGACAATAGGAAGCAAGCTTTCTAAAAATGATGATTCCACAGAAGTTGACAAAACACTATACAAGTCTATGATTGGAAAACTCATATATCTCACTCAATCTAGACCTGATATTTCTAATGTAGTTGGCAGTGTTGGAAGATTTGTAGCTGAACCTAAACAAAATCCCTTAATGGCAATAAAAATAGTATTCAGATACTTAAATGGAACTATAGACTATGGTCTATGGTATCCTAACTCAGAGAATGTACAACTTCATGTGTATACTAATGCTAATTGGGTAGGTTGTGTTGATGACAGAAAGAGTACCTTGGGAGGAGAAGTATTCCTTGGAGACAGATTGGTCACTTGGACAAGCAAGAAGCAGAATTGTATTTCTTAGTCAATAGCTGAGGCAGAATATGTAGCAACAGCATTGAATTTTTCTACAATTGTTTGGATCAAACAGATGATAAAAGACTTTGGAATTCAGATTGATTATCCTATTATTATTCACTGTGATAACACTAGCACTATCAATATGTCAAAAAACCCTATGATGCACGCAAAGACAAAACACATTGAAATAAAATATCATTTTCTAAGAGAAAAAGTTGCAGACAAAGAAGTAAAGTTGGATTATGTGAGCACTAAAGAACAGTTAGTAGATATTTTTACAAAGCCTTTATTAAAAGATACTTTTGAGTATCTCAGGGAGAAGCTGGGATTAATTCCCTTTCCTGAGTCTGATTAGAATTTGCAGCAAGAGCATCAGTCCTTGGTGACTGATGAATGGTTGACTACTCTACTTCTAGAGCAGTACGTGTGCTTAATGGTATTTGGCATCCTTTTCCATTGATGTCAAAGGGGGAGTATATAGTAAGGGAGGGCATATACTCTAGGGGAGTATATAGTCATGAAAATAAAAACACAGTCAGAGGAGCTGCAATAGTGAAGAGGAACCTTTGATGAGGATATTGAGAAGATTGTAAAAAGAAGGAGGATACTTTGGGTTGATGGTGTTTTTCATATCATATGTTTCCATCAATGTCAAAGGGGAGATTGTTGGAGATTTGCTTCTATACAAATAGTTGACTGTATGTTTTTCATTGATGACAACATATAGTATATAGCAGTGAATTGTATTCACTTTTTAGTATGGATATGTGGAAGCCTTGCATGGTTGTTTTTATGTTTCAGACATAGTTACTATACCATGTACATACATGCAGGTTCAGATGTTCAATAATAGTTGAGTTATGTTACTCTGTTTACCAGACACAGTTTCAGAAGGCTGTTTTCAGAAAGCTGACAATAATTTTATTGATTCTTCAGTTGCATTTATCTATGGGATATGCATGTTCAGATTCATGTTTAGTTATGAGTCTAAGTTAATTAACCAAAGGCGCTAATTGTGTTTCATCTGAAGCATGACATTTGGGTAATTTTGGTGGAGCCAACTATGTGAAGCGAGGCATCTATTCAGTTTGAGTTGCGCGGTTCTAATTATGTTGCATGCTTGCTTTGGCTGACTAAAGAAGCATTGAAGGGATTCCTAAACTAAAAACAATCATATCTTTTAGAGAAGATACTTATAGTAGATCATTTGAAGATCACCAAGTGTGAATGAAAAGAAAATAGACAGAAAAAGGATAGAACAAAATGCTGATTGTTTTGGGATAGTAAAGCCATGTCATTCATCAGTCAAAGATCTATGTGAAGAAGAAGTGAGTGTATACAATTCATTGGAACTGATCAAGATAGAAGGTCTACTCAAACAATTCATTATCAAATATAGTGTATATCTATTTTACTGAAGGTTGTAGCCTTCATCATTTCAGCAGTGAGCTTTTGGACAATGAGTCCTCACCCCTAACAGGGTTATTTGTAAAAGAATCCTAACAGGGTCTGACCCTTAACCAAGTCACTTTATTTATTTCATTGTAAAGAACAACTCCTAATAGGGTTGTAAGATCTTCTAACAGGGATTATTATACACAGTTCTTTGTGGGTGCTAATTCCCACCGGGGTTTTTACCTAGTTTGGTTTCCCCATAACCAAAATTGTGGTGTTCTATTTTGTGTTATCTTGAATGTGTATGTGCTTATGATATTTTTTAATTAATTGGAGAGAAAATAATTTAACTTTCTGATAACTAATTCACCCCCCCCCCCTCTCAATTATCCCTTGGGACTATTCCAATAATATTGTATTTTGTACCTTATGTAAAACTTTATATTATAAATAAATAAAATCATCTACTACCGACCAAAATAAAAAAATATATCAAAAGTGCATCAGGGATTAACCAAACTATTGGTTCTTTGCACAATGCCTTCCAACCCAAATTCCTTCAAAAAAGCAAATATTCACCAAATTCCTTTACTTCATATCCTAACTTGAGGTTAATCTTAGTGAATTATTGTACATTGTGGAGCCCATCCAAGAGGTCATTGATGAAAGAAAAACATGACCATGATGGGTCATTTGAATTGTAATAAGACTATATTTGGTCCTTTGATTATGTTTTTAATATGTTTTGATTGGTATGTAAATCCTTTGTAAAAGGATCAGTGAAGTAAGCCATGGTGGCATTTGGAGGCTACAAGTGCACCTTGCGGGTCACTTGAGGATCCTAGATGTAGATGAGATTTTTTAAATACCTATAAGGTCCAAATGATTGTAAGTTTTCCATTAGAGCCATTTAAAAGTGTCAAGTGCACTAAAAGTGCTAAATATGTAAATTTGCACTAAATGCACTATCATGGGTTATTGGAACTACCATAGAGAAAAATGTCAATAACTTTCATTATTCTACATGGAAATAAGTGAAGCCTATTCTAAGATGAATTTAACTCCTATCTCCAACCATTACAATACCTTTTTGTGGAATTCAATTTATTACAAAGGCCCTATCAATGTTATAACAATAAAAAAATATTTAAAATGTTGGAACAATCAATATTTTATTTTTTTCTATTAAATATATTATAATATAATAAACAGAGAACTCATCGAGCGTTTACAACAGTATCAAGTACCAAATTGCAAAATTACAAAAATGGCATCTTCCCTTTTCATACGGAGGGAGTTGAATTATCATGTAACCAAAAAGGAACCATACTAATTACAAAATGTTAGAACTACAAACCACTGATAAATAGCCTATATCTAGGGAACCATGTTATCCATGACATTTGATGATCTTCCCATTTAAGCTTCAGGTTTTCCTGAAATATATCATTGTATGGATTTGACATTTAAGCCTCCCAGTGTAGTGGAGCGCGTATAGAGATGGGTGCCTGATATTGGGATCCAATCCTAGGATCCTGCACAATGGGTATACCAAATGATGTCTAATCCTGAGGTACCTGGCTCGATCCTATCAAATTATTGTTCCCTTCCTCTTGTTTATCAGCCATAGTGGCTACTGCTGAGGTTTTTTCTTGTGCAGTCACAACTCCTTTATCTTTCTGTAGCATCTGCCTTATGGTGATATCATAATCAAAGTCCACCCCAGCTTTGGTAGACATCTTATAGGGAATCTTCTCTTTGTCAAGCACATTTCTTACTTTTTTGATGACTTTCAACGCTTTGTGTTCTTTCACCTACGAAATCATGGTGACCTATGAGGCAACATGAAATGAAATGAGTCTTCACAGAGACTCAGTAAGAACTCTACTTCTACTATTGAAAATATCATCATTCCTAAATTTCCAAATATACTAGAGAATGTGAAAGGAAAGAGTTGACCAAAAAATATTGCATCTTTTATCCAACCCCATCAGATTCCCAAAGAAGATATCTAGAATATGAAAGTTATTGTTTAGTTCTAGTCCAAATAGGCTCCACGCGGCTATAGAAAAATGACAATCAAAGAAGATATGTAGGATAGACCCAGGTTCATAATAGAAAGAGCAGACATTTGGCTCTCCAGATGGTTTCTTAAGTGGAAACCTATGCAGAATAAAATGCCACATGAAACAAATCCCTTTAGGTTAAGCAGGGGTGTGCCATAGTTTCACAAGATATTTACTCCAAGTAGTATATTCTAGGTTAAGATTCCACTTATCATTCAGTCGTTGAGGAAGGTTCTCGATGGGAGCTTACTGATGTCTTGGGCTGCCAAGAAGATTTCAAAGTTCCTAAGGCTATCCTTCTCTTTCTCAATAGCAATGAACATTTGAATATTAGGTTTGATAACACAAATAGTAGTAGCAGTATTCTCACCTCTAGTATTGGTTCCATGTCCTGCTCTTGGAAAATAGTTGTCGCCGATGACGAACTTTGCTTCTGGCAGGATAATGGTTTCTTCTCTAAGTGCCTGCTTGATCCCAAATTGATCCCAAAACATGAAAAATGGACATGTTAGGCCTTAATAAAACAAATTAATTCTTCCAACACTCTTGAACACACATGACACTTATTGACGAATTGGTTGCAAGAGTTGCTTGAAACTTTTCTTGCAACTTGAAAACTTTTATAAATTTTGAAACTATCACCCTAATGACCCTAATTTCATCATGGATGTTCTATTAAGACCTTATTACCATAAGTTGACCCTAATTTCCACGAGTTGACTTGTGGACTGTTCCTCACCTTTTTCTTGTCACAAATGAAATTAGGATAGATTCCTAAAAGGCCTTCAAAGAGTTAAATACAATGATAAAGGAATGGAGAGTTATTGAGTTGACAACTATGTTGTCAACCTTATAACAATATACTAAATGTAACAGACATTAAATTGTCTGCAAGAGGTTTGGTAGGGAGTTGTAACTCTCAACTAATTAGTAGAAGGATATTTGGGTAGTGTGAGCATGAATGAGAGTAAGAGAGGAGTCTTAGATTTCATCTTTTTACTACTCTCAACATGTCTTTCTTGATCCAACTTAATGACTCAAACATGGAGATTACACCCTATGCCTTACATAAACTCACCAAAGGTTTGAAAGGTCTTATACATGCTTAGTATATTTGTTCCAGACCATGGAACAAGATCTCAAGCTAGGAAAGTTACCCAATTCAAAGTCATCATTCAAAATAGTCACTTTCATTTATCCTACAAAGCCTCAACAAGGGTGTTCACTATGGTTGTATATGTCAATAGGCACCACTGACCTGAAGGAGTTTGATGCAAATTTCATGAGTAGGTTCCAAATTAGGATTTCCTACAAATCATTCTTCCAAAATTATGGAAAAAAAGTGTCAATCACTGGAGTAGATCTATGGTGACCAAGTTTATTTTCTCTTCAAAGTATGGATTTTTTTGTCATGGTCTTCTCTTCATGAATTTTCAATTCCTTTTTGATATATCTAGAATCTTCACATGAGAAATATTTTTCTACTCAACAAACTTATGACCATTAGTGGTTTATATTTGAGCCCAAAATGGTTGGATATTGGTGCCTAGCTCCATAGTCCATGATGACATTGTCACCTATTTTCACCTATTAGCATGAATTTGGTTTGTATGCTCGTGAGTGTGTTAGGATTCCAAATGTGGCCATGGAATAAGCATAATCAATCATTTAGCAAGAGCACAAGGGAAAACCACCATGATCCCCAAATGAGTGTGAAATTATATGAGGATACAATTGTTAACACTATATATAGGCCCCATTGTAGCAAGAGTGTGACCTTGCAATCATACTCTTGGTAAAGCATAAGATAGTATCAAAAGACTTTCACCAAGACATAAAAGAGATAAGATCACACCAATCGCCCAAGACATAGAATCTTATTAGTTTGAAATATCAAGCTAAAAGGAGAAACATGATTGGCATAGGTTTCACAAACATGGAGCATGCAAGAACAAAGAAGAAATATGGCATGTAGGTATAGTAAGGATTTTTTACTAGGAGCCATGTTAAAAGTGTATGCCCCCATATTAAAATGGTTTCTTATGTCTTTAGTGTTAGGAGAGAATCATAAAAGGCCTTCAAAGAGTTAAATACAATGATAAAGGAATGGAGAGTTGTCAAGTTGACAACTATGTTGTCAACTTGACAACAATATACTAAATGTAACAGTCAATAAACTGACTGCAAGTGGTTTGGCAGGGAGTTGTTATTGTCAACTGATTACTAGAAGGGTATTTGGGTAGTGTCAGCGTGAATGAGATTAAGAGAGGAGTTTTAGGGATTTTGGTAGAGTGATGAAGTTTAAATAAATAAACTTTTAATTCCTTGCAAACTGTCTATTCTCTGTCGTAAGGACATAGTCATTGTGTTTGTGTTCATAAACTCTTCATTCTATACAATATTGATTGGGAATTATCAATTTCTTTGAAGACACCATGAATGTATAAGACTCCCCCACTTAGTGTGGTTAATGTGACTTGTGGGGATAGTCTTAAATATGTACGATATGTGCCATATGTGTTTGGTTGTAGGGGTATGCAGGGATTGAAGATGAAGGTCTCTTATTGAAGAGATATTGTTGATTAAGGGTACATGGTGGTTGGACCAATCAAGGTCTAAGAGTTCCATCCAAAGGAGGGACACTTTTTATGACTTGATATGTCATGATAGGTTACTTGGATGGTGTAGGATACATTGGTAGGAGATGGAAGTGTTTGGAAGTGTCTTGTTGACAAAGCCCCAGGCTAGTGCACTTAGGAAGGAGGGTTTGGTGTATCCAATGGAAGGGTATATAAGAAAGATACATCATTTGGAGGCTAGGAAAAAGAGGTTCCAAACATTTTTTAGTGCAGCATGGTCCTCAAAGGGACTTTAGTTTCTTTCTAGGCCAAGTGTATGGTGCAAGAGCATGTAGCCATTTTTATATCTCCTAATGTAATGATCATCTTTTTATGTTTTGGTTTGTGTAAAATAAGGTCCCAAGGACCATTTTTAAAGTATTTCTAATTAATCCATGTCATGGAAGATCATAGTTGGTCCAAAACGTAAAATTGTACCAAAATTGTCAATATTTCTATGTGAAAGCAAAAGTTTCCAATGAGGCTTCCATGGAACTTTATGATGTAATAAGGTTAAATTAGCGTATTTCAGGAATATGTAGGTTATTTTATGTTGTTATAAAGTTTTTTTCTATTTATTTTTTTACAGAATGCAAGAATTGCAAAAGTTGCACAACAATTGTTGAGCAACTTTTCAAATTTAAAAAGTTACTTAACAAGGGTCATTTAGTAGCAAGTTATTTTCACTGGTACCATAATGAAAAATTTAGTTGGAATCTATTGATAGTATTGAAAACATGTTATATAGGCCTCGGGGACTTGAGTCATGGGTGTTGATGCAATATAAAAAAAAAATTGATCAATAAAGCTACATATATATCTTAGAATTATGAAATTCTCTACACGGTCAACCAAATAATCCAAGTTTAAAAGACCCACCCTAGGCCACATGATGATCTAATTTCTTGTTTTAAAAAATAATTACAGATCTATTGAGAGGAGAAGAAACACATGTTTCCTACTACTACTACTCCCATTTCAACCAATTCTTACACTAACACATTCAATCATTTTAATTAATGAAATTAATCTAATGGACATAAATTTTACTTGATATCCTTAATTCCTTCAATACGAGTACATTCAAGAGTACCCATTCGTATCATGAATCTCATACACAATAATCCTTTTAAGTGGTTCAATTGAGATTATAATATACTCCATTCTAATCTAACATCGTATCCTACCCCATAGAAGATTATTAGATTTACATTAAGCACTATACATATTAGTATTCTTATAACATTTCCTTTGCGTTAAAATATAAAACTTAAAACTAATCTTATAAACTTACATTCATATTACCCAACTATTCCATTTACATTCTACAATAATCTCATCATCTATATACCATTATAGTCAACCAACTAGTAATACTGTTAGTTTCATACAACTAAAGTAATGCACACATAAAACATAAAACATAGGTTTCTTAGTACCTGATTACTACATGAATTCATTTCCATAATACTCATCTAGGATCTTAACCATTCACTTGGAATCTAGCAATATGTACATTTAATAAGAATCTATTTTATGACAATTTGAATTCAATCATTAGGATGGAAAATAGGTTTTAACTATCTCAAGCGGTTTGAGGATAGTTTTTAAAGGTGGTTGGTTGATGTTTGGGTCTAAAAGAGACCTATGTTCATTGTAATTATAGAGAGTAATAAGGTTTTGTTCGAAGTGATAAGGAGATAGAAGTTTTGAATAAATAAAATGTCATTTTCACTGCACTTTCTCTGATTTTCTTCCATAAAAAGTCATTGTACATGCATTTTCTTCCATTTTAACATGTTTATCTTGAACTCTTGTTGTTAATTATTGATTATACACACAACTTGTACCATGGAGATCATGAGTCACCTTTGAGGGAGATTCAATTGAGCATACACCTAGTGGATATAGATCTAGAAGAGGTTCTTAGAAATTTTGAAAATATGACAAAAAGGTATGAAATATATTCTTATTTTTGCAACAATAGTTCTAATCATAAGGTAACACACATGTCACGTGAAGGTAATGATGTTGTTATGAGAAAGAAGATATTGAAGGTCAAGCCCCTTCATGTGAAAGGATGATTGTAAGTTCAGAAATCGTCAAGAAATTTCAAATGTCATGTAAAGTATAGGAAGGACTTTAAGGTTGGAAAGTCAAGATAAAAGTCAAATGCAAAGACAAGGTGATTTTAAGAGAAGATTAAAATCTGCAAGTACAAATTCATGAAGAAGGATGAAGGCCGAGACAATAAGTTAAAAGTTATTTCAAGTACAAGCAGTTTCAATACCACTTCAATGAGAATATTTACAAGACAAAGAGGATGGAAAGATGGAGTTCAAACAAGATAAACATGCTATGTTGGAAAACCTTCATTACCACCATTCTAGTTATTTCAAGTGGAAAGAGAAATGTATTTAATGTATTGCACCTACTGAGTTTCTCATTGGTCAATCCTTAAAAGGATATGTATTGAAAAAATGTAATTTTTTCATTGGCCCATGGATAGGTTCCTTATTGTAATTGGTTGACATTTAATTCTTGTAAGTGGTAGTTAGGTAAAACCATAATTAGGGTTGTTTTGGCATAATCTTGGTCCTTTCCAAGTAGTTCATTTGGGAGATGGCATCTAGGACTGATCACTTGATGCAGTAACAACAAGAGGAGACCATGTTGTTGTTAAAAAAAAACATTGGATAGTGACCAACATAAATGAAATTGATAATAAGGCATGAAGAAACATTAAAACCCCAAGTACGCCAAGATAGTGAAAGAAAAACCACGACTCATGTCAAATTATACAGAATATCTATAATAAAAAAACAAGTTGAAGTTTTTACCAATCCGCGCACAAGTCACGACATGTGAAAATTCCAAACAAATTCACTAAGGGTTTCTTATACCAAACCATAGCCTCAAAGCCCAAAAATGATATATATCTTTAAAAAAACAAATGTTATGGTTCATGGATAGAGATAAAATATGCATAGAAGAAACCCTTTTTTCTTTCTGTATGATGATGCATGTTGTAAAAAAAGAAACAAATTTGTAAAAAAAAATGTGGGTTCGAACATTAAGGTCACAGTGAAATCACAGTCAACCAGAAACAATGCAAAGATTTCATTTAATGAGACAGAAAAGATGTTTTCTACATACAAAAGTGTGTACCTATGAATTCTTGGTATGTTATATATGTACCACTATTCAAGGCTTCACGACATTCAGCTTCCAAGGAATGGGGTCGGCTTTTGCATGTAGAGCTACGCCCTTTAGGGCATTGCTTTCACGAGATAAAATAAAAATGAATTTGATCATCTGTATTTTTTTTAATGTGTGCCTGAAACTGTTGGAATCATGACAGTATTGGGAAAAAAAATTTAAAAAAACACGAATTTCATAAAATTTGCCCCTCCATTAGAAATTACCATCGGAAAATAGGCCCAAATATATTAGTGAATGCCAAGAAGAAAAGAAGAAAACCTATGGCTGGAAAGGCTAACATGGTTAAGTGTGAGATGGGGGATAAGTCTTAGGATGAGGGAGGGGAACCCAAGATCAGTAGGAAGAGAGGCATACCACCCAACAATGTCTCTAGTATCAAACCATTAAAGATTCAAAAAAGGAAACTACCTAACTGTTTTAAGATATTCCAAGATCCTATGGATGTTGACTCCTAAAAATATCATGGATATCAGATGCACATCTTGGAATGTGAGGGGATTGGAATCCATAGATAGGAATTATTTAGTTAAGAGGTTCATTAAAATTCTGAATGCTTTTGATTTCCTTCTCTTACAAGAAATTAAGGCAGTGGGTTTCACCTTAGAAGTAGCCCTAAAATGCACATGACAAGATGCAAAAATATAGCATACCAATAACCCAAAAGGTAAAGGGGGATGTTCTATTCTGATTAACCCGAGATGGCATAAAATGATTAAAGATTGGGGCTTCTCTCTATGAAATAGAATTGTATGGGTTACTCTTAAGAACAATGAGTTCGAATTTGGCATGTATTTAGTATACGCATCGAATGACTACTATGACAAGATTAAGGTCTGGGATTAGATGTGTGGCATGAAGGATATACCCTGGATTGTTGTTGGAGATTTCAACATGATGGAATCCCAACAGGATAAAGGGGGAGGATCTAAGATGGAGTGGAAAGGTAGTGAGAAGCATTTATGGTCCAAAATGGTTAGCAAACTTAATTTGTTCAATCCCCTTGCTGGACAAAAGAGATAATTCAAAGGGATGTGGCACACTTGGTCTAATTTCCAAAAAGGGCATAAAAGAATATTCTGCATATTAGAAAGATTCTATGTTAATAAAGATCATCTTAGTTTTAAAAAGGATGCCAATGGTGTGAGTATTAAAGTTGTTCCATATACTCTCAGACCATCACCCTATAGTTTGTATAATTTTTCAATTGTGTAGCACTTCACACCCTAATAAGAGTACTAGCACATTTTCCCTTACTACTACACTCCTAGGGAATGAGGAAATCAAGGCAGCAACCCTTTTGATCATGTGGTTCAACCATGAGATAGAAAACCATTAGAATTCCATTGAGAGATGGATTTAATGCACATATAGTTGGAAAATAGTATTTCAAGTTGTGGGAAAGAAGAGAGCCAAGGACACTACGAGAGAAGAAACACATTTACACTTGAGACTATGCCAAGCAAAGCAAACCATTCAACATGATCCAACTAATAAGGATGCCCTAGAGAGTCTAGTATGGTCTAGAACTCATTGAGAAAAGTGAAACAACACAATATAAATGGTGCTAAGATGAGAGTAAGAGTTAACTAGATCAAGGATGGAGACAGGGAGTTGAGATTCTTCTTCCAAATGCTAAAGAGTAAAGAAGCAAAGATAAAAATTGATTTCATATGCAAGGATGGAATTACTCTTACCTCCTAGGAGGATATTCTTCAAGCCTTTATAGAATTATACTCCAAGCTCTTCACCTTAGAATATGCAGACTCAGGAATGGAGGAGGTGGGGAAAAAAATCAAAAATATTATCCCCTCTCAACTCAAGGAGGAAGATGCTCTAATTATAATCATATCAGTTTTAGTTGAAGAAATTAATGGGGCCATCCTCAATATTAGTAATGAAAAGGCTTCTGGTCCCAATGGTATACTTATTGAGTTCTATAAGGATAACATTGATTGGATTGGTTAGGATTTGTTGCAGGTTTACAATGAGGCTTTTGAGGAAGGCTCCCTAGGATCAGTGATCAATACATGTATTATCAAACTTATTCCTAAACATGGGGATAAAAAACTTATTAAGAATTGGATACCAATCACCCTTCTTAATGTATCATACAAAATACTGGCCAAAGTACTGGCGAGAAGACTGGTGAATATACTATCTAAAGTGATCATCCCCACCATAACTAGGTTTGTGAAGGGTAGATACATATTAGAGAACCTAGTCACTTGTTGGGAGACCATGGAGTGGGAAAAGTCCTCAGGACAACAAGTCAACATGTTATCAATAGATTATGAAAAGGCATATGACAGGATCAAATGGAGTTTCATTCTGATGATGCTAGAGGCACTTGGATTCCCCAAAGAGTTCATTCATATGGTGTTGACTTTAATGAAGGGGGCCATTGCAGAAGTGGAGATCAATGGGAAGAGATTTGAATCCTTCCCCCTATCCAGATCTATAAGACAAGGTTTCCCTCTAACCCCTACCCTGTTCATGATTGTGATAGACTCCTTGTTTTACATTCTCAAAGACAACTCTATCTCCCCAAGAGTTAATGGTATTATGCTACCCAATGAAAAGGAACTCTCTAATGTCCAATTTGTAGATGACACCTCTATCATAATATAGATGAGTGAGATTAACTTTAAAAATATTATAGATAAGTTGGAGATCCTTTGCTCAACCTTAGGAAGAAAGGTATCCATCCCCAAATCCACCTTGACGGGATGGGAAGACCCCCCTAGATGGTGCAACCAATTTGGTTTCTCATGGGGGGCCTATATAGCAATTTAGATACTTAGGCATTCCTTTCTCATTAAAGCCTGATTTGAAAGCAATGTGGGAATGGGTGAAGAACAAGATTGAAGGGAAGTTAAATAAATGGAATAATAGATTCCTCTCATTGGCAGGAAGATTGCAAGTATATCAAAATATTCTCTCTGCATACTCTATATACTACTCATCGGCCTAGATTTTCAATCATTCATAGATCAAATTTATCCAAAAAGTAATAAAAGACTTTATGTGGTCGGATGGTAGAGGAAAGAAGAAAACAAATGCAGATAGGTGGGACTGGTGTACTAGGGAAATTGATCAAGGAGGACTGGGGCTAAAAGATCTTAGATGGCAAGGTATTGCTCTAGCTATCAAATGGATAGCCAAAGCTACACAAGGAAATGAGCCTTGGAAGGTTCTGATCAGAAAAAATATTAGTAGAGCTACTCTAGCTCATTATAAGTATTGGAAAAACCTACCTATAAATGATCTGATGGGAATTAAGTTTAAGGTGAGAGTGGAAAGATCTATTTTGTTTTGGTCCATTTGGAAGGGATGGGAAGAGGTAAGACTCAGTGTCTCAGGAAATGGAATTTTTGACGAGAAGAAAAACATATGTGGGAAAAATTCATTTGGTAGAACCTCAGCAAAGGAGATAAACCTCTGGCACAATCGTAAGGATGCTCTGCAAGGAAATGAGACTCTTTGGGCATCAAATTATTCTAAGATATCATTAGGGATCGGGAGTTGGTCTCCTAGGAAGAGTTAGTAGAAAAAATTTATATCCCCCCTCTCACTGGAGGACCTAATCCATCTTAAGGGAAGCATGCATTACCTTTAAACTTCCTAGTCCATTTCTGTTATGTTGGACAGACTTGACATGCTAAAATGGTCAGATGGTACTCCCCTTATGAACACAAAAGCCAAGTAGGTGTATAAGATTCTTGCTGGAACTAATATTATCTTTGAGCATATTAATAACAAGTGGAACCTAAACCTAGATTATACTACTTGGAGTAAACATCTTTTGAAAATGTGGCATACCCCTATTGAGCCTAAAGTATTGTGTTTCATGTGGCGTTTTCTTCTGCATAGATTGACGGTTAAGAAACTAGGTGGGAAACCTAGTACTTTCTCATTCTATAATGAACCTAAATCTATCCTTCACATCTTCTTTGCCTATCATTTTGCCAAATTTGTATGGAGTTTCTTTGGGTTAGAACTTAATTGTAACTTTTCTATTCTGGAAGTTATTTCTAGGACTATGATGGGTCTGGAAAAAAGATGTAAAACTTTCTTGTCTATTCTTTCTCTCCACATTATTTGGCATATTTGGAAAATTAGGAATGATGATATTTTTAATAGTAGAAGTATAATTATTACTGAGTCTTTGCGGAGACTCATTACGTATAATGTTGTTATGCAGATCACCATGATTATATAGGTAAAGGAGCACAAAGCTCTGAAAGTTATCAGAGAGGTGTGGGGTATGCTAGATAGATAGAAGGTACCCTGTGGGATGTCTACCAAAGATGGAGTAGAATTTGATTATGATATTACCATCGGTCAAATGCTAGAGCAAATCAAGGACAGAAAAATAATACTAGATAACCAGAGAGGTAAAGGAATAAAGATAACACAAGGGGATACCACAGGCATCGCCCCAATGGTTGACATTCAGGAAGAGGTCCACAAATAATTTATAGGATCTAGTCTAGTACCTCAGGAGAATTCCTCATACGAGACACCCATTGAATAGGAACCCAGGAATGCACCATAATATCAAAATCATGTCTCTTCCCTTCCTCCACTTCCATGGGAGGCTTAGATGTTCAACCCCTATAATGACATCTTTCATGACAACCTGAAGCTTAACTGGGAAGATAGTCACATGTCATGGACAACATGGTTCCCCTGAGAATGAAATTATTATAGTACTTTTATTTTTGGCTACATGAAATTTTGACTCCCCAAAATGCATGGGGTAGATGTAATTTTGTAATATGATACATGGTACTACTGTAAACATTCGATGATGTAACTTTGTTTTATCTAATATATTCAATATAAAAAAGTGATTATTCAAATAATTAAAAATATCTAATTGGACATTTAATGCTAATTTAAATAATCACAAAAGCACCATTACACACACTTAATAGATACAAGAATTGAAAATAATAACTTATTTTCTTCATGAGCATGGTATAATGCATTTATAATGTTGCAATGAGTTGCAATATTATCTAATTGAATGTGCCTATTCCATGTATCAATTATTTTATATAAATATATGAATGCATGGTAATGAGTTAAACTTGATTACAATCAAGATGGAATAATTCTCCAAGTTTTATTAGCGCGGTCTCTATAAAATGACTAAGGTAATGGCCTAATGAGATTCAAGTGCACTAAAGTTACATATACTTAGATAAGAAATTTTTAGCTCAATTATTTAAATAATTTGTATTATAACCCATTCATGTATTTATATAATTTTTAATATATTTGATGACATGTGTTTTCCTCTAGGTTTCAAAGATAGTCGACAATTAAACAATTGAAGCACATAAGTTTTCTTAATGCTCATTTTTCATCATCAAGTGTCTGGTATATCTAATGTGAAGATGTGTTCTATGTAGTGAAATTAATAGTGAATTTCAATGTCAATATCATTTATAAATAGGAAATAAATCTAATTCAATTATAAGTAAATATTAATTATTCATTGTAAATCATGAAAAAATTTCATTAGAATTGTGAATGCTTAGTGAATGTGTTTAGCTCAACCAAAAATCAAACATCTCAACTAGATGTAGAGAGTCATTGTTCAATCAATAAGATTAAATTAAAGATATTAAAGAAATGTGATAATGTAAAATAATATCAACTTTAAACTAGTATATTTTAGCTCCTTATATGGGGTTACTATCCTATGAAAGAAAATCAAGATTTATAAATTAAAAATAACTTACATAAATTGTATGGTAAATATCTAGTAGATGGAATCACCTAAGTAATTGGTTTTTGTTGACCTCACAGAAATTTCAATATTAATAAATAAGAAACCAATTTATATAAATAATAGTTATTAGATGAAACCACTAAAAAATTAAGTGGGATAGTTTTTTAATATAAATTGTATAATTAAAATTAAATTAAGAATGGAACATACATTTTGTTGACTTGTCTGTTTAATTTTAATCGTAAAGAAAAATACAAGTTTTATAAAAAATAATTAAATATTATAATTTAGAGCAGGTAAGTTCATAGTTAGTATTATAATATATATTGACACCATTGTAATGATTGAATAAATAAAAAATAAATATATTTGTTCCATATTTGATGGAGATTTCAAAGTAGCAAATTTTGGGAATCAATTTTTCATGGTACTAAGAAATATACCTTAACAAATGGTTGCATTTTTCTCTTTTTCATGTCTACATTTATAAAACTAAACCTAGTGTGGGGAATTAAACCTTTTTTGTATATACGAATTCATTGAAAATTAAGACTGATTAGAATTTGTTCAACTTACCTTGGTTGTTGATGCAGAGTGGACAACTAGAAGGATGATAAGCCCATCTTACTTGTCTTCACACTCTTAGTGTCTCAATACAATTACCAAAACAATCACCTAGAGTCTCTCCAAACACCAATATCTCATACCATCATGAATTCCTAGTTTCTAGAGTGTACCAAGGATTCCTACACCCACAATTATCTTATCTTAACCTTCTAGACAAGTTTTGATACTTTACTTGTGGATTGGGACCAAAATACTCAAAACTGTCATAATTGCTAGTAGCCATAACCAGTCAATTTTTCAAGAATAACTCCCCACACCAGTCTAGGTTCCTTTAAAAAAATAGGGATTAAGATACCCTTTATGGATCTTGAACAAACCCCAAGAGATCATAACCTGATTCTACTCCTGCACCTCCAAACCCTTACCAAAGGACACGGACCTAATAGGCCTAATTAGGACTGTTTCCAAAGAGGGTCTTAAGAAATGGTTTCAAAGAAACCAATATAATCAATTGGACATGTTATAATACCCCTAAATTTACTATATCCACACTTTAATTGACCCCCCACTCACTAGTGTGACTGTTTCATCAATTATCCTTGTGTCTAGACTAAACACATGGACTTGTTTAGCCTGGGGATTGGTGGGAAAATCACCAACCCATGCACTCTAATCCTTCCCTTCAATATTCCTAAATTACATTCCCCTAACTTGAATTCCACCAAGATTCAAGTATTTTCCACTGTGGGATGGCAAGTTAGGGCTCCATCTTTGACTAGACCCTATAAACGAGGGCCTCCTAGATAGTCTCCACCAATTTGATCAGATGTCTCACAAAAATCCACCAATTGGAATAAAATAAAATGAATTCAAACCATAACACACAACACTATATGAATCCTTCAAATTTATATCATTTTCAATCACCAACGGGGCATACAGTACAGAAGATCAAAGAATTTTAAGCAAAATTGGGGTTTCTTTATTCAAAATCTCCACCAAAATTCATACAATGACAACCAACTATCTTGGATTTTTGAAATGGACCTTAATAGTTCTCCTCCAAGAGCTATGACTTATTTTCAAAAGATTGGGGTCGTTGGTTGCAAAAATGCAACTTCTCGAGCAACTTTTGAAAAGTTGCATAACAATTTTTAAATGTTGCTTGACAACTTTTACGCTTTTAGCAACTTTAGACCAAATAGACCCAAATAAATCTAAATGAATTTGTAGACTCATGAAAGCATTAAAAAACATCATTTAAGCCTAAATATACCCTTAGACCACCTAAAGACTTACTATTAACACATATTGTACCCTTTGGTCTAAATAGAACTCTAGGTTTATAAAACACCTTAGACCCTATTAGCCTTACAAAAAGGGTCATTACATTATTTATTGCATTAAGGATGATCCCCTTGGATATGGTCATTCATTTCATATTTACCAATCCCTTGTTGACATGTGGATGCCCTGCACCATACTCCCAGGGCCAGAAAAACTCAAGTCCCTTGAGTTGGCAACTCAGAGACTTTGACACTTGTTTTTACAACGGCTTCATCACTCATCCAAGTAGCATCTTTCAGGGGTTGATGCTTCCATTTGACCAAGTATTCATAGTATGTATGCCTCCTAGTTTTATTGTTGAATTTCTTGTCAAGGATGCCTTCTATCTCAGGTTTGAACTATTTAGGAAGATCTTGCACCAATTCTTCCTCACTTTCCTCACTTTGACCTGTATCACAAACATCACTAACAGGACCTTTATATGCGTAAATGTCAACAACATTAAAAATAGGAGAAAGATATGTATCAGGGGGTAAATCAATTATGTAGGTATTGGTGCCACATTTCTTAAGAATCTTGAAGGGACTTGTCTTCTTCATCATTAGTTTAGTGAACTTTTCTTTGAGAAGCATCTCCTTTTTAAGATGAATCATTGCCATAACTCCCACTTGAAATTCCACATCTCTCCTTTTCTTGTATGCAGTTTATTTGTACTTCTGATTTGTATGTGTTAACTTATCCCTCACCTATTGATGTATGTCTCTCATCACTTTGACAAAGTCTTCTTCTTGTGCACTCCTCCTATCCAATCCTCTCACATCTCTCAACTCAAAAACACCTCTTGGGTGTGTCCCATAGACAATCTGAAAAGGGCTTAGACCAGTGTTCCTATTCACTGAGTCATTGTAAGAAAATTATGCTTGGGGAAGGATATAATCCCAAGTTACTCCATGCTCCTTGGTTAGAAACCTTAATAGGTCCTCCAAAGACCTATTAACTACCTTTGTTTGTCCATTAGAGTAAGGATGGTAAGATGAGGATAAGGACAGACCAGTACCCAGTTTTTTTCCAAAGGGTCCTCCAAAAGTGCCCAATAAATTTATAATCCCTATCTGATATGATGGATAATCGAAAACCATAAAGTCTTACTACCTCTTTGAATAAAATTCCTTCAATGTGGGAGGCATTATGTGTGGTTTTACAAGGTAGGAAGTGAGCCATTTTGGATAATTGTCTACCACCACATATATACTGGCATGACCTTGTTTGATCCTTGGGAGTTATAACACCAATTCCATGCTTACTAAATCCCATGGCTTACTTTGGATTGGTAGAGGAGTGTACAACCCTACATTTTAATTAACCCCTTTAGCCTTTTGACACACCATGCATTCTTCAACAAACCTTCTGATATATGTCTACATCCTTGGCCAAAAGTAAAATCTCCTAAAGAGTTCCAGTGTCTTATCAATCCCATAGTGTCCTCATAGGCTTCCACAATTTTTTTCCCTTACAATATTTTATCTCATTGAGCATCTAGGGATGCAAAGCTGACTCCCTTTGAATAGTAACCCTTCCTTCAAAATAAACTCAAAAAGATCCAAGTGATATTTGTCTCCCATTTCCATGCATACTTGATATGATTCTTTCAAATCTTCATCTTATTAATACATGCCCTTCATTAAATTGATTCCAATACTTTCTATTTAGATTTCCCTTACTATCAAATTCCTCCTACTAAAGGCATCAGCCACCTTTTTGGCTACCCCTTTCTTGTGCTTGATGGTGAAATTGAAGGCTTGAAGTTATTCCATCCACTTCATGTGCCTATGGCCCAATTTCTCCTGCATGTTCAAGAAACTCAGTGCATGATTGTCAGTAAAGACAACAAATTCTTTTGGTAATAAGTAATGTCTCCATTTTCTCAGAGACTGAACAATGACATACATTTCTAGATCATATGTAGATTATTTTTGTTTTTCTTCATTCAACTTCTCACTAAAAAAGACCACAAGCTTGCCCTCTTGGCTCAAAACTCTACCTATTTCCCTATTGCTTGCACCACATTCAATTGTGAAGACCTTATAGAAATATGGTAACACTAGGATGGTTGATATGCTACCCTCTTCTTCAAATATTCAAAGGAATTATATGTATCACTATTCCAAACAAATTGACACTTCCTACCCCCCCTTATGGTGTCAGTTATATGTGCACATACACCATTGAATTTCTTTATAAATTTTCTATAAAAACTTGCAAGACCATGGAAGCTCTTTACCTTGCTTGCATTTATAGGTGTTGGCCAATTGAGTATTGCTTCCACCTTGGAGGGATCCATCTTGAGGCTTCCCTTAGAGATTACAAAACCAAATAATATCAGCTCCTCCTGCAAGAAAACACATTTCTCAAAGTTTATCTTCAACTACTCCTCATTCAACCTTTTCAACACCAAATCCAAGTGCATTAGATGTTCATTTTTATCTTTACTAAAAATTAATATGTCATCCAAATATACTACAACAAAGTGATTAATGAAAGGTTTGAGGACTTCATTCATGACCCTCATGAATGTGCTTGGGGCATTACAAAGGCCAAATATCATAACCAACCACTCATGTAGGCCTTTATCAGTCTTGAAAGAAAATTTACACTCATCTCCCTCTCTTATCCTGATTTGGTGGTACCCACTCTTAAAATCCACCTTATAGTAGTACTTTGCTCCTCCTATACAGTCCATCAAGTCCTCTATCCATGGCATGGGGAATCTATATCTAATGGTGATCTTATTTATGGCTCTAGAGTTTGTACACAACCTCCATGTTCCTTCCTTCTTTGGAGCCAAAACTGCACAGACTGCACGGGGACTTATACTTTTCCTTATTAATCCTTTGTCTAATAAATCTTGTATTTGTCTTGCAAATTCCTCATTATGATCTGATGTCATTTTGTAGGATTCTTTGTTGAGAAATATAGACCCAGGGATAAGATCTATGCAATGGCTAAAATCTTTGTGGGGTGGCAATGTCTCTGCCCTACTATCTGCAACTAATTGCTTGTATCTGTCCAACACTTCTTGTACTTCCTTGGGACCTACACTCCTCTCTAGTATTTTGTTCTTAGAATTCTTATTCACTACTTCCTTAGGCTTCATTAATATGGAAAATCATGGGTTATTTTTCTCCTTGAGGGTCTGCATGAATTCCTTTTCATCTACCAACGTGGCACTAGTTACAATGTGTTTATCCTTATCATCATCAGGGAGTGGGGTCATAGAATAACACACTATCTTTGGTCACATAATAGACATTCTTTTTCCATCAATTTGTGCACTCACATCATACAAAGTAGTGTCTTCCTAAGATTAAGTGACAAGCATCCATCTCAATCACATCACATAATGTCCTGTCCCTATATTCACCTATTTGGAAATCTACCAAAACTTGCTCATTTATCAGGGCTTGTTGTTCCTTATTTAAACATAAGAATTTATAAGAGTAAGGGTGTGGAATCTTCTTGAAACCAAGTTTAATAACCATCTCTATAGATGCCAAATTATCTATTGATTTTGAATCTACTATAACCTTACAAAATTGTCCACTTACCTTGCATGTGGTTTTGAAGAGAGACTTTCTTTGTGGGGGTTCCTTTGTGATTGGCACTTCCAAGAGGGTCCTATTGAACATTAGGCACTCCCCTTGCTTTGGGTATGTAGGTCTTGAGCTTTATTGGATGCTATGATCATCTTCTTATCATGCCAAATGGATCCTTCTTTCTCCTCCTTGACTGGTTGATCCTTGTTTCTCAAAGCATCTAAAAGACCGGTGTCCAATCTGGTTGCAAGTGAAACATATTCCAGTGAACACACTTGCTCCTCTACCTCCAAATCTTCCTCTACTACTGGACATCCTTCCTCTAAAATTTCCCCTATGACTCGACTCTCCTTCTTGGTCTTGGTTATTTGACTCTCCTTGTGGCCTAGGAGATGTTCCTCTTCCACCAAATCTACCTCTTCCTCTGAATTTTCCTCCTCTTCCTCTATTTTGGTTATCTCCCTTCCTCCTTTGTTTTTCTTCTATTCTCAATGCCTTTTGAAAACATTTATGGACTATCTCAGGGTTGAAGAGACTAATTTCATCCTGAATATTGTATCTGAGACCATTCAGATACCTTGCCAACTTTTTCTTCTCAGTCTCAGGTACTTTTGCCTTGAGGGACATCTTATTAAATTCCTTCATGTAGGTTCTTACATCTAAGTCCTTTTGTCTTCGATTTTGTAACTCTCTATGCATTATTACCTCATAACCCTCTGGATCAAAATGCTTCTTTATCTCTGCAACCATTCTCTTCCATGAAGATATAGGGTTTCTCTCTTCCTCTATCATCTCATTCTGCAAGAAGTTCCACCAACTAAGGATAGAACCTTTCAACTTGGACTTGGAATTTCTCACCTTCTCGTTCTTAGGAACTTCATAAAATTCAAAGTGACTTTCTAAGGTCTCCAACCAATCCATAATCTCCCCTGGATTCAACTTCCCAGGGAACATTAGCAAGCTTGCTTTACTCTCCTTATTTCCTACCCTTTCAAGGGCTTCAATGAAGGGCCTCTGATCAATAGGTACTCTCTGTGGCCTGCAAAGGGGTCTCTTCTTCATCCCCATCTCTTTCTTCTTTAGAGTCTCCATCATTTCTGTCTACCTTTCTCTTGAGCCTTTCTATCTCCGCTTGCATCTTTCTACTCTCTATCATGTGCTCCCTCATTATCTTAGTGAGCTCCACATTGGTGACCCTTACAGGGATCTCTTCACCATATCCACCTTCTGACATCTTTTCAAAATCCTTTTCCCCAAGGATACTCCTAGCGCTCTGATACCACCTTATGTAGAGTGGGAAACTAGAAGGATGGTAAGCCCATATTACTTATCTTCACACTCTTATTGTCTTAATACAATTACCAAAACAATCACCTAGAGTCTCTCAAAACACCAATATCTCATACCATAATTAATTCTTATTTTCTATAGGGTACCAAGGGTTCCTACACCCACTGTTATCTTATCTTAACCTTCTAGACAAGTTTTGATACTTTACTTGTGGATTGGGACCAAAATACTCAAAATTGTCCTAATTTCTAGTAGCCCTAGCTAGTCATTTTTCCAAGAATAAATCCCCACACCAACCTAGGTTCCTTTAAAAAAATAGGGATTCAGATACCCTTTATGGATCTTGAACAAACCCAAAGAGATCAGAACTTGATTCTACTCCTAAACCTCCAAACCCTCACCAAAGGACACAGACCTAATATGCCTAATTAGGACTGGTTTCCAAAGGGGGTTTTAAGAAATGGGTTCACATAACCAATAGAATCACTTGGAAATGTTATAATACCCCTAAATGTACTATATCCATAGTTCAATTGATCCCAACCACTCAATAGTGTGACTTTTTCATCAATTCTCCTTGTGTCCAGACTAAACGCATGAACTTGTTTAGCCTAGGGCTTGGTAGGAAAATCACCAACCTGTGCACTCTGACCTTGCCCTTCAATATTCCTAAATTACATGCTCCTAACTTTCATTCCATCAGGATTCATGGATTTTCCACAGTGGGATGACAAGTTAGGGCTCCATCTTTGACTAGACCCTATAAATGAGGACCTCCTAGATAGTCTCCACCAATTTGATTAGAACTCTGACCAAACTCCACCAAATGGAATCAAACCAAATGAATTCAAACCATAACACACAACACTATATGAATCCTTTATATTTTCATCAGTTTCAATCACCAATAGCACGTACAGTACGAAAGATCGGAGAATTTAGGCAAAATCAAGGTTTCTTTATTCAAAATCTCCACCAAACTTTATACAATGACAACCAAGTTTCTTGGATGTTTGAAATGGACCTTAATAGGCCTCCTCCAATGGATACAACTTATTTTCAAAAGTTTTGGGTCATTGGTTGCAAAAATGCAACTTCTCGGGCAACTTTTGAAAAGTTGCATAACAACTTTTAAATGTTGCTTGACAACTTTTACACTTTTAGCAACTTTAGACCAAATAGACCCAAATGACTCAAAATAAATTTTTAGGCTCATGAAAGCCTTACAAAATATCATTTAAGCCTAAATCCACCCTTAGACCTCCTAAATACTCACTGTTAACACTTATTGTACCCTTTGGTCTAAATAGAACTCTAGGTTTATAAAACACCTTAGAGCCTATTAGTCTTACAAAAAGGCTCATTACATTATTAATTGCAATAAGGATTATCCCCTTGGATCTAATCCTTCATTACCTATCTATCAATCCCTTGTTGACATGAGGGTGCCATGCACTAGTTGTACCCATGTCTAGATAAAGAAGGGTAGTGTTGAGAGACATTTTCATCTCTCATTTATAATCAATCTAAGTTTGTACATACTTGTGTCTTCCTTGTTTTTCTTTTGTTGTGTGTTTTACCTTCTTAAGTATGCATGTTGTCTTCCAACTATGCTCTTTTTTTCCTATCAAATCTTAAAATTTCTCAATCCTATCATGTCTTTCATCTACCATCCACCTCACCATTATATTTGTTAGAATTTCAACTTACCCTTACCAACATGTTCATTGCTTGACCTTGAAGCCCTAATAAATATTTTGACACTTTTGGTATAACCAACCCTTAAGCCTTGATATTTCTACTTATGTTTTCATTACCCTCCTAATTTCCCAATATGTATCATATTGTTTTTAGTAGTTTTATTTTGTCATCATCGCTTCCAAAGTGGAATATTTCTTGGCGTGATCATTATTGAAATTTGAAGTTGTAGGTGTATGTGATGGAAAACCTAATCCATTCATGATTAGTATAAAAGAGAAAATGTTTATGTTTAGGATAATGATCTACGCTTAACCGAATTCCTTTGAAAATTTGATTTTGAATACTAATGTTTGAGCATGGATATCCCGAGACAAAAATCCTAGTGATTTCAAAGGGTGATCTCATACAAAGTTTGTATTTGAGCTTCATTGAATGTGAACTCCAACCATAAATTGTACCCATTTGATTTTCTATTATTGTCAAAATGAATTCATGTTGTTGCAAAATAATTTGAATGTAAGACCATCATTATTGCAATACAAAAGAGAATGTGAAATACATTTGTATTTGTTATTCATTACAATAAGAAGATCGAATGTTATGTTGTCATTGTTGATAAAATTATAATAAATTTGTTGATGTATTAATAGTGATTAGATTCTAATTTTTCTAAGATCTTATTAAATAAGAGGGCCCAATAGTATTGATATTCAAGAAAGTAAGCATTTGTGGAAGGTTACAAATCAGATTTAGATTATTATTTTGACCCAAGACACTATAAACATTGTTTGGGAACTTTCTAGATGACGTTTTACTCTATTTTGCTAAAACGCTTGAATTGACTTATTTTTAACAATGATGAATAAAAGATAGTATACAAGCATGCAATATACCTAAGATGATTTTATGCAAATTAATAATGTAATTACAATGATCTATGATGTTTCTAATTGAATATTCCATCTATATCTTAGATAATACTAATTAATTAGAGAAATATCTTAAATACTTTGTACCCTAACATGCAATTCAAAATAATTCAAATTTTAGTTGGTTCATGATGGCTAATAAGGGAGGGAAAGATGTGCCCAATTTAAAATTTTGAGTTTAAAATTTTAAGCTTCAAATCTATGGTTGCAAAAGTGATTTAGGCAAATTCTGCCCTTGTAGATAGATACAAACCAAGGTAATGAATAGTGGAGATGTAAAGTCAAATTTGAATCCTAGAGATGAATAATGGGCATAGACTAGGATGCTTTTATTTGCCAACTTTTACACAAAATATATCAACTTACATTGTGATCAATATAAAAAAATTACTTTGTTAGTAATGACATAATGTGATGGTTAAATTGTGGTATTGTTATTCTTGGCACCATAGTTAAAACCTCTGTTAATGTTGACTAGAGTGTTATTACAAAGTGTTCATGTTGGGAGAATACTCTAAAAAATGCACCTATACGAATATAAAAAGTTCATGACTACAACACTATTCAATTAGTCAATTATAAAATATTTATAATTACAAAATAATATACATAACTATCATAATTCAATTACAACAACAAACATGACGGTGTTGAAGGAAAAAATGGGAGGTGGAGGAGGAGGTCAAGCAGGAGGAAATTTGAATTCTTGCCTGGGCGGGAACTGCGATGTCAGAAGGAATCCTGCGCCTGCAGCGGCAGGAGAACAACAGAAGACAGGAGGATCACCAGGTGAGGGCTCCACAAAGGAACCGGATGATGACAAGGACCCAGATGTTTCTCATTCCTGAGGAGGTGGGCCAGAAAACACATATAAAGCATGTAAGTACTCCCCTACTAGTAATGGAAATGTTTTTGCTGGGACTCATGCTAAAGGAAGTTGGTCATCATTATTTGGGGTTAAACCAACTAGGAAATCCTCTTTCCCTAGCATTAACAACATCTCTGAGCCTGGTAAGGGTGTGTTTGGCATCTCAATACCTGATCCTCTAGTGGACCATATAGTATCCAACATGGCTCTTACATTGGTAGGAAAATTTACGGGAACCAGACCTAACATTGACTTGGTTAGAGTATTTATTTCTCGTAAATGGAAGCTCAAAGGGCAAGTCGATATAGCGGAAATGCCAAAAGGTTTTTTATCCTTTGCCTTTTCAAGTATGTAAGACCAATTAAAGGTGCTTTATGGAGGCCCTTGGATGTTTGTAAAATCATCTTTGGCTCTCCAAAAATGGGTGACAAAAATGGACTTGAATGCTGACCTATTCGAAAAGTCCCCTGTGTGGGTTCATTTTCCAAGTCTTCCTATCGAGTATTGGCATGAAGATGTCTTTACAAGTTTGGTAGGGGCTTTTGGAGAACTCCTTTCCATAGACCCAATGATGACCGCTAAGTCCAGGCTGGTGTATGCAAGAATATGTGTAAATATACACCAAAATTTGGACCTGCCTGAGGTCATTTCAAACAAATCTAAGTTGGGTAAGCATATTCAACCTGTGGAATATGAATTTGTACCCTTTGCTTGCTTCTCTTGTAAAAAGTGGGACACTGGGAAAAACAATGCCCATTAAAACAGTAGAACGAGAAAAGTAATCAAGGAAAACAATGGGAGCCAAGGAAAGAATCGAAGGAGAAATCTAATCTGAATGAAAAACTTAAAATCAATCCTGGATCTAGCCTTCAAACTGATAATAAGGAGGCATATGAATCTAATGTTACAAAGAATAAGCAAGACAATGACCAAAAAGAATCAGTTGAAGCAAGGAAATACTCAGAGATCTAAATGGTTAAGGAAACTACAGAGATTGAGAATAATAGCATCCCCTCAATCCATAAAAAACCAAGCACATGATCAAGCCAATGAAAAAAAGGAGCCCTCACCAAAAATCCTGGGAAAGGATATTGGCGAGTCTATGGAAAATGAGGGGGTTCATTCCCCTATTAGGAAGGAGAATCCCTTTATTTCTTTAGGAGCTAATCCTAGGGAATCAGTACTGAGTGGAAGCAACTCTGGAGTGAGTGATGGTGAAGTCCTATGCCTTCTGGCAGACCTATAGAGTGAAGAAAGACTGGAAACCTATATTATATTAAGGGAAAGTCAAGAAGAACCATGGTCTGAAATAAATGGAAAAAAATCATCTAAAAGCTCCATAAAAAAAGGACAGAACCAAAGCAATCCTCATGAATCAACAAATAAAAAAGCTAATCAAACCCAAGGAGGGGTTTAGACAAGGCAATAGAAGGCAGATGTGGGAACTCCCAAAAACAAAAAAGGAAGATAATCCAGTAAAAAGACACAGGAGCAAGAAGCAAAATAGAATATAGCAGAAGGTCGACAACGTACCATTCCTGAGATATTCTCTCCAACTCTCTAAATGAAAGTTATATCATGGAATATTAGAGGACTTAATAGTCCCCATAAACAAGATGTCCTAAGGAATTTGGTTAGCGACAACAAACCAGACATACTAATTATCCAAGAAACCAAAATGATCAAAGATAAAGTGGAAAAAAATCATATGTTTAAGAATGGTGGTAGTTTAGGTGTTGACTCTGATGGCGCTTCAGGGGGTATTGTCATTTACTGGAATAAACAAACAGTTAATTGTACCTTCCTTACAAGTGAGAAGAATATTCTTCTGGTCAAGGCTAACTATATAAAGGACAACTTAACTTGGAATCTTGTCAATATCTACACTCCTAATACCAGAAAATGTAGAATGAAGTATTGGCAAAGTTTGAGAGAGATTCGTAAGAAATTCCAAGAAGACAGCTGGATGGTTTTGGGATACTTCAATACCCCCTGAGAAATGAGGAGAAAAATGGTGGAATCCCTTCCTAGATGGACAGTAGAACTGATATGATGGATTACATCAATGATGACGCCTTCTTAGATTTGGAGCTGGAAGGAATATACTACACTTGTCTAACAGAAGAACAGTGAATGATCTTATCCAGGTCAAATTGAACAAAGCTCTTTTATCTCATGATTGGATATAAAGGTATTCTTTCTCCCTCTCTTCTTAGTTGTGTATTGGATCTGATCATTTTCCTATATCCTTAAATGCTAATCTGATTAATTGTAAAAATAATATTCCCTTTCATTTTTAAAAAATGTGGACTGCCCATACTAATCTAAAAGAAAGGATAGCAAATTGGTGGAACTATGCCTTAGAGGGGGGAGCCATGTATAGAATTGCTAAAAAACTTAATACTATGAAAAGGAAATTCAAATTATGGAACAAGGAGGTTTTTGGAGATATCTTCCAAATGAAAGGAAAAATGCAGGCTGATATTAAGGAAATCCAAGATAAAATCCAGAAAGAAGGCCTTTCTGAAGAAAAGAAAGTTTTGGAAAACTTAATGCTAGCAGGTTATCGTAATATAATTTCCAAGGAGGAATCCTTCTAGAGACAAAGATCCAGAGCGCTATGGCTCAAGGCTGGGGACAAAAATACTAGATTCTTTCATATGACAGCCATGAAACACAATTTTTTTAACATGATATCTAGCTTGAATTCTAATGATAAGACCATAAGAAAAGAAGAAGATATTAAGATAGAGATGCACAATTAATTTCTCCCAACTCTTAACTAAGGAAGTCAAATTGAATGGGACTGACCAGGAAGACATTCTTTTAGCTATCCCCCAGCTGGTAGATGATCCAATAAATAAATACCTCCAATTGATCCCTTCATATAAGGAAATTAAGAGAGCATTTTTTTTCCTTTGAAAGGGAGAAATCTCCTGGTCCTAATGGTTTTCCCATGTTGTTTTTTTAGCAGTTTTGGGATATCCTCAGCAAAGATGTGCATGCAATAGTTAAAGATTTCTTTGGCACCAAAATCCTCCTAAGGGAACTCAATACAAATTTCTTGGTCTTGATCCCTAAAAAGCAGGGAGTGAACTCGGTGGATGCTTTAGACCTATCAGCCTCTGTAATTGTTTGTACAAGATTATTTCAAAGGTTCTCACTTCTAGATTGTTGTCCATTCTCCCAAATATCATTTCCCTTAGTAGAATGACTTTGTCCCTGGAAGACAAATTCTAGACTCCATTATTGTCATTCATGAGAACATTCATTCTCTAGAAGAAGCTAAAAAACATGGCTTCTTGATGAAATTGGATCTATCTAAGGCTTACAATAGAGTTGATTGGCAGTTCTTATAGACAGTTCTTAATTCATTTGGCTTTTATAAAGGGGTTATAAAACTTATTACCCAATTGATCTCCATTGTTTCCTCCTCTATTATTTTCAATGGTGGATCTTCTAATTTTTTCAAACCTTCTAGAGGTTTAAGACAAGGTGATCCTATCTCCCCTATCCTATTTTCTATTCTTGCTGAATGTTTAGGAAGGTATATTAACAAACTAGTTGGAAAATGTGATATCACTAGCCTTCGCCCTTCTTCTACCAACACCACTTGTTCACATGAGCAATTTGTGGATGATACTCTTATTATGGGGCATGCTACTATTAAAGAAGCTAGAAATTTGAAGAAAGCCCTCTCTGTTTACACTGTTGCTTCTGGCCAACTTATCAACTGGACTAAGAGTTTCATTTTCTTTATTAATACCCCTTTGGAGAGACAGAATAAGATATCCAAGATCTTAGGCTGCAATATTAGCAGTATCCTTCTTATTACTTAGGGCTTCCTCTTTTCTCTAAACCTCCTGACAGTTTTTGGCTCTCCATCATAGACATATATAATAAAAAGCTTACTGGATGGAAAGGAGTGCTTTTAAGAAATTCTGGGAAGATCCAACTGTTGAAATCCATGCTTCAAAATCTCCCTGTCTATGCTATGAGTCTCTTTAAGATTCCTCATAAATTTTCTATGGTGATAGAGAAAATTCAGAAAAGGTTCCTTTGGTCAGGGGTAGAAGATAAGAAAAGACTCAGCCTTATGGCCTGGGAAAATGTCTGCAAGCCAAAAACGTTGGGAGGTCTTGGTCTGAGATCTTAAAAAAATGTCAATAAGGCCCTCTTGGCTAAATATTTTTGGATAATTTATGGAGATAAAAAAGAATAGAATGGTATTTTAAGAAATAAATGCCTCTTTAATTCTAATACTCCGGAGGATTACATAAATAATGATAATAGCATTAAAGGATCTAGTATTTGGAATAGTATTAGCTTGGCCAAAGATCTTATCATCAAAGATAAATGATGGAGGCTGGGAGATGGAAGGATAATTGACTTTTGGGATGATAAGTGGATCCAAAAGGAGCCTTTATCTTTCAATCAAGAGTGGATACAAGCAATTGACAGATGCAAGGGAATTTTTGGGACCAAGGCTAAAGACTACTGGTAGGAAAATAAATGGAGGAATCTTGGTGACATACATGGCAGATTTATTTCCCTCCAACATGAGTTGCAAACATGGTTTATCAAAGACAACTCCCAAGATAGTACTGTGAAGACATTATATTTTTCCATTAGTATATGCAAGGAAAAACATGATCAACACCGTCGATTTACACTACACCGACAGACAGGGCACATCACTACCCGACACCAAGGTTACCAATACTGCCAAGTACAAAGCATCCTAAAAAACACTATTCAGTGTTACCCGATGACAAAAAGGACAAGGGAACCCGACGAGTAACCGACAGTGCAACCCGAAAAAACAATCAAAGAGTGGAACCCGATAGATGAAGGGAACCAGACAATCAGTTCAATGAAGGAACACTGACAAACTTTCAGTTCACACCAACGATCAAGAACTGACAGTCAATTACATCCCGCTAAAAGTGGATCTAACTTTCCATGTCAGATAAATCACTGAAGTTTTATAATTAGCTTCTTTATTTGTTTTAAATTCATTACGTGCAGAGAAAGAAATGTAATTATTATTGTTTTTATCAGTATAACTATTTTAAAACATGCAAACTAAAGGACCAAGATCAAGTTGCATACCTTGGATCAAGACTTAACATTGTAATGCGTGATTCTAGAATAGGTCAAATACTTGTATAAATAGATGCTCAATCAATTATGAACATGTTGTTTGATGATGATTGTAGCCATGGAGAGCATCTAAGGATCAGATAAGAGAACTCATGCAACAACATAGACAAAGATCAAATTAGTTGTCAAGAATAGAACGCGGGCTACCGACGAGAAAGAAAAGGTATTAATCAATCACTATAGGTGATATTCATATATTGTGAGCTTTAAAGGATCTGTAATCAACAATTATATATTTCATACTATTAGGTCAAACATATTATACACATTCTAACAAGTGGGGTACACTTAAGAAATCCTTTCAAGGAAGGTGGACTTAACAGTCCTATTGTAAATATCTTAACCGAGTGCACACTTCATTAGTGTTGTTAAAATCTCTTAACAGAGTAGATCCTAATAGGTCTCTACGTTAATACTCCTAATAGGTTAGATCATCAGAAGTGATCAATTGTAAGCCTTTACTGGCTCCCTTCCATTCTACAGATAGTGAAGTTTTGTGGGTGTCATCCCCACCGCAGTTTTTACTTTCTAACAGGAGTTTTTTGTGATATCACATCTTGTGTTATGAGTCTATTAATTTTATGAATGTTGCATACAGTAAAGTTTATGAATTAATACTACATGCATAAGAAAGAACATCAGAAATGGTCGGTAATACAGTAAAGATTGTTTACTAATGATGAAAGGTGAAAAGTGTTAAAAGTTTTAGAGGTACTAATTCACCCCTCCCCTCTAAGTACTACTTCCCATTAATCCCAACAATTGGTATCAGAGCTAAGTCTCTTCTTGGAAAGCTTAAAGGCTTAAGAGAAAAGATCATACAATGGAGAAGTACAAACTTGATAAAAATATTGAGAATAAAAAGATTGAAATTCAGATGTTCTATGAATAGTATAAAGAAGCTAGAATTAGTATGAGACAGTTGCTAGATGAAAGAAGGACTATGGTATCTCGCTATAAAAAGACACATTATCTTGAAGAAGAAATTCCATATTTCTTTGAGTCTTCAGGATAAAATACAAGCAAGGCATCAGATACATCAGAAGAAAGCATCACAAGCCTAACTGAGATCAATCTACATCTAGCTGGACAAGTCAAATCTGTGCAAATCGGTCAAGAGACACAGATGGTAAGAATGATTAATGTCATGAACAATGCAAGGAAAGTTGAACAAGAGAGAAATCTAGAAATTGATGATATAAGAAAGATCACAGACAAGCTACAAGAAAAGGAGTCTGAAATACAAGGACTTACAAAGCATCACCATGAGGTAACTAATCAGATTATTCTTATGAGTCAAGAAGCAAACAGAATGAATGTGGAACTCATTGAAAGAATATAGATTATTGGTGAACTGAGAGAAGAGAATGAAAAAATAAAGCATGAGTCTAGAATTATAAAACAACATAATGATATGATTAAGAGAGCTGAAGAGAGTACAAAAAGGATGGATGAATTCTTGAATGCACAAAGAAGACCCAACACCAACATTGGACTAGGGTACACGAAGCATGGAGAGTCATCAAATGAAGTTGATCCAAAGGATCCCTAAACAAATCCTAGACCAAGACAACTGACATGAAATCACTATGGAAAGCAAGGCCACACCTCAAATGTCTACAGGAGAAAAAAAAATGTATTCCTAAATCCACATTTACATTCATTGGACATTGTTATAATTGCAGCAAGAAAGGACATAAAGCACATGAATGTAAATCAAAGGTGAAAGAACCAAAGAAGGAAAACTATATGGACAAGTATTGTCCCACCTGAAAAATGCATGGGCACACATCTCTTGAATGCAAGAAGAAGAAAATTGAAGCATGGAAACCAAAAAATGAAGAAAATGCATATAAACCGAGAAGAGTCGGTAACTCATATGTTTGGGACTACAATACATGGATAAACTGCACAGCATGTGGTAGATATGGTCACATAGATGCAAACTACATGAGATTATGGACCAAAAGATCTAGAGGCTGGACCAACCTGGGAATGACATGTTTGCACTATCATAAGGTTGGACATCTAAAGAAGGACTGCAAAGACCGAATAACAGAAGCCACCACTTTTGCAAATGGTAACACCATTGAAGACATCAAGAAAATGAGAAAGAAAGTGTAGAGGAAAGCTTCAACTACTGAGGAAGTTGGACCAAGAAATGTAGTAGGTGACACCTCATCTCATGGATCTAGTGACATCACCACCCCCGCCTAAAGATAAACAAGTAAGTATGGAACTTTGCATCAGTTCCACTTTGCATCAGTTTCATTCTACAATTGATAGATAGTCAAAATCTACATGAATAAAGATGCATATTATGTCACTTGTTACAATTTTGAGAAATCAAGCCCGTCGGTAAACACATACCAAAAATCATCGGTGAATATAAAGGATGTGTTGTTTACACTTATCAAAAATTTTTAGTCAACGCATAAAATGGCTCAGTTGCTAATGTAACCCGACACCCATTGGTAAGGAAGCAAAGTTATAAAGTTGTCTTGACACAACACCGATATCCGTCGGTGAAATTAACAATCTTAACAGCCATCCTGAGCATCTTGTCAACACTGAGAATGCTATGTGAGAGTCTTCCTGATGAACTCTATCTTCATGACCCGATGAGTTGTTGAGCATTTATGACAGACTTAGGGTAAAAGTCTATAAATACTCGACGGGAGCATTTCATTTTGCACACGTGATTTGAGAAGAAAGAGCAGAGCAAAAATAGAGCGAAAAGAGATCAGATAGCAGAGAAACTTCAACTCGATCCAACTCACTCCACACATATCACTCACCACCCACATGGATTGAAGTAAGTACCAAAAATACTGAAGAACTCTGTTATCATTTATGGAAAAGCCCTAAATTTGAAATATGATGGCAACCACTTCAAGAACCATCATGAAATTGAAGAATGATAAGAAGAATGCAGTTAAGTTGATAAAGAAGAACACTTGTGTGGAGCCCAAGTACAAGATATGCCTAGAGATCGCATCACAACCCGATGATTCTGGCACATTTTCAAAAATTACATCTAGGGTTTTGTTGATAGAGGACGTAAGGTCCTACATTCACTGCAAGATCGCTAAAATAGGTGATCTGGAGACAAACCAAGCTTACAAGAAGCTATGTGATGATCAAGGGAACCTGAAAGAAGAACACAAACATCTACAAGTTAAAGGGATAACAAATGCCCTATATTTCCCGAGGGTTTTCAAAACTGACTGGATTAGGTTAGTTTTGAGCAGAATGTATGACCAAAAATTATGGTTGGATGAACCTAAGTAGATCACTAAGGATGTGTTACATGCTTTAACTGGTTACCCCATAAGCGACAAGCCTAAGGCACACAAGCATCCCTCCCGGCCAGAAGTTGAAAAAATCACAAATGATGTGTGGGATAACAGAGGTCTTAAAGTGAACACCATCACCGATGAGGAACTGAGGTTCAGTGCATGTGTAATGGGTTACAAGATCTTCCAAGCAAGCATGCTTAATAGCATTGCATCAACAGAAGTAAGCACAACCTACATAATTGTCACAAAGGGAATGCATATGGATCTATGTGAGATCCTATGGAAACAACTTGATGAGAATATGACTACAATCAGGTCTGCAAAGACTAACACATTCACTAGGAGATAATTTTGATTCAGTGATGACTGAATACTTCCTTGACTTCAAGGAAAAGATGATGGAAAGAGTGAGGATCCCTGAACAGTTGATTGAGAAACATAGGGATGAAATATGTTTTATGGTAGATATAAATTTTACTCATGTTAAACCAGTTGTACCAAGGATAGCCTGGTTAGCACCTCTTGACTATGAGATTAACATAGATCAAGCAACTAATGCAATTGATGCATTGATAAATGAGCCACTTGATAGAAAACAACCAAGATTTGGAACTTATGAAGAGGCTAAGTCTAAGATAAAAATAGGCCTAGTCATCAAGAAGACTGTCAACAAGAAGAACAAAATGGTAAAGAATCTTGAAAATATTCTATCGATCAATGAGGAGGAAAAGGAAAAAATAGAAGAAACCGAGGAACAGGATACCATTGGTGAAGGACAAGATGAGAAACAATCAGATTCAGAGGCCACTAAATCTGACACACCTCCACCTCCTACAAAGAAACCAAGAACCACAACGGCTTAGAGAACAAGGAGGCAAACTGTAAAAGCCACTACACCTCTTAAGAAAGGTGAAGTGAGGACCTACAAGAGGAAGCAACAAACAAAGGAAAAAACTATGAAACCAACACCTACAAAAAGGAGGAAAAGAATGGTTAGGACCAAAGCTGACATTGAAGATTCCAAAGAGGATGAGCCTGATGTAAATAAGAAAAGTTTTATCAATAAAACAATTGATGAAATTGCTGAGTCAATTGCTACTACTGGTATAATGACTGGTAGGAAAATCAGACAGTGGGATAAACTGGAGCCAGAGGACCAACATAAGATACAAGATGCAATAATCAGGGCAATGGTAAAATTTAAATATGTACTAGTAGAATTTATAAGCCAAATACCCAAAGAACTGGGTGATAGAATTTCACAACAATGGTCATATGCTCTACACATAGAAAAGGAAGCAAGGGAGAGGGTACTTGTCACATTCATGCCTCCCAAATCAAAGATGGAAGAGATCAAAGAAATAATGAAAAATCACTCAAGTAAATTTGTAGCAAAGATTAGAGCTTACAAAGTGCTAAAGGATAAGTTTATAGAGCTGGACAACATGACCGAGACCAAATGGAGACAACTCGTAGATCTACCTGCAGAGTCAACAAGTTGTGAGAATCAATTATTTCTCACCAACACACCTCATGTAGAGGAGGAGAAAGATAAGGCAAGTCCTAAGCACATTGCTTTGGACAATGTAGATAATAATGAGCCCATTGACTTAGACAAAGTCATGGATGATCTTGACATTCAAGACATCACTCATTATGATTCAGATAAAGATCCCCAGAAAGAAGATGATGTAATATTTATCTCTCTTAAGGATCAAACCAAGAAACAAGAATTGGAGACAAAAATAAATAACGACGTGGATGTTGCTTATGAAATATGGCCAGACACTTCAATTATTGACATCACAGGACTGGACCCTGCTGATCAAATACAAAAAGAAGAAGATGTCACTGCTCAATAGGATCAAACCGATGAGTAGGACACACTTCTAGATGCAGCACAAGTGAGCACACAGAATAACATGCCAGTATTGATGAAGGCAATAAATCTGCTAGAAGGAAATGAATAGTCAAATGTAGCAGATTCAAGCATACCCGAGGACAAGGGTGATGTGGAAATAAAAGACACAATAGATGAACCAAAGGATACAACTGCAGAACAAGCTGCAACCAATGATCAGAAAGACAAGTCTATTGATCAACATAAAGAAGAAGAGAAACAAGTAGAAGAGGAAAAGCAGAAGGAAAAGGGTGAAGAAGCAAAGATAGATGAACAAGAGAAGAAAACAAAAGAGAAATCTACAGAAACACCCAAGTTTGATGGAGAGACATCTTCACCAAACTGACAGGTGAACCCCAAGAAGAAAACACAAGAAGATTCATCTACAAAGCCTTCACCGAGTGCTTTAGAGAAGACAAATGAACTAGCAATGGTAGTTCATACATCTTCTTCTACACAAATCTCAAGAAAGAAGAAGATAAAGAATAAGAATCCAGTCACTCTGGATGAAATCATTGAGATTCCAGTATGTGATCCTAGGACATTGGATCCAACTGAATTGACAAAGTATGCAATACTTTGTGAAAGGAAAGCCATGCAGGACAAGTTGAGAAAAGCCACCAAGGAAGATAAGGTACTTGAAGTTGCACGAGGAATGCTTTAGCAAATTGTACCTGATATAGACATTGATCAAATAGCCCCCATGCTTGATCAATTAGTGGTTCTCACATATGCAATCAAATCTCAGAACATAGATGCTAAGAAGGCTATGGAAGCTAGTCTTGAAAAGAAGTATGAATTAAAGTTAGCTAAGAAGATAAGCCAAGAAGTGGCACTTCAAAAGGTTAATCTTTTTGAACCGGTAAGCACAGTAGATCCAATTATTTTAGAAGCAATAGCCTTAATACAGAAATTATGCATGTTAGATCAACTCACCAAGGAGTATATCGAAAAGATAGCACATATAGATGTTGATCTTCAAACAAGTGCACAAAGTCTCACAAACAGTGAAGAGGCAATCAAATTGCAAAATGAGCATCTCAAGCAAGCTTGCAAGCTGAGACAAGACATTCAGATTGCAGAAACAAAGTTCAGAGATGAGGTAAATGAGCATCAAGATCAACTCTTACCGACACTCTCATTACTGCAAAACCACATGACAGAGGCAAGAGCACTTATTGCCACCCCAGAAATGTTTGTCCTAGACAAAATTTATGATATGCATGCCCAGATTGAGCTAGAGCACATGGCACTAGAACTACTCAAAGAAAAATGGGAGAAAATGCTCGAAGATATCAAGAACACCTACTCCCACATTCTTGACACATTGTAAGTTACACATTTTTGTCACATTTTTTTGACAACTTATAAGTTGTACATTTTTGTCATGAGTATCAAATAAAGGGGGAAATGATATGTACAATAAATCAATAAAAGGGGGAAATGAAAGGAAGAAATGATTTGTACCGTCAGTCATTTGAAAGAGCAAAGAATAGGGAATGTATAGTACAAAGGCAAGTATACATGTACATATACCTATACTATACCGATGCACACAGTTAGGGGGAGTCATATAATGACAAGGATATATACATGGTGTACATACTAAACACTTTAGTATTATGTGCATATCAGTTTTTGATACTAATGTCAAAGGGGGCGATTGAAGACATTATATTTTGCCATTAGTATATGCAAGGAAAAACATGATCAACACCATCGATTTACACTGATGACATGAAACTGATTAAATGTTTGATAATGTTAAGTTGAAGATAATGCAAGGCATTAAATCAGTTAATGATTTATATTGTCATTGATGTCAAGTTGATATCATCTGTAGGGTCATGTATAAAATACCAAAGACTTTAGAGAATCAATGGAACAAAGGTTATGCCTTCAGCAATGCATAAAATTCAAGTATCCACTAAGTGACAGATAACACTGACGGAGTGCACATCATCGGTAAAGGCAAAGAAGAAAAGTCATAGTGATACCCGACGAGTAGAAGACAATGTTGCCCGACGAAGCAAACCACAGGATGCCCGACGAGCTGAAAATAGAGTTGCTTGACGAACAGAGATCCCAAAGCTAACTAGAGTCACACTAATGGAACTGATAGTTGTAACCGATGACTAACTGAAGAGTTGACCAACGGAACAGAGGGTTCAGAAAATGACAAAATATCTAGCTGGCAAGAGCTAAAGATAGACTTAACTGGTTGTTTTCTTTGTTTTATTCGACCAGAGTTAAGTGATTGATTTAAAGAAGATTTGTATAGTTGGCATGAAGATAACTACGAGAAAAATTAGGAGTTATGCTTTAAATCAAATTGGCTGAATTTTTTTTCATGCAAGAATCAAGAATCAAGAAACAGTGAATATCATGTCTATATAAGAGACAAGCTTAATTCATTTTTTGTATCAAATGAAAAGGGATTAAGGGGAGAGAATAGAAAGAGGATGTTGAAGAGAAACTGATGAAGAACAACTTCATGCAATACTGATCAATCAAGTTGAAGGAGAGCTAAGGAGTTTTGCAGACACTGACAAACAGTGAGCACAAAAGAATTGAATTGATACATTGATCAAAGAGGTAATGTACTTAAATAGATCTAAAAATCTGCAATTCAAGTTGCGTTAGAAACAGGTCATTTTGTTTCAGTTTAACCATTGAAGCATCAAGTCTCTTAACAGAGCAGGACTTAACATTCTTCTATATATTGAGGTACATCCCAAGGAGTGCCAAAAAGGTTGATTCATGAAAGTAG
>MU223097.1:2898275-2916538 GCA_018584345.1 Thuja plicata | reverse complement strand
TAAATCTGAAGCATTCAAGATGTTTAAATGGTATAAGGCCATGGTAGAAAAAAAAGTGGTAAGGATCTAAAATGTTTAAGATCAGATAGAGGAGGTGAGTTTATATCAGATGAATTCACTAATTTCTGTAATGACATTGGTATAAAAAGACAGGTTTCTGCACCAAGAACACCACAACAAAATGGGATTGTTGAGAGAAGGAACAAATCAATAGTTGATTGTGCAAGAACACTGATGATAGAGAAAGGCATCACCCACATATTCTGGAGGGAAGCTGTCAGTACTATTTTTTACACACTAAGCAGAGTACAATTGAAGAAAGACACCAAGAAGACACCTTATGAGCTATGGTATGGATACACACCCAATGTAAGTTATTTCAAAAATTTTGGAAGTCAATGTTATATCTTAAAAGATGATAGAAATAGAAAAATTGACTCCAAGAGTGATGAAGGAATTTTTCTAGGGTACTCTACCAAGAGCAAGGCTTACAAATGTCTAAACAAAGCCTCTAACAAAATTATTGAAAGTGCAACTGTAAAGATAGATGAATTTGCAGAGAAGAATGAACAAGAAAGCACTAAAGAACTAGAGGACTACAATAAGTTCACTTACATCGAGGAACTTGAGACTCTACCCTACCAACAATGTAGAGCCCCTGAGCTACAAATCATTGGTCCCGAGCATTAGACTGCAAATACCGATGGTCAGGATAATGATCAAGACAATGTGCAAGGTGATGAAGAATAGAATGAAGGCCAAAATAATGATCAAGCTAATAGACAAAGAACTGTACTTGTACTTGCAAGATATGTAAGAAGGAACCATCTAGAGGTCTAGATCATAGGAGATAAGAAAGCTGGTACAAGAACAAGAAGTAAGTCTTTAAACTCAAATTGCTTAATTTGTGAGTTTGAGCCAAAATCTGTCAATGTTGCACTAGGTAATGAGGAATGGATAAGTGATATGAATGATGAGATTGAGTAGATTGAGAAGAACAAAACATGGTCACTTGTGCCAAGACCAGATGAAAAGAATGTCATCAGTACAAAATGGATATTCAGGAATAAGCTGAATGAGAATGGAGAAGTCATAAGGAACAAAGCAAGGCTAGTATGCAAAGGGTATGCACTTGAGGAAGGTGTAGACTATGGAGAGACCTTTTCACCCATTGCTAGGCTAGAAGGAGTAAGAATACTACTTTTTTATGATGCATATAAAGGATTCAAAGTATATCAAATGGATGTCAAGTCAACATTCCTAAATGGAATACTTGAAGAAGAGGTATACATTGAACAACCAGAAGGGTTTGTTGATCCAGACAAGAGAAACATGGTATGTAGACTTCACAAAGCCTTGTATGGATTTAAACAAGCTCCCAGAGCCTGGTATGAATGACTTCATTCCTATCTAATAAGTATTGGATTTGTAAGGACTAGTGAAAATAGTGATCTTTATTTGAAGGAAGATACTGATGCTAACACTTTGATTGCAGAAATATTTGTTGATGACATCATATTTGGAGGCAATGATATGCTATGCAAATCATTTGTTGATGAGATGAGAAAAGAGTTCGAGATGTCTATGTTTGGAGAGATCAAGTTCTTTCTTGGTCTACAGATCATTCAACAAAGTGAAGGTGTTTTCATTACTCAGTCCAAATACATCAAAGAGGTCCTGAAAATATTCAAGATGGAAGATTCCAAACCAGTTGGAACACCGATGGCTACGGGATGTAAGTTGACAAAGGAGGACAAAACAACTGAGGTAAATCAAACTTTGTACAGATCAATGATTGGAAAACTCATGTATGTTGTACACACTAGACCAAATATTGCACATGCAGTGGGAATTGTTGCTAGATTTTTTGCTAACCCCAGGGAATCACATATGACTGTTGTAAAATGAATTCTAAGATATCTGAAGAATACTGAGGAATTTGGCTTGTGTTATATAAGAGAAGGCAAATTTGAACTTAAGGTGTTTACCGATGCTGATTGGGCTGGAAATCTTGATGACCGAAAGAGCACAATTAGAGGAGCATTCTTTATAGGTGATAGACTTGTCACATGGATTAGGAAGAAACAATTATGCATCTCTTAGTTTACTATAGAAGTAGAGTACATTGCTACTTTTGCAAATTGCTCAAATATTGCATGGATCAAACAGTTGTTGGAAGGTATGCATATGAAGATCTTAGAACCAGTGACTATCTATTGTGATAACACCAGTGCAATAAACATTTCCAAGAATCCAGTCATGCATGCAAAAAATAAACACATTGCCATCAAGTATCATTACTTAAGAGAACAAGTTCAAGAAAAAGAGGTGATACTTGAATATGTGCAATCCAAAAAACAATTGGCTGATATCTTCACCAAGCCACTACCCAAGGATATGTTTGAGTACTTGAGAAAGAGACTAGGGGTCAAACCCTTGTCTACTAGTCAATAAAATTATTGAAGGCTGCATCAGCCTACATATTCTCAGAATATCATTCATGTTGATGCAAGCAAAAAGGATGAACTTCAAAGCTACATCTATATACAACAGGTATATATCAGAACCGAGCACCAAAACATATTGATGTATTGCTGATGGATAAGGGAAATTCAAGGAATATATTATGGATGGAAAGAAAAGGTCACTTGACATTAATGTCAGATATTTGTTTGGCATTGCTGTCAAAGGGAGAGAGTTTATCCATATTATCACAGTCTTTAAAAAAAAAAAAGATTATCCATTATCAGATTACTCCAACAAGGAGAGATCATATCCATAGGGGGAGAATTTGTATGAAGGAGTTAATACAAAAGAAGAGTTGCTGACAAGAGAAAAATACATCAAATGTGAAGAACAATCAAAGGAGAGATATTGACACAAGGAAAGGACGCAACACATCAGAACAAGAAACACAACGAGCTGCAAGAATCAAATCTAAGCTAAAACAGAGCTTACCGATGGTCAGACATTTTTATCAGTTATCAAAACAAATTGTTTGGTAGTTTGATGAATCTCAACAATTGTATTTCATATTTTATTAGAAATAGCATAGTATGATAATATAAGTTTGTTTCCATCAATGCAAAAGGGAGAGATTGATGACATGTAATTGATTAAATGTTTGATAATGTTAAGCTGAAGATAATGCAAGGTATTAAATCAGTTAATGATTTGTATTGTCATTGATGTCAACTTGATATCATCTGTACGGTCATGTATAAAATTCCAAAGACTTCAGAGAATCAATGGAACAAAGGTTATGCCTTCAGCAATACATAAAAGTCAAGTATCCACTAAGTGACAGATAACACCAACGGAGTGCACACCGTCGGTAAAGGCAAAGAAGAAAAGTCACAGTGATACCCGACGATCAAAAGACAATGTTGCCTGATGAAGCAAACCACAGGATGCCCGACGAGCTAAAAATAGAGTTTCCCGACGGACGAAGATCCCGAAGCTAACTGGAGTCACACCGACAGAACTGACAGTTGTAACTGATGACTAACTAAAGAGTTTATCGACGGAACAGAGGGTTCAGAAAATGATAAAATATCTAGTTGACAAGAGCTAAAGATAGAATTAACTGGTTGTTTTCTTTGTTTTATTTAACCAGAGTTAAGTGATTGATTTAAAGAATATTTGTACAGTTGGCATGAAGATAACTATGAGACAAATTAGGAGTTATGCTTTAAATCAAATTGGTTGAATTGTTTTTCAAGCCAAGAATCAAGAATCAAGAATAAAGAAATAGTGAATATCATGTCTATATAAGAGACAAGCTTAATTCATTTTTTGTATCACATGAAAAGGGATTAATGGGATTGAATAGAAAGAGGATGCTAAAGAGAAACTGATGAAGAACAACTTCATGTAGTACTGATCAATCAAGCTGAAGGAGAGCTAAGGAATTCTGTAGACACCGACGAACAGTGAGCACAACATCACAGAGCAGAAAGTATGGAGCACAAAAGAATTGAATTGATACATTGATCAGAGAGGTAATGTACTTAAATAGATCTGAAAATTTGCAATTCAAGTTGCATTAGAAACAGGTCATTTTGTTTCAGTTTAACCATTGAAGCATCAAGTCTCTTAATAGAGCAGGACTTAACAATCTTCTTTATATTGAGGTACATCCCAAGGAGTGCCAAAAGGTTGATTCATGAAAGTAGCATTGGATATGCCCGATGCCTATTGACGGTCTAAGAGAGAGGTTGATTCAAGATGACAGCATTAGATGCCTGATACTAAGTGGAAACCTATATGTGTAAAATCCTCTAACAAGGTCACACCTAACAGTGTGTTTGTAACCTTTAACAAGGTTGGCTCTTAACAAGGCTCACTTCAGAAGAGTGAAAATTTGGGGTACTGGTCCCAGTGGTTTTTTCCCTTAACAGGATTTCCACGTGAAAATTCATGTGTTATGTGTGTATGATTCATTTCTTTATTGTTTTGCAGCTGACATAGTTAACACTGGATTTATCGGTATACTTTGCATATTTACTGTATTTTGGTAAATAGTTATACTGCCTATCGGTAATCAAGGAGAATAAGGACAGACAAGGTAAACTGATAGACATATAATCATTATAAGTATCTCATGGCATGCATCTTGTAGGGACATAATAATCTGAGGTTTATTTGATTGGTGGTTAGACTAAGGATAAGTTTTTGAGGCCACTGATTCACCCCCCTCTCAGTTATTACTAACATACACTACACTGATAGACATGGCACAACACTACCTGATGCCAAGGTTACCGATACTGCCAAGTACAAGGCATCCTGACAAACACTATTCAGTGTTACCCAATGAAAAAAAGGACAAGGGAATTCGACGAGTAACCAACAGTGCAACCTGACAAAATAATCAAAGAGTGGAACCCGACAGATGAATGGAACCTGACAATCAGTTCAATGAAGGAACACGGATAGACTTTCAGTTCACACCGACGATCAAGAACCGACAGTCAATTACATCCTGCAAAAAGTGGATCTGACTTTCCACGTCAGATAAATCACTGAAGTTTTATATTTAGCTTCTTGATTTGTTTTAAATCCATTATGTGCAGAGAAAGCAATGTATTGTATTTTTGTTTTTATCAGTATAACTATTTTAAAACATGCAAACTAAAGGATCAAGGTCAAGTTGTATACCTTGGATCAAGAGTTAACATTGTAATGTGTGATTCTAGAATAGGTCAAATACTTGTATAAATAGATGCTCAATAAATTATGAACATGTTGTTCGATGATGATTGTAGTCACAGAGAGAATCTAAGGCTCAAACAAGAGAATTCATGCAACAAAACAAACAAAGATCAAATCAGTTGTCAAGAACAGAACACAGGCTACCAACGAGCAGGAAAAGGTATTAATCAATCACTATAGGTGATATTCATATACTGTGAGCTTTAAAGGATCTATAATTAGAAATTATAGATTACATACTATCAGGTCAAACAAATTGTACACATTCTAACAAGTGGGGTACACTTAAGAAATCCTTTCAAGGAAGGTGGAATTAATAGTCCTATTGTAAATCTCTTAACCGAGTGCACACTTCATTAGTGTTGTTAAAAGCTCTTAATAGATTAGATCCTAGTAGGTCTCTACGTTAATACTCCCAATAGGGTAGATCATCATAAGTGATCAATTGTAAGCCTTTACCGGCTCCCTTCCATTCTACAGATAGTGAAGTTTTGTGGGTGCCATCCCCACCACAATTTTTACTTCCTAACAAGAGTTTTCTACGATATCACATCTTATGTTATGAGTGTATTACTTTCATGAATGTTGCATACAATTAAGTTTATGAATTAATACTACATGCATAAGAAAGAACATCAGAAATGGTTGGTAATATAGTAAAGATTGTTTACTAATGATGAAAGGTGAAAAGTGTTAAAAGTTTTAGAGGTATTGATTCACCCCTCCCCTCTCAGTACTACTTCCCATTAATCCCAACATACTATTTGGGACCCTTGTCTTGATGGTAAGTTCTCTGTGGCTTCTTCTTATAATCTCCTAACTATGAGGGAGGTGAGACCTCTCTTCTCTTATGTCTGGTACAATCATCTCACTCCTAAAATTAACTTCTTTTTTTGGCTCTTAATTCAGAATAAACCTCTTACCCTTGATAATATTTCTAAAAGGGATTTTATCTTGCTAATATATGTGTCCTTTGTATGGAACAAGCTGAAACTTGTGATCACATAATGTTACACTACTCCTTCTCCCGAAACGTTTGGGAAATTATCCTTAGGAAATGGAATTTGTGCTGGTTTTTTCCTTTCCTCTAGAAGGATCTTGTCAAACAATGGTGCAATCCATCCCAGAACATTATTGCTTCTGACTTCTTGATCTTAATTCCTCCCCATTTCTGTTGGCATATCTGGGAAGAAATAAATAATATAATCTTCAGGGAGAATCAGTCTAGTCCAGAAGTTGTTGGCAACCAAATCTACAGAGCCCTGGAAGAAAACTTCACTTCTTCAAGTAATAATAATTCTGCCAAGTTAATTGGGGACACTAGAGATTGGCAATTCAACATTCCTATTCCTAATTCCAAACATTCGAGAGCTATCGCTATTTGGACCTCTCCCCGAGCTGATTGGTTCAAGGTCAACTTTGATGGGGCGTCAAAAGGAAACCCAGGTATTGCTGGAGGAGGAGGAATAATCAAATATTGGAAGGGAACCTGTATTGGGGCTATTTCTGCTCTCCTGGGAGTGCAATCTAATCACAGAGGCTTAGCAATGGCTGCTCTTAATGTGATGTTGCTGGCAGAAGAGTTGGATTGTAAAAAATTCTGGCTGGAAGGTGATTCCCTTAACATCATCAATACTATTAAAGGCAACAACAAGGTTTCTTGGACTATCAGACAAATCATTGATAAAATTAATGAAGTGGCTTTGAAATTCATTGCCTTTCATGTAACCCAAAATTATCGTGAAACCAACCAAGTGGCAGACGGGCTGGCTAACTTAGGAGTTAGAAGTGACATCATTCACAAGTGGCATGACTCAGTAAAGATAAGTGATGAGATAAATATGTTAATTAATCATGACAAAATTGATCACAGGGTGGGCTTTATTAATACTTCTTATCTCAACGTATGATGAGACTTAGATTTGGAGTACGACGAAGGTGAATTGCCAAGCCCGAAGAGTAATAACAATTATGACCCTCTGCCATCGCATGCTTTTTGGGTCATTAAGAGACAGTTAATGCATAATCTCAATTATTTGAAGCATTCTAGTTATTGTTTGAGAAATTCAGAAATTGCTGCTATGGTGTTGGTGAAGTTTCGCGACCCCAACATCACTGAAGAAGACAAAGCAATGGGTGGAGACATAAAAAGAGAGGAACCTGCTGAGTGCAAATGAGTGAAAGAGAAAGACATCTGGAGAAAACTTAACAAGGGAAAAGTGCATCGATACCTTAAACGCCTGCATGGTAATGACAAGGAGATCACAAAGGCATTTATTGTTGGGTGGGAGAATGGTAAAGTTAACATTTTGGGTAAATCGTTTACCCTAACCTCAGAGCTTCTGGTGGAGATTACAGGGCTCCCTCTGGATGGGATGCATTTCATCAAAGAAAAGAAAGTGGGAAACAAAACCTACAAAACCTTAGCCAAGTCTGATGAGGAGCGGGCTATGCTAGTGAAAGGCAACCTGGACTATGTGAACTTGTCCAACATCAAACACATCAGGGCTTTTTTTATCAGAGTGATAATAGAATATTTCACGCTGGATGGTAGGTACTCCAAAGTCTACAATTACCATTTTGTGCTCGTCAATCATTTTAGACATGATGTTAGGGTTTCTTTCCCATTTTACCTTCTTAGCTCGCTCAACCAGAGCATTATGGACTTCAAAATTAAGGCAATCCCTGTTCTGCATGAGGGGCTTATCCTTCTTATAGAAGACTATGCAAAAAATCACATTTCTGAGCCTCTCCCTAAGCAGATTGATAATGCTAAAAGAAAGAATGTAGAGTTGTCGTCTGGTAAGGACAACAGAGCCACAAACAAAAAGCGCCTTAAAGGCCCTGTGAAAGCTGACATCACGCTTTCCATTTTCGATGACGTGGAAGGTATGAGGACCGACGATGACCAGGAGGAGGTCTCTTTTGAAGATGAGGGCATCAAAGATGGGGAGTAGAACAACAGAGAGGATTCTGAGAAGGCTAACCCTAATATCACTGAGCCTATGGATGAAGAAGGTGCTTTTGCTACTAAGGAGACTAAAGAAATGGATAATACCATCTCTGAGGAGATAATTGAACAAGCTGAAAACCTGGTGGAAAACCATATTGATAAGAATCAGAACAAGTTGATGGAAGATAGGGAGGACCAAAATAAGAGGAATGATGAAATGCTGGAGAACATGGCCAATATGGTAACAAAAGAAACAGAGGAAAATAAAACTGATAAAACGGGTTTGATAGAGGAGAATATAGCTACAGATAATCTAGAAGAGTCTGAAAAGAACCAAAGCGACAAAATGTTTGTCAATCTTGAGAAAGAGGACCAGAATGAGCATATCGACTGCGATATTCACTCTACTCCTCTTGAGAGCCCCATGGGGGATGCTGAAGAGAACGATAATAAACAGAAGCATAGGAGTTTAGAAGAAGACCTTTGGGATCAGGAATTCAAGGTTAAAAGAGTTGTCAACATTTCCCAACTCTAGGCGGCCAAAAACAAAGCTATGTATGGCTACAATATCGATAAATGGGTTTAGGATGATATTCAGGAGTTGCAGGCTAAGTGTAAAGACCTTAAAGAAAGAAATTATCTCCTGGAGGAGATAAAGGACAAAATGAGGAATGATGCAGTGATGTATCAGAAAGGTAATGATGTTTTTTATAAGGTAACTGGTAATTTTGCCAAGCTGGAGGATAAGATTAGCAAAATGATTGACATTAGGATCAACCCTATCATTGAGAAAACCAATATCAATAACACCATGCCGAGGAAGCTGACTGCTATCATCAAATCGAGAATGGAAGTTTCTGTCAAGAATCTGAAAGCTCTGTATACCCTATTGGAAGGGAACTACAACGATAGAGAAAATCTGGAGGATGATGGGAAACAAGACATCCAGACAACTGGCCCAGGATCTAGAACTAGATCTAGCACAAGAGAGAAGACTGCAGCTCAAGTCAAAGACTTAACTAATCTTCGGGATTCCATCCAGAACATGAAAAATCAGATGATGGAAATCCAGATAATGGAAAACCAGATGGTTGAATCTGAGAAGTGCTCCAAGACGTTGGACTGAGTCGTGTGCTGGAAGATCTTTTTTGGTCGATTTGCTGGAAGTTTCTTCTTTTGTCTTCCGCTTCTTTTTGTTTTGGTTAAGTTCTGTATTGTAAATCTGGGGTGTTAGCCCTCGTTGGTCTTCTGTCTATGTCTTTGAAAGATAGCTTCTTTTTTGGGTTCTTAATGCTTATCTTTCTTTTGCTATGTTAAAGGGTTTCGAGGCCCCTTCAAACCTACTGTTACAGTAATAAAAAACTATCATAATTCAATTAATCAAATATACAAATATTATATTATCAAATTAATTTACAAAATTCTAAATCAAAACAAGTAAAATAAAACTAAAAAGGTAATCTTAGAAACATAACTATCTTAAAAAATTTTCCTATCTAAATAAATGAACTTCCATAAATCCTACTACTTCGCTAGGTTCTAAACATCAAAAAAATTAAAAGGTTTGGGTTTCAAATTTATGGTTGCAAAGCGATATGAGCCAATTCTATGTTTGTAGATATAAACCAAGGTAATGGATAATGGAAGTTGGAGATGTAAAGTTGAATTCAAATCTTAAGGATGAGTTATGAGAATGAATTTGGATAGCACCATTAGCAGACTTCCACACAAAAATATAACAACTTATATAGATAATAATTAATAAATAAAAATAATATGTCGAAAATGACATAGTTTGATAATTAATTCATAGTATTGTGATTCTTGTCACCACTATTCAAGTCTAAAATATTATTACCAAATATTAATGTTTTTTATTAAAAAGCAGCCAAAACAAGGGGGCTGACCCATAACAAAAGACATAGCAAACACCAGAAGTACCAAACTAACAACGCACCAACACACCCTCAACCAACGAGTGACCAAATATTTATGTTACAATAATTCATTACTCTAATTAAAAAATGTTCTATATATATATAGGAAAGGGAAAGAGGGGCCTAAACATTAAAAAAATCACCGAATCCTATCAACTCTCAAAACAATATGCTTTTCAATAATAATAAATTCTTGCCAATTTTCTTGGGCAGGTTAGAATAATCTTGTTAAATATGACTTGTCCCAAACATATGCTGTTTTCAAACATATGCTGTTTTCTTTCAAGATTTCAATTATGCTTTTGAAAAGAAAAAAAGAGCAGCAGCTTATTTAATTTACCAAGCTAGTCTACCCAAAAAGGAGACGACGAAAGATGCACAAGTTTCGCATATTCTTGTCTTACATAAGTGGTAACACTCAGTGTTTTCTTGGTCACTCCACCATCATTTCAGGTCAGTTTTGAAATGCAAATATACCTAAGATGGGAAATATTCCATCTCACATTGTTTGCCTTGTGAGATGAAGAACATTCATGTCAGAAATCTTTTTGCTATCTCAACTTAAATGCTTTAAAAATTACAGACAATTAGTTGAAAGCTTTTAAAAACCCTAAAGATGATTTCATTATTAAATGCTAAATGTAAAACTACCTGGTCCAAATCATTTGCCCAACTATATTGAATCTGTCATTGCAAGGCTGTAAGATTTATAAGATCTTGTGAGTCAGGGATTACATGCACCCATTTATATTTATGTTATACTCTCTGACTTTGTCTCTCTTGCTGCATAAATTTTTTTATCTGTACTCCCATGGAAGATAACATGGTTATTATAATAAAACAGCAACCCATCACAACAAAATCTTGAAAAATATTAGCTTGATTAAAAATATGACAAGACTGGTGATATGCACTAAAACTAAAGCTAAAGAATGGGATCTGTGCATAGTAAACTATTTTTTCATTATTTTAAAATATCTAGATGGCAAGGATTATTATTCTCCCTAGTCATCTTTGAAGCCTGCAGCGAATTTAAATATCTGCTTCAAGAAATCTTCTTAGATCTCCTAGAAATCTTCCTGCATAAAATAAGAAGAGAAAGACAACCATGAATATCTAAAAATAATGCAGCGAGGACATACACTAATTATAATTTTCATTTACAAATGGTTTTAACAAATTCTGTTGGCCTGTGGAATCTGGAAATCTGAAACTGTCATGTAAAATATAATCTGCAAACCGTATTGTAAAATTTAATCTATATATAATATGATAACTGTAGATATGGTGATAAATGTAGATTTATGATGACAATTGCAGATATATGAGATGACTATGGATGTTTTAGGAGGGTTATTAAAATAAATATAATTATAATAAAATTTGAACAGTGAGCATTTTACATCAGATCTTTAATTTTGTTTACACTAAACATGTGATGCTCTGTGGGCCCTCTTGACCGGTGTTGTTCTTAGCCTTGCAATCTGGATATAAATAGAAAGGGCAAATAACAGTCGCTGTCCGATATGACTGGGATAATTATAATTATAGAAAAGCAAAATTACAGGAGACGTAGCTGCAACTAAATCCATCAAACGTTCCAGTAACACCAGCAAAAGATTACTTTTCGGTATCGTCTCATCGATTACCCCGTAAACTTTTTTCTCACGTCAATCGTGAAGATGAAACGTTTTTCTTCGTCTTATCGATTCGTTTAATCCCGGAGTCTTGTGGAAGATATTTGTCTTTGGATTTGCGAGGAGAGGGGAATGTGTTTTGATTGCTCTGGCTGATTCTCTGTAAGTTATCTGCAGTGCCATATATGTCTTTTTCCTTCTCATTTTGCTGTGATTGTGCTTAAATCATGTTTTTATTTTTTGGTCGGCTAGATGACATTGGTATTCTCTAAGTTACTGTTCACATCAAGTCTGTTGCAGTATGAAGTAGTACCCAGATGGAGATTCTAGTAATTTTGAGCCCTAATTCGAGTTGTGTGCATCTTGGTTGCTTTGCTGAGAATACAGTGAATGTTTACAGGCTTTTATGCGTTTTCGTTTGTTTTTTTAAGTGGCCGTTGGGGATCAGTTTTAGTTGTGGAGCGAAGAGTAATTGTTGTTTGATGAAGCCCAACGTGGCGGAGAACGATGGATTTATTTAGTGACGGGAACTTGTTGCAGTGATGATTCTCATTTGAATTTTACAAGGCTATTTTGTTGGTTTTGTGGAAATTAGGTGGTATACATAATTGTGGAATCCAAGTTTTGTCCTGGGAAGGTTTGTATGCCTATGATATCTTGATGTCTGATGGTTCTGGAACGCATCTGGTTTTTGGCATTTAACGTTTTTTTTGTTTTTTTGGCTTGGCAAATTCTGGGCAAGGTTATTGCCTAATTTTAACATAGTGTGAGTAGCCTTGAGCATGTTCTTAATATTTGTAAACCTGTGTCACACCATAATCTTGTTGCATATATTATATTACCGAGGCAGTGAATTGAACCTGGGTCTTCCTCTTACAAGCGCACCTCATTACCATTAGACCAGACCTCCCTGGACGAACTTTACTGTTTTTTTTATTGTAGCCCATGTGGGCATTGAGATCTTCTCGATTGTCCCTCTGGATTTGAATACTTCGTTAGCCCAATGAAATTTGTTCCACTTTACTGTGCTTACCCGTGGCCAGAAATATTAGATACCATTCTATTGCCATGATCTATTGTCAGGAACTAGTTGATTTCAGATACCAATCTGTGTTTATTTAATTGTTCAGTGGAGAAATTCCGTTTGAGAATCCCTGTAATTATGTCAGTAGAAAAGCTTGCACAACACAGAATATGAAAGTGATGGGTTTTTTTCCTTGGATAATCATAACTTTCTGTGCATCCGACAAGCTTGGGGATACGAACGGGGTTCTCTTTCCCTGGGTTTGTTGGAAAACATGCTTACGACTCAAGAGGGTCCTCTTTATCACAGGTCCCAACACTTCTTATGCGGGATTTGAACCCTGGTCTTCAATGTTCATCATGATAATCAGTCTACCTCGCCGCTTAGTCATACCTGCTGGGAAATTGATAGTAATAGTTATGTTCAAGGAAGTGTATGGAATCTTAGAAATGGATAATGATTTGTAGAAAGAAATTTGATACTTGTATGTTGACAGGCCTCAAACAGAACCTGATACAGACTCTGACAATTCAACTTGTTCCAATTTTGTACTCATGACGTGGTCATGTGTATTCAAGGACCTTTAATTACACTTGGCAGGATGCTAGAGTGAAACTTGTGTTCCAGTATGCAGTCATATAAGATATAGAAAAATTTAAATCATTCACAGTGATAATGTACTTATAGAATGCTGATTTGATATTGCATGAGAAGCTAGAGTTGAAAATGTTAGTGATTGTCATTTGTACCAGTGAATTTTTTTGCTGCTTTTTATCTCTGATTTTTTTCAACATGTCAATTTTGTATTTAATCTCAGGGATTGTCAAATTTAGAGATTTAATCTCGAAAACAACTGTACCTATTGATGATCTACTATTTGCCAGTATTGAACCATTTAAAGTAAAGACAACCCATACCTTGTTAGTATTGAACTGCCCCTGTAGAAAAATAAAAATGCAGTCTAGGATTAAATTCACATTGCTATTCAGGACCTGTTATTGATAGAATGTTTGCTTCCCATAGGCTCTGGATTCCATCTGTCACTCCCACACAAACATGTTTAAAATATTTCCCATCCATATGTACTTGTGATTACCCTTGAAAAATACAAAGTCCAGCTCATTTGTTTATTTTAAATTATCTTCTCACTTGACAAGTGAAATGGTTTAGAAAAGCCTGTGTAATTTTTATTTGGAAGTTAAGGATAATGTATATAGTTGCTATTTTGTAGACATCTCCGTCTTTTGGGGATAATTGAAATGTGGGTAGGTACATAACTGTTGACCCTTATATTGTTTACTTTGTTCAGGTGGTCCCATCCATGATTGGGCAGTTATTGGATAGCCTCTCCATCTCATCTGTAATTTTGGCTCTTGTGGTTAGTTCAGTCCCTCTCATATGTGTTAGTTGCTTCTTTTAGCATAATTTGGCAAAAGTGTCTTTCATCTGTAGATAGGTGGCAGAGTGCTTCCTCTGCCTCCTTTGGAAAGTATTATGCTTACAGCTTACTATTTACTATATGGAGGAGAAGTGTTTTGTAGTGTATCCTTGAATTTTATAAACTAATTGTGATTATTGTACTAATTTTGGCAAGTATTCTGCTTTAATTTTATTAATACACACTTGGAGTGTAATATTGAGATTGGAGCCACTAAAGCTTTGTGAAATTCTGACCAATCCAGGCCCTCTTCCTTTTTATTTACAATGTAAAAATTCTATCTATTATAATGGGTTACTTTCCCTAACTCTTAACAATCGTGGCCTAAAAGCAATTGATCTTACGGAGGCTCCACATCACAAAAACACAGACATGGGCATCACTTCACCCAGCCTGTAAAAGCTTATGAAGCTGATTGGCTTATAACAAAGAATCCCTCAACACGATTCTCAATCTTCAGGTTCATCGGCTTTGTTATTTGTTTCAGTCTAAATATCTTATGGATGATATTTATCCTCCAGCATGTTATTTTTTCTGAACTGACATAGCATAACAGCTTGACTTGTAATCCCCTGATGGATTCCATGGAGGATGTCTTTTACGTTCCCATTTTATACAGTCCTTATTGAAATGAAGCCTGTTCATGGCACGGGTTTTATTTGTCATTCTTCCACAATGGATTGCCTAGTCAGTGCCACTTATTTGTGTTCTCGGTAGTAGTGCTACTAAGGCTTTGGATGGAATTCTGATTTAAGCTAAGCTAACTTAAATGAAATGAGAAATAGAGCTAAATTGTGCCAGTTATCTACACACCTCTGCCATGGGCTGTTTTCCCTTTGGATCTGATAATGGATTATTGACTGGCAATTTCAATTGATTAAGAGAAACACATTCCTCCTCTAGCTCTTTTTGGCAGAGGAAAGATTCTATCAGGAGAAGCCTTGTCATCACTGGGTGGTTCAATGAGATTGAGATTCAGGTATTTGGAGGGAGCTCTGTCCATATCACAGGCCTTCCTCTTCTGGTGGACAGGAGGACTGGAAAAGAGGATTCTTTATGAATCCACACTGCTTGTTCAGGTGTCTCATTCCTTCTTTTTATCTGACTGAAGCTTTGAGATATGTTGAAGCTGCTCAAAGCTGGATGGGACTACAAATCAATAGTATGTAACACCCTTGAATGATGTAGGTTTTTGTTCTGGTTGCTATGAAGCATACTGTTGTTAACCCCACTCTACATCTTTTGTCCATGGGATTAAAGATCATATGTCAGGTCAGGTCAGGTCAGGGCCTGTAGTGGCTGTTTTGTTCACTCAATCTCTTCTGCAAGGGTAGAATGCCATGAGGTGTATTAGTGGTAAAACCACCATAAGTGACTAGATTCCCTTACTATGCTATTTTTCATTGTGAACAATATTGTGAGTGACCAAAATGTCTATGTAGCAAATGTAGGCAGTAAGTTTCATGGTAGCTTTATTTGGCAGGAAATCTAAAAGATTTACAAAAGAAGAATGTTAGTGAATCACTTGATGGTGGATGACATAACATCCATGTATAAATACGCTGAAGAGAAATGAAAGAAGCCAGGGAGAAGAGGAAAGACACGTGGGAAGTCCTTTATGTGCTTCTGTTTACAATGTAACATAGCAGCAAATAAGAAATAAGACTCTACAGAACAAGTCTTCATCCTTTGAGGGAGGAACTGAACTGCCCTCTTCAGTTAGCCATTCTCCTCATTGGACTTTTTTTCCATACACCCCCTCCTTTTGACAGTGCCATCTTTCTTTAAACACAGAAGCATTAATTTAGCCTGAATTGGCAAAGGACGGATGCTAACAACTGAGAAACCTAAAATCCGTGTTTTATTTTTCTCTTCCAAACATGCCTGCTATTTTTTAATTCAAAATTGATTCAATATCCAACTGGCATCCTTTTCCAGCACTTTATGGAAAAGCACATATATTTAAGAAAAACTTAAAAATATGGCCCTGTCTATGTGGTCCACACTCCACACCTTCCTGGTAAATCTTGATTTGGACAAGATTTATGATCATCGTTTTCCTTTGCTTCTTGTCATGCTGCCACAGTAAATCATTATGGTCTGAGTCTATCTCAATCTCACTAAAGCAATCTATTGCTGCTCTTTGTCATTCCTTCTTTTCGGGTACATACTTAAACAAATTCCAGCATATCCAAATTTGTCTATATTGGTGAAAATAAAGTGGCAATTTAAAAAATAGAAAAGAATTTTGCATTTCAAGCTGTAAAAGAGAGAATTATAATTGGTCACCTGTATGGGTTCCATTTTCATCCCCTGCCCTTCAATTTCAAGCCTTCTTAGTCTGTATTGAGCATAAACAAGATGCCTACAAAATTAGCTAATAAAAGAAATACTCTATGTCATCCAGAAGAGGCCTTCTCTGCTTCTCCTGAACCGCAAATTATTAAAGTAATGAACTATTTTTGTGATGTTTTGTGGGTTTAGATCCTTACAAATGAGGAGGCTTCCACCTTTTTTATTATGTCTTTGAGCATTGCGAAAACAGCAAAAACAACTATTTGGGTCCAGCCTGGGAGAATATTTACAATTCATAGAAGCGTAAATGAAGAGAAACTTTAGCACCTTTGAACAATCAAAAGTAAAACCAATCGCTATTTTGAAGCAAGATATTTTGCAGCTCTGATACCTGAAGCCAGATTCTTATTGGCACCCTTTTATTTTTCTCCTTCAAATTATTTTACCATGAGCAATGATTTTGAGAAGGATATTACAATTCTCTTCTAGAATTTGTGCCATCCCTGCAAATGTCAGAATGTTTTGTCGCATTCTTGTAACTCTTGTTGTCATTTATTCTTTAGCTAGCTAATCAGTCAGCTGCTCTATTTTTCTTGTGCTAGCAGTGAGTAAATTTTATATTCTTATACATCCCCTTTATGCTCTCTTTTTCTTGCAAGATGAAGTCCTATTCACAATTTGTCTTAGTTCTGGTTTGTTACTCAAAATATGTTATTCATTAAAGCCTTTTTGTTCTTTTACGACGTTTAACTTGGAGAATTTTTTAAAGAGTGCTTTCCAAGTTTATTCTGTGGTCTTTGATATTCCTTGAAATACATGTATTTTGCTTCAACATAGATTTCAGTAAACTGTTAAAAATTGGAGCAGCATAATGGAGGAATTAATCATTTAACAGTGAAGAAGGTACACAAATAATATTGTTGTATTTTTACATTATTTGTTAAAGTACAATAAAGTCATAAAGTGACTTTATAATTTATTACTAAACGGAAACCCATCAGACTACTATGACCTAATTTTATATTAGAAACTCAAAAATGATTATTACATTTCAATACATTTACTTATAAAGTCGTTTCTGTCCTCTTCCCATACAACCAACTTACCTCCCTGACAAACTAACCACCAACATTTTAATATGTACTTACCCTACATGACACTTAAATTTGCTTACTAACCTAAGCACATTGAAATTATATAGCCCAAGTCCAATACATGTTAAGAAATCTGGATCTGAAGATAATGTTAGAACTAAGATGCTGTAGAATACAATTGCCGTTTTTATTGATTGATTCTACAATGAATAGAACTATAAATATTGAACCGAAAAGGTGCCAAGCATAAACAGTCATAACTTATATGTGATAAGTCACGACTGTTGATATTTAACCAACGCATTAGAGTATGTTACGTAAGTCATAGTATAATAACCGCACGATACTAATATGACAGTCGTGATACTAATAAGGCAGTCACGATACATATCGTGACTGTCATATATGAACAGTCACGATATTATCATGACTGTCATATATGACAGCCACGGTATGTATTGCGACTCATGTCTATACAATAACATGCTTGACGGTATTAACAGTCGATTCAATATTGGTATTAACATGATATATAATATATATGTATATATATAATAATAATTGATATGTCGTTTCATTAAACACGAACGAACAATATTTTAACACTCCCTCTTGAGAGAGAGTTTAACAGTTTTGTAGAATTTTCATATCATGATATTTGGCTCAATCCA
>MU223097.1:2861449-2889486 GCA_018584345.1 Thuja plicata | reverse complement strand
TATATATATATATATATATATATATATGTATATGTATACATATATATATATATATATATATATAGAGAGAGAGAGAGAGAGAGAGAGAGAGAGATGGTGGCTCTTGATTAAACTTGTATGGATGCTGCATTGAACTGTAACTGTGTAATACATATTAGAAATCTCAGTATCTGTATCTAATATCAAAGTTGCATAAACACGCATATAGATACAGATACGGACATGGTATCAGATATGGATACGGCCATTTTTAAGACCCCCCAATATGGATAGAGATGGATGCAACATATATAAAAAACACATACACAATTTTCTAAGTTATTAGAGGAGATTTTCATTACTATAAAAGCAATATAGACACATAATTGCAACATACACAAGTATAAGTTGATTTAACAATTTACAATATGCAAAACATAGTAGAGTTGCAGTGGAAGATGACTCAAAAAAATAGGTCGCTGAAACAGAAAAACATTTCATTTGTCTTCCTCATTTGGTGTAGGTTTAATTTATACCAAAAAAAAATTGCACGATTGAAGTTTTTTAAATCAAGTTTAGGAACATTTACATCAAATTTTTAAAAAATAAATCAGTCTTCGACATGGTTGGAAATTAAGGTTTTTTTGGCATGTGTGGGTATGGTACCTGACATGTATCCACACCGTATCCATATCAGATATGGGGATACGTGTGCCCAATGAGGGGCAGAGGCATATCCTGCTACTCTGTCTAATATGGTATCCATTTCCATGCAACCCTAAGTAAATCTTGTACTATTTCTGAATTCTCCAGTTGCTGAAACTTGACAATTTGTGTGAGTTCTTGTACCTTTTTGGTTTCTAGTAACTATGCAAACATGTTTTGGAAAAAGTTGAATAGATACCTTTTCCTCCAAGTGCTTTGCAAGCACATAATTTAACCAACCATGCCTGATCCAACTTTTATTAATCGAGGGTAAACCCTAAACTGAAGACAAAAATTGTAGTGCAATTAAGGTGCGAAGGAAGATTGTCTAATCATATGAGAGCCTTGAACCACTTGTTAACATCCAAGAATGGCAGTCCTTTTGCTAACCCTAAACAGTAAAAATCTATAATGCAGTTTAGGCCTGAGGGAAGATTTTCTAGTGACATCAGTGCCTTCAACACCTTGTTAGCCTCTAAAAATAGCATTTCTTTTGCTAAATATCCAGTTTCTTTTTTAGGGTACCTCACTAAAGTGCTTAATATATTTTTACTCATCAATATTGGTCTGGTACTTGCCAAGCACAGAAACATCCAAACTCTAGGGGTTGCTTAGAGCTACTCCAAGACCATTGTCCTTTGATGCTCCTGTATTAAATTATTTTATATATTATTTTTCTTTTCTGCATTTTTTTATATAAGCTTATAACCATTTCCTTCTGCTTTGCCTGACTCGTAATAGCCCTGATCCAGCCAACTTCTTTGTTCTGGATGAATTCAATCTCTGGGAAAATTTATTTAAAATAGTGTTATTGTAGCTATACCTAAAGGTACTTGATTTTACAATATAGCTGTAATGAAGGCACAGAGCTGTTGCTCAGCATGCATTTTGACAATTATGAATTTAATTCTTACATGGCCAGATCTAGAGTCATGAAGCCAAGTGCAAAATTGAAGCAAGATTGTGATTATTTTATTAGCCATTATATCGTGTATATGTACAAAATCCTACATATAAAATGTATTTGTTTTCGTAAATGCTGACTAATGTTTATAGAACAAGCAGACTTTGTCAAGTTTCTAAAAGTAGGTGGAAGATACATAAAGGTCTAATATTCTCTCAGGCTTCATACACCCATTGGTTACAGGGGAAGCACTGGAATAGTGTTGTTATCTGCTATATAAATGATTATCTATGTTCCAGTTCCCTTTACATGATTGATAATCTCCATAAAGAATGGGGGATAAACAAAAAATCTAGCATCTCTGTTAGCTATCTCTTTTTAGCAGATGGAAATACATGATTGTTGTTATTTAGTAATTTTTTGATAAATCTTTAATGACTGACATTACTAGACAGTATGGGATTATGAGTATTATGTGCTGTTAATCTACTTATGTTAGTTTCTTGATGGGTGCCAGATCTTGCTCGAGAAAAGAAAATTCTTGTTAGGATTTTCGGTGATTGTTGCTTACTATAAAATATATACGTGCATATGAATTCTTCAATTAACATGAAATTTGTTTGGGATGCTTTTGTGCAGCATGCTGCTGTCCCAGATTTTGACGATGGCATGTCTTTCTTTGGTGTTTATGATGGTCATGGAGGTATTCAATAATTGTTTTAACACAATTTAATTGAAGTTTGATAAGTCAAATGCAATTTATAACTTGATTTTAAAGATTACAATCGTGGATTTCAATAACGAATCGAGATTTTACTACTACAAATATAACTTTATAATCTGTACATTTTGTTGAACTTGTTATTTGATCCTCAATGGAATTCATGCATGTACTTTTTACTTACGATGGCATATTGTTGCTGTTTTGAAATTGCAATTGTTCTTTACACTTCCCAAATCAAGGATAACCCAGCAATTGTTTGGCCTGAAACCTGACCTTGTTACTCATCTTTACTATTTTTTCATCCTCATTAAAGGTGGCCTACCTATGCTGACTCAAACATCCCAAGAACAAGAGGATAATCGGGCAAATCATAATCTTAACATTGTCTTTAGAAGTTGGGACTATCCCAAGGTAAAATATTGCCTAGAAATAGCACATGATAGAAAATTTAATTATTCAGCTAGTGACGTTTCTTTTAAATTGCCGCCATAGTTTAAAAACTTGTTACTCAGCAAAACTCAGCAGATCCAAATTTGACACTGACCCAGCAACTCAGGAAACTTGGCGATTTTCCCAAACATAAAAAACACATGTTTACAAGTTGATTTTCTGCAGGAGTATAAGAGGGTGTAAGAGGTAGTAACTGTATATGACCTTCCCTTCTGATATGAAATACCTACTGGATTTATGTCTTCAATTATCGACATTAATCTGGATGATTTTAATTAATTACTAGATGTCTATTCATTAGTTGTGGTGGATCAACAATATGATTTCTTTCATGGTTGAGTTTAATCCAGCCCATTTTTTACATTTTGCCCCTTGAACAATATTCTGGAAGCTATCTTGCGTCTAACCCTTGTGTTGGAAGTTTATGACTCAAGTTTGACCTATTCTTGGGCCATTTTTTGGTTTTTGGTGTGTTTTGTCAGTGAATGCAATGATAATATTTATCTCAAAAGAAAGCATAGTGTACACCAGATTCAATATTCATGGATAATTTTGGGCATATTAGAACCTTAGCCCTGTTTTGGTGAACTAATTATCTTCTGAATATTTTCAAGTTTATGATTTTAACCCAAATTATGCATTCTGAAAATGTTAAGGATACATAGATAGCAAAGTTGCCTTTTAATAGCTTGTTCATAGACAAATACACGCAACTGCACCAATCGAATATACACCAGAAGATACACTTCCTATAAGAGATGTGATAAACACATTAAGTCTGTATTGATATTACAATGGATTGTTTGCATAGAGGGGGTAAAGTTATAAGCACATTAAGTCCATATTGATATCACAGAGACCGCTTTAAGTCTGTATTGATATCACAGAAACCAATTTTGTAACTACATTTACTAGCTTCAATGAATCTACTAAGTAGCCTTTTACCTAAGTAACCACTTACCTCAATTAGTCATTTCCCTAATGCTGTGTCTTGCCACTATTTTCATAAATAATTTCATGTGACAAACTACGATTTGTATACAAAATAACTAATTTAGATTACATAAATTATTTCTTGTATTTGCCAACATGACATGATTCTCCCTTTGAGGTGCTTGGTTCCAGTACTTGAGGAACAAGTGTAAGCTATCGCATTCATCACCTTCTTTCTTTGGTTCTTTTTCCTATGCATGCTGATGATAATATCTAGCCACTTGAATGAGTAGAAGCTTTGAAATTAATCATTTTATTCTAATGTAGATGTTTAAAATATTATATGGATCTATGGATGGTTCAAACAAAATATCATAAACCATCTTCAACATGTGAGAAATGTTTTGCAGCAAACTTACAGAGCTGTTCCAAATGAGAGAACAAAATAATTATGATTATCCATTGAGACAAAATCCTACAAAGGATAATTTTTGACACAGCCTCTTTTGCTTCTTATTTGTGACTATTCTTATCGATCTTTTCCTTGACATTTTTTCTCATAAGAAGATTTTATTTAGAAAGAAAACTTGATCCGTTAGAGAAAAATTGCAGGATCTAATTCGTCTCTTGTGCATCATCTACATCAGCAAATTTATCATATTAAGGAAGGTAATCATTATAAATAGATGCAAAATAATTTTCATCATAAGTAAAGGGTCCATGAAAAAGAAGATCAAATAAATATCCTCATTTAATAAGAAAAGAACCACATACGGTTTAACGCTGTCATCCTCCAAATCTAGTCATGCATCTATTTCTTTGTCATAGTTCCATTTCACATCTGAATTAATAATTAATATATCAAAAAAAAAATCAAATACATTCCACTGTCTTTTAGTACTCGTTTTCTAACCTTTTTTAAATTTGACTTTCTCCTTGAATTTAACATTTTTCTGGGCAGAGATTTGAGATTGAAATTAAATCTAAGATTTCAGAGCTTGTTCTAACTTCTTTATAACACATAAAATTTTATTGTATCTGCTATCAAATCCACAAAAAGAAATAGTGTACCTTGATTTAAACCCTAGCTGCAAAGTTATCCTTGATGCAAGTTAGGGTGCCGAAGAAACTGCTATTCGAGGTCTACTAAGTTTACTTAATTGCTTCAAAGTTTATGAATGCATGGTCTTTGGAAATATCTCCTAGTCCACTTTTCAAAAGCAAGATTAATCTCAATCTGACACTCCATCGAAATGTTATGGTTCGTCTTCAATACAAGTCCTTTTTCCTCTGTGTATTGTCACTGAAGTAAAATAGCTACAGCTACACAAATTGAATAAATATGTGCTCACCTGTACGCCCTAGAATTGTATTGCACTCACCCTTGCAAGTCTGCATGAGAGGAAAAATTCTCTCCCTATAAGATGTCATAGAGACATAAGATTGTGTTGATATGAAAATGGATTCTTAACTAGGAAGAATTAACCTTTGTTTATATCAAATGCAGTAGCTTTTCACACAACCTACCTACATAACTACATCGATAGATTCAGTGAACCTACTAGTAGCTTTTTGCACAAGCGACATCTACATAGCAACATTGCAAATTTGCAAGTGAAACTACATGAAGTAATTAATTACTTGCTACCACTACTTACCATCATTTATATAAATTAAATCATGTGACAAAATACAGGCTTAACAGCACAATATCTATTTACATTACATAGCAAATTATCGTGTTGAGGAACACTTTGTATTTTTCAAAAAGATGTTGATTGCAACCAATGGAAGTTTAAAGTTTTACGCTATTAACAATTATTTTGAAAATCTTGTGCATATGTGTGTTCTTTTGTTGCACAATCAATGCTAAGATTAGTTTCCTCAGTGTGTTACCTCAACATTTAGAGGCTATTAGGTCTTTCTTATGATGCAATTAATAATTTTCACATTTTTTTTAAATCGAGTAATTTATTGTTTCAGGAAAAACTTTTTTGAATAATATCATAAACAAGAATTCTGATTCTTCTCTCAAAATGATTTTTTTGCTTCTATATATCAAAATTGTTTTTGCAGATTTTTATTATTGTTTCCTCACTGGGCTTCATTTAGATTGCTTGGGAGAACTTTTTTCTGACTCGAGTTATTGTACAGGTAAAGTTGTGTCTAAGTTTTGTGCCAAGTTTCTACATCAAGTTGTGAAAGCTGAAAATCATAAAAAGGGTGATATATGTGAAAGCCTTCAAGCAGCATTTTTCAGGTTCTTTACTTTTCATCTTTTTGCAATGAATTGATAACACAAGTTTTTGTAGATTAGAATTGGAGAGAGCTTTTTCATTTCTTGATATGTTTGTAATCATATCTGAACTGCTTAATTTTATGATGGTTTGATCATCCAAATTCAGCTTTTGTACAGTGAAAAGTCTATAAATTGAATTTCATTGTTAGTATCTTTTAATTGTCTATCGGACTGTGGTGTGGTGACACCTAGGTCAAAACCTCAGCCAGCTTAGAGCCCAAATTGCAATTCAACCAAGCTCCTATGTCCTGATCTACTCCAGTGGTGTTTGCCAAACCACAAGATATATATTTGTTCAGGCAGATCTCATGCATTTCTGTATTTGGAGCTTCTATATTCAGCACGTTTAAAATATTAAGAGCCAAAACTTTCAATGTGGTGAATCTAGAAGCTCCCGATTTGAAAAATTATATTGTGAGCTACGAATAAGGGAAAATGCTAAATGACGCAGACAAGATTGGGGGATCTTATCAAACTACCCAATCTTGCAGCCTTAACATATCATCCAACCCACTATATGAAAACAAAACTAAAATGTATCTTGATTAAAACTTTCATTTGTACATTTATACAACAAAATACCTGAAGAACAATTACATACATTGAGGATTTCCATAAGAAACAAAATACAGAAATTTTGCAAAGGCTTTCTAGACATCTCATGCCTGCAAGTCTTCAAATCCTCATGCCTTCAAACCTTCTTGACTTCAATCATCTTTTCAAATTTGATTTTTTCTTATCCTACAGCTCTCATGGCTGTCTTGAACATCTACAACACACCTGCAAAACTCTTTTTCTCTTCTCCTCACAAGCTGATTTCCTACACTCTTCCTTATGCAACTCCCTAGATCAACCTGCAAGTTATCTCTCCAACCTTGCTGCCATTGGTTGCTGCTTCTTAACACCATTAAAGGATACATTTTATAGAGGTTAAAATGTTTGTGAGACAAAGAGGAACCCCAATCTGCTCTTTCATATCCCATTACTTAACCCTTGAAATTCCTTAAAAAATATTGAAATAAAAATTTATGTTTGCTTCCAAAATGTATTGTTACTGTTGCTTCATCATATCAAATGCCTTGCTTCTGTAGATGCCTGTAGAAAATGAACAAAATACTAGACCAAGTCGTGCTCTTTTGGTAATGGAAGAGTCATTAATTATTTTTCCAAAAATCAGTATCTTTTCCTTCCTTTTTAAGCCCCCAAATTGAAAGAATAAGACAAGAATGGAATACCAAAAGTCATTTGTCTTATGAACACTTTTGTAGGCATCAAAATTGATAATAATGGATCTTGGCAAGTTTCTGCTAATATGCCAATGGACCCCTTCAACCTTTCAAACCTTGAAATTGTGTAATATAATCGCATTAAACAACCTAGTTCCTTTGATTTTTGAAATGGAAGCCAAGTATTGTCAAAATGAAGATTTTATCCTTACAGCACTCCACAAGATGCTCTTGAAGTTGCAACCTACACCAAAAATGCAAAACATGAACATGAGAAGAAAATTGTTTTTTGGTGATGTAGGATTGCTTGCAAGCCCGGATGCTCTTGCATCACTAAACAATACTAACATATTTCATGTTTTGGTATCAATTGCAAGGAGTTGTAGGAAGTGGGTGGAAATGAGTTGGGTTAGTTTTGGTTAAGTTATTTGTGATTTTTTATATTTAATAGCTGACCCTCTGCTGCAGATTCATGTTTAAAATGCCAAGTTCTTCCTAGGAATGACATCAATAACATAGGACTGAATTTAAGTTTCAATTGATGCCCCCCCATAAATCATAATTCAACTGTCTGGGTTCAAGTGTACTTCCAAATCTGCTTCTTATCAACAGCTTTTCACCACAATACTTGTCTCATCGCATTCTCAGTAGACTCAATTATGCATCTGGCATCTTGAATGACAGGAGTTAGTGGCTAGCAAGTGTTTAGCAGTGTCATAGTATGGAAGTTGGGTGAGCTCGACATCATCCATGACATACAATAAGTGCTACCATGTCAAATGAATTAATAATAAAAAATGTGGGGCAGAGTTGACGGTTGATCTGGAAAATCCTTCTCTTCCTATTGATTGCCATGTGACAAGACCTATTAAGGATGCATATCAATTGAAACTAGCCCCTTTTTTAATTTTATCCATGGCATGAAGGGAAAGTATTTGGGTAGGGGAAGCTAGTCACCCCTTTTAAATGAAGCAGCCATATTATTTTGATATCTTTTAACATTAAGAAATACAACTAATGTCATGGTAGATTAAATGAGTTGAAACTCTGTGGCTAGCAACAACAATCTCTTGTGAGCAGATGGATCCTGCTATTTGTTATTCAGTTAAGACAATAAAATCTAAAAGCTTAAAATATGTTTCCACAATAACATTCATGACACCCTGTGCACATATTTCCAGTGGGTCAAGGTTGATCTGTAAGGCTTGAGCACAATTATTCATCTGAAATTCTGAATTAGTAAGCTATTTCACCTTGAGACACAATTTCCCTTGAAATGTTAAGAAATTATTAATAGATCAAAAAGATGCGGCATTTACTTGGTATTTTTGGGCCATTTCCCTAAAAATACCGTCAATCTTAGAAGACTAGATATGGGGATTAATTATTTTTGGTTTGAACATGTGACTCTTGGACTCTCCTCATTTGGATTTACATATCATAAAAGAGTTAAACTGTGAGAATTTTTTGTTAGTGTGTTATTTTATTTAGTAATGTAGTGTTACAATCTTTATGACCTAATTGACATTATATTTGTTTCGAAAGCTCTATTTTTATCACATGTAATTATGGTCAGTGAGAGTTGTTTTGCAATGCAGTTGTACTACCTCTCGCAATGTTCTGAAACATTCTGTTGTGAAATGTACATATACCTTAGAAATTACATTTGCTTATATACCTTTTGTGTGTATTAAGAAAGTACATAGAAAATGATGCTTGATAAAAATGAATTCGCAAAATAGTTTTGGATTGAAAATTGGATAATCTCTCCATCGGTTTGGTTTGTTAAAGCAGACTTGTAGGAAAATTGTAATGGAGTAATAGCATTCTTAGAGGTTGGCCTGAAACAGGAGCATTATCATACTCCGGATGTAGCTTGCTAAAAAATTCTTTTCTATTTAAAACCTAAAATCATGCTTTGTCAAATTTGTATTCCTCATTTTATTTGAAATGTGATGCATAGGGATGAATTATTTTCACCCATTGAACATTTTGAGTCTTGACCCTGCATTTCTAGTTTTCTTTTTTCCCTTTTGTTTTCTCCAGTGACTTTCACTTCAAGATTATTCTTACTTTTATCAACTTTTTTTATAATATTATAAAATTGTTTTTTCTGAATGCAATTAATTTCTTGTTGATGCACCATACTAGTTGTACTGTATTTAGTTTATGGTTGTGTTGGCTGTAGTCATTTCTTCGTTTATGATGTCAACAGGATGGATGAGATGATGTGTGGAGAAAGAGGGTGGAGAGAGTTAGCCATATTAGGAGACAAGCAAAATAAAATCAGTGGCTTGTTGGATGGGATCATTTGGTCTCCAAGAAGTGCAGCAAATAGATCTGATGTAAATGAAGATGATTGGGCATCTGAGCAAGTACTTCTTTCCTCTTCAATAATCTTGTAGCATTATTCTTTCATATTTTATCAACTATGTGGTCAATCTGCATGCAAACATTTTTGGTACCATGCATTTCAAATATTTTGTGTTCAAAGGAATAAGTTGTTTGTTATGCATGAGTTAGTCTATGAATGCATATCATGGCTACTTGGGGAAAATCAGTGTACATGGTACATACATTATTACCTTTATTAAAAATGATTTTGACTATTTGGACAATAAAAATGTGTGGCACGTCTTGAACTTAAGGTAAAGTGCCAAGCTTTCTGAAATATTTCCAATCCAATAAGTTAATTTTAATACACTGTGAATTACAAACAAATCAGAGAAAAATTGTGTATAGATATCATCAAAACCAACAATATGTATCCTGCTATAGAGATTCTTGAATGTATGAAAACCCTTCAAGCTTAGGAAGGAATCTAGTTATAACAAGTCTACTTGACAAACTAAAATTATGTATCCAGCTATACAAACTCTCTCTCTCTCTCTCTCTCTCTCTCCTCCTTTGTCACTCTTTTTAGTTGGTTATTGTCTGCAACTTGAACCATTTTTCTCCTTATGCTCTCTATCGTCCTGATGATGGATCGCTGAGTGTGATCTGAAACGTTGATGCTAAAAACAATCACACAAGTGAATCCAGAAGCAACATATTGATTAACTCGTGGATTGTGGAAATCTACTCACTCTGTATAAAAACAGTTCAAACTTGGGACATAACCTCATTGGACCGGTTAGTTTAAGTACGTATTGGATGCCATCATTCTTCTGAAAGAAATGCAACCTAGATTACATTACAGAGGCAAGGATATTTGATGAGTGCCTTTGAGTCTTCACTGCCACATGGTTTTGGTGCTCTTGTTCACGCTTCATTGTTATTTGTATTGCTAGTTTTTAGTGGCGAAGTGCTTTATTTTGTCTTATGCACTTTTATTATTTTTCTTTGAGGAATCTCTTTTCCTAGAACTTTTTATTGTTAACTGCTGTATCTTTTAGTCCCATTGATCTACTTTTAGTCATATGTGGACATTGATATAATTTCTCTCTTTCTTTCTAGAGAATAAAACAAACTTAATTTGACCAGCATAGCGGTCTTCTGCTTTAGTATCTGAACTTTCCTTAGCTGGGTCGAGAACCAACTCACAAGAAATAGCCTTATGTTTTGTCTTCTCATGAAACCAATCCTGGAAAGGTGAGTTGTATGCCAGTGGGTTTTGCTAATATCCTTGATAGTCAACATATCCCTAAAGAAAAGACTTCTCTTCCTCCTGAACTGCATACTGGCTATGAATTATGTAATGGGTCATAATATTTGGTTCTTTTTCAAATTACAATCATAAGATTCTGTTGTTCAGAGGTCAGACATAGTATTTATTTTTGTAATTCAAGTTACTATTTGTTGTCCAAGCTTGACAACGTTAGGAGTTTTCTTGTCCTTTGAAGTACAGTCCCTATGGTTTAGGGCTTCTCCATGCTCCTGCCTAAACGAGTAGATCTCATGTTATGTAGTTCTTTGACATCCTTTCAGTGGCATGAGTCTTTTATGTTGGCTGAATGCATGTGGACGATTCTTCATCCTTGAGCTGTCGAAGTCTTATCCAAATCAAGTTTGTCTATAGTTGTTCCTGAATTTGTCTGTGTATCATTTAGAGGATTACAACTTTATGATGTCGTAGTGAGAGATTGTGTTTTACTGTCTTTTACATCAATCATGGTTTGACAACTTAGATTCAGCTCGGACTTGGCAGCTGAAAATTTTGACTTGACTCAGCAAAAAAAATGAAATTAATATATTCAGAGAACATAAAAGTCTAATTTGACTATCAATTTGTCATAATTCAAACATTGCATGTCATATGATCCTCAAACTCTCAGAATTTGAAATGTCAATTTCAAAGTCGAACAATACATTATAATACAACAATTTTATAAATAATAAATGTGTAATAGCATTATAACTGTTTGCATATGATGATGTGTCAAAATGAAAAAACAACCAAATACAGTTTATATCTTCCTCTTTCCCCTCCCAGTTTAACTTATTTTATAACCTCAAACTAGAACACAACTCAGTATCAAAACAATGATAGATTGTTTCTTCAAATGTGTCTTTGTTTTACTTCATTGCATCCAATTCTATAAGATTTTCATCAGTAAGGACGTCATTTTTTTATTGACAATCCATTCACCATGACAGTCAAACTCGTCCAAGTCAATGGAATCTTCTGAAATGTCTTCCAACTTTCTAGTTCAAAGACAAAGGTTGTACCAAACTAAGACAAGATCATTGAGGCGCTCTTGGGTCAACTTGTTTCTGTTACTTGTGTGAATGCTCTAAAAAAGGCTCCAATTGCGTTCACATTTAGAAGCACTACAAGTCTGGGACAAAATACAAATGGCTAGCCTTTGAAGATTTGGCATGCTAGCACCTTTATTATCCCACTTAAAATGTGCAAAAAATATTAGAAAAAAAACTAAAATAAGTAAACAATATAAGAATCAAGTTTCTAATTTCTAATTGTAGAGTTAAAAATTATTTTTTTATTTGTTTGTGTTGTTCTCTCCTTGAATTGCTTGAGTTGAAGAAAAGAACCTCCCCTCTATGCCCTTGTAAACCTTGAATCTAAGTTACCGATTCGGGTGCAAAGGCGGATGCGGGTACAAGAATCAGATGTGCAGATGCCTGAAATTTTTTTTGGGGGGTTTTGGATGCGTTTGGGATATATATATATATATATATATATATATATATATATATACACACACACAAAATAATGCAAGTTTACTCAAATTTTGGAGGACCCTTGCACGCCATTGCTGCATATTTTGGAGCCAATTTATTTGGAATCACCATTAATGATTATGAGGTAAGCCTTTTCACAATTAGCAAATTTTCTTTTCAGATCAGATTTCTTTTCCCCAACCTTATTTGAAGTTTTCCCCTCTCTGCACAACTCATGATTGCGGAATATGAACTTCGTTTCCTCAGTCTCATTTGGAGCATCATACAAAAGTTCTTCGTTTTACATCATTTATATTAGATTGACTATCAATATGTTTAATAGTGAATTCAATGTTTTTTCTATATTTACGTCATTTACACTGGATCGACTCTCGCATATATATTATAATTTCCTGGCACATTAAAATTCGATGGTAACAAAGAAATTTACTGTTCGAAGATAAATACGGGTTATGTTTCTTGAGCAGTTAGATTGGGATAAAATTCCTCAATGACTTTAATTATTATAATGAGTAAACTTGTTTTTTCATGTTTGGGCCCCCGAATGCGTTCGGATCCTTGGGGATGCCCGCGGATGCTCATAGGGAGTGTTTCAGCTCCCTGTGGATGTAATGTGGAAGCATTAGATGCGCTTCCATAGCGCATCCACAGGAAGCTGCAACACTCCTTGTGAGCATCCACAAGAATTTGCCTCCGCCTCCGCACCAGAACCCATCCACATTCGGATCCGAGGGGTGAAGAGAGAATCTAGTAACTAAGCCTTGAATAGATAGATAAAATATAGCAAATTAATTATTATGTATGTAAATGGATGTTTTTGGAGAGTCAACATTACCAAATTCATAAATAATATTATACCTCAAACTCATCAAGAACTTTCTCTCATATCTCAATATTTGTCACCATCTTATCAATGCATGAAATAAAACCCACCATGACCTCCTCATCAGCCTTAAATGTATCAAAGAAGTAGAAGTCTTTAGCTTCAAGTGGTAGGCAAAGGCATGTTCTGGTTGGTGGAGTGGGTTTGTCCATCTGTGATCAATGATGTGCCAAATGGTTTCATATATATATTTTTGTTTCCACCATGGTAGTGTCAAATGGCCTCTTTGGCTTTATTCATGGCCTCATAGATGAAACCAATCAACATATCGTCCTTGTCCACCATATGAAAAACCCTAACCCAAGGTTATGTCACCAAAAAAAATCAAAAGCAAAATCCCTCAAAAAAAAGAAATAGATAATACGCTTTTAGTCTTCTTCCCTTCAACTTTTGTGGAAAATGGAGACTCCAATCAAGCATTAGACATAAACATTTCCTTGAGATTGAGGAATTGCAGCAAAAATGCTTTGCAAAGTGAGGAAGTGGCTAGCAAATTGTGTCACTCTTGGTTGCACAAGTTGCTTGCCATTTGTGTGTTTTCTCATCAAAGAAAGAACCCAAGTGTTTTTATAGATAAATTTATTGATTTGTTTAACATCTTCAACTGCACATTTAACCCATCCAATCTTCCCAGTGTCCTCTATTAGCAAATCTAGGCAATTTGCAACATAAGGAGTCCAAGAAATTGTAGGATGCGTCTCCACAATAAGTATCTTTATGGATACATATGTTACTTCGTTGTCTGTGATAAGTTGGATAGCATTCTCAACCCCAACTTCCTGGATCACCCCGTCCAATAGATTGCACAAAGTCTCAGTATTGTTTACTTCATGGAAAGTATCTATAGAATTCAAGAACACCAATGTGCCATTAGAAGCCTCTAAAAAGGTAAGGTGAGTCCTATTCCACCCATTGCCCTTCCATCTGAGAAGATGTTGCAGCCCTGTTTCCCCCATACATTCTTTTGATCATCAACCACAAGCCATGTATTTTTTAAGGCTTCCCTTGGTAACGACCTACTCAGTTCTCTAGTTGTTGGAGTCTTAAACCCCTGAGTAGTAATTGTAATACATTCACCAAGCCTTCCCAATATGTGTTGTTCACCACATTGAAGAGTAAATTATTATAGTCCAAAAGTTTGATGCTGCCATTTTAGCCTTATGGTGTTTTTCCATTTGTAAAGTGGTACCTGAATTGAGGGTTGTCTTCTTGAAACATTGCATGGAGTAAGGAATTTTGGTGATGATGAAGGAATGTGGCTAAAAATAGAACCCTCAAGAGTCTCACCAATAGAGGAATGTGGATGATGAATATGGGTAACAAAGGTATCCGTAGGTACATTTTGATTCATCATTGATGCTATTGCTTCCTTTGTCTTCTGCTTTTCCACTTTTTTCATTTCAAATACAACAATAGGGCATTCATCTCTCTTGTAACCTCTTCAAAACACCTTAGGACATGCCTTCACATTTTGTCCAGGCATTTTAGCAAAGTGATATCTTAACCTATTAATTTTTTTTTGTCATAGGCTGCATGCATTCATTACAATGACTTGGCCCCTAATAGCTCCCGATGTCCCATACTTCTATATAGGATCTTTTCTACCACTCATTTGTGTAGAAAATGATATTGTTGTTTTAAAAATGAAAAACAAATCAGCAAGGTTTTGCAAAAAAATCAACAATGAGCAAAATTATAATCATTTATTTAAAAGAAAATAGAATAGTAGGCATGAGTTTTCCACATCCATGTTGTATGCACAAGAGTTCCTGGAAACAGTTGTATATGCTTTTTGAATTAACATTTCTGATTGCACTTAGCAATCCATCATCAGGAAGATGAAAAGTGAAGATATGAATTGCAGACGAAGACCTAAAAGGACTAGTGAGGATAGACGCGAAGAATGAGGAAAAAGAGTGAGAAGGGATGAGGGTGAGAACAAAAACTACAAACAAAAAAGTATACAAAATGATTAAATCAATTAGCTAGGTTATTGTTTTAGACTGCAAGAATCAGGTATAGCACCCCCCTATAAACTGCAGTGCGATGGGTAAACTTTTTAATGTGACCAGTGATGCTGGTGCGACACATCCTCTCGTACCACATGGGCTGGGGGGAGAGACCTCGTGCATAAGCTAGGTAATTATTAATAAGAGAAAAAAAAAAAGCAACAGGACAAAACTCCTGCCAACAGTGTCTGGGCGTGAGCTAGTGTAGGTGGCAATACATAATAGTTTGTTTTGTTGCGTAGGTTGGGTGGGCTTGTGGTGTTTGCTTCAGGGTAGTAGGGTGTAGTGTGTTTTCCTTTGTCTAGCTAGGTGGTGACAATGACCATCAAGGTGTTCATTTGGGTATGTGCATTATTGCATAAAAATGATAATATTTTACAGGTGAGAGCCCCTATAGAACCTGAACTTGATGGGGTGCACATATGAAATCAGACAAGGAACAAAACAGATTAGATCATTCACTCAATCAATTTAATCATTTTCAACCAAAAAGAATTCAAGCTTTAAAATCAGAATATGGTGATTTAGATTGTTAATAAATTAATTTTTGATAATGTCTGTTAGGGTTTAGTCTTCAGTGTACTGTGAAGTTGCAATGTCACGATGGCCTAAATCTAGTACTTGTATGTAAATAATTTTCTTTTGAATTGGGTTTGCTTTAGGTGCCAGTTGTAGGTTTTTACTTTTTAGTTATCAATCCTTTTTTAGCTGAATCGTCCTTTTAATTGCAATTGATTAATTACTTCTTTATTCTCTGGAACCCGTTCAAGATAACTCAAAGTGTATGATGAAGTATATGGATCTTGGTCACAAATTACGCGTAGTTCCCTTTCATTTGTAGAATCTGTAAATATTTCAATAATGTCATTGTTCCTGTAAAGGTTATCTTTATCTTTAATGGCTGTAGCCATTTTGAGTACAGTATTGCTCTTTATCACAAAATGACTTTCCAATTTTCAAACTGAATCGTTCTGTTACTTTTGTTATTAACTTATTAGGGATCCCATGAAGATTTTTCTGGACCAACCTCTGGAAGCACAGCATGTGTTGCAGTTATACAAAACAACAAACTCATTGTGGCAAATGCTGGGGATTCCCGTTGTGTCCTTTCGAGGAAGGGTCAGGTACTTTGAATGGTGAATTTCTTATGTAATTTCCTTATCTTCAATAATTCATGGGAATGGTTCTGCCTTTAGAATGGGAGTTCCAAGTCTAACAGTTAATTTATTATGGCTGTACGTTTCTGATATTTATTTCTCATTCAAAAAAAATTCTGCTGAGGTACTTAGTCCTTGTCCCAAGTACAGGCATATAATTTGTCAAGGGATCACAAGCCGGACCTTGAGAATGAAAAAGAGAGAATTCTTCAAGCAGGAGGCTTCATACACGCTGGGCGTGTGAATGGAAGTTTGAATCTGGCAAGGGCAATTGGTATAAATCAAGCTTGTGCACTTCTCTTAATACTTTTATCATAACTTTTAAAGTTTTATTGGGAGCTAACTTTTCTGTTTGTCAAATTCTAATCAAGAAACATCTGACGTTGTGTTTTCTTTCCCCTCTGCCTTTTTGTTCAATTGATTCAGGAGATATGGAGTTGAAGCAGAATAAGAACCTACCTCCTGAAAAGCAAATTTTGACTGCTTGTCCAGACATAAATGTTGTATGCATCTGTACGCCCTGGATCAAACATTATTATAAGATGTTCAGGAAACCCACTTTGATGTGTAATTGAATGTATTAGTTCTGAATCACCTTTTAAAACCTCTGAAATAAAATGCTAACCTTAAGCTAATTTTGTGTTGCCTTCTATTGTAGGTGGAACTTTGTGAAGATGATGAATTTGTTGTCCTGGCATGTGATGGGATTTGGTATGGCATTTTTTTTGGAGCATTATTTAATTTATTTTTCTTCACCCCCAGTTTTTTGGAATTCAGAAAGCAATATGTTTTTTCTTGGATAATTCTATTCTATGTAATTTTTGAGGGCATTTAAAAAAATCCCGGGTCTTCTAGGACAACACAATATGATAAAGTTTACAAGAGATAAAATAAAGTACTTATTCTAGCACAAAAATTTCATCCTTGTATTGTGGAGCATACAATGTCATCTCTCTTTGGGACTAAATCATTTAAGTCAATTATAACTCCATGAAACCCTGAACAGCATGCAAGAAACTTAGTTTCATCCCAGTTTTGGAAGCATTTGCTTACCATTTAAAGCTTGGGAAGCCAAGAATCGCACATCTGTGTAGCTCTAAAACAAACAAACCATATAATACACAGAACTTATAATTAACAACCCAAGAATTTATTTATTGTCCATAGAAATATTCAAATACTTACAGCTGTCAACACTTGAACTGAATGAATTAATAAAAAAACTATAGCATGGAAGTTTGATTTTTTTCAATTTTTTTAAGTAAAACTATACTGCTGCATGCTCTCAAAAATTTATGTTTTCTTTATATGTAGATTTTTGTATTTTGTGTTTGAGAGGTTTTGCAAATGACCTTACAAATGACATAAAGGATTAAGATTCTAGAGATAACATTTTCCTTGGTTGTAAGTGTACAATTACTTAAGGAAGTGCTTCTTTGTTTCATCATTTGCAAAGCACTAGTCTGTAAACAAATATATTTCTTTATTATTTAAGCTTTTTTCTTTTGTACTCTGATAATGTGGGCAAACATTTTTGACCGACAAGCACTGTCCCAGCTGTGGTGTTAATTCTCTTGTGTTGTTTCTGCCAGGGACGTCATGTCTAGTCAACAAGCTGTCGACTTCATACATGAACACATCAAATCAGTGAGTGCTTAAAATTTAAAAAAGTATTAAGCCCAATGATAAAATAATTGTGCTCTTTTCCAATCAGAAATAGTCATACCGTCATATCTGTGTATTGCAACATAAGCTTTGTCTGCACCAGTCACCCTAAGTATTCATGTAGTTATTTCAGATGTTGGTTCTGTGTTGTGCATGGCATGTAAAACAGTTGTTTGCACGTGATTGAATGTTGGCATAGTGGGTGGGAATTTTGTTGCATATAATCTTACTGGTTACAATGTTTTGATTAGTAATTCTCTTAACATTTTACAGGAGAATAATCTCTCAGCAGTGTGTGAGAAGGTTCTTGACAGATGTCTTGCTCCAACTATATCCTTAGGGGAAGGCTGTGATAACATGACCATTATCATAGTGCAGCTCAGGAACTTTACTGAAACCAAATACAATGATTAACATTCTAGCCCGAGCAGTAATTGACTTAAAGATCTGACTTTTGCAAAAATATAGTCACACCTTGTACAATCAGACTTACAGTTTTTGATTAAATAACTGTATGCTCTCTTCCAGACCTAGAGTCATTCATCATATCTGTGCATTGCAGCAAAAGCTTTGCCTATACTAGTAACCCTAACTATTCATGTTGGCTATTTCAAATGTTGGTTAGATTCTGTGTTGTGTATGGTTAGTAAAAAGGTTGCTTGCATGTGACTAAATATTATCATAGTGGGTTGGGATTTAGTTGCAAATGATGTTACAATGTTTTGGTTTGTAATTTTCTTAACATTTTGCAGGAGAATAATCTCTCAGCAGTGTGTGAGAAGGTTCTTGACCAATGTCTTGCTCCAACAACATCCTTAGGGGAAGGTTGTGATAACATGACCATTATCGTAGTGCAGCTCAGGAACTGTACTGAAACCAAATGCAATGATTAGCATTGTAGCTTGAACAATAATTGGCTTAAAGTTATCTGGCTTGTGCAACAATATAGTTGTACATCTTCATATGAAGTGTGGGCTGACAGAATATATTGTTTTTCATATCCGGCACTTTATGTATTTGTCAGGGGCAGGTTATCACGGCTGGTTATTGTCTACCGATTGTTATTTCAAAACAATAACCATTAGAAGAATGCTTCATTTCAGAATGGCCATTGAAGCTCTAGAAAATGTTAAAAGGTGCATTTCAGTCTGCACTGAAGTTTTTTCCCCCAATGTTAATAGATTGCAGATTTAATATACATTTCATTAAGGTTACTGAAATCTAATATCTACATGAAATGCATGTCAGAAATTAAGAGTATATGATATAGGATACGAGAATCGAGGTGATGATGTTGTTATCCTTGGACAGAATAAACTTCTAGTTTGTGTATGGTCTACAATGATGCAAAGTGATTTGTTCAACATACATAAGGCATATATGATGATTTAACCGGAATACTTTCTTTTATCTTTCATAGTATCATATCCTTACAGTATCTCATTTGACCTTTATGTACAATGTGGCAATGAATTTATAATGATAAATTTTAAAATTTAAAGAGACTTTTTTATGGACCCAACTTCGTCACATATTATGTCCGTAATATAGTAAATAAATGAATACAGATCACACCTCTGAGGCTTTGGAGATTCTTCAGATGGAGCAAGCTACATTTTGAATTGTCATAAATTCTCAACGTATTAGTTTGATGGGCATGCTCTAGAAACTTATTCTCACGATTTGATTTTAACATTTTCAAATTTTCAAATGAGACCCAAGGATTTAGTTAAATTAAATTCTTATAGTAGGAGCTTATATCCTAGACAAAATAATCTGTGCCTAGCAAACAAATAAGATAACAAAACATAATGCACAACAAATACAATTTTATTAGGCCCGTTGTTAGATCTGCTGCAAACTATGATTCTACCAAGGAAGCCTGCAAATTTGTTTTGGAGATTGTTTCCTAAGATAAGGGTCCTTCAGTCAAATCTCCCAGTTTTGCTGTACAATTACCTAACTAGGACAGCCTGTTCATGGCTTGAACAATTTACTCTTATTGGTTATTCTGTTAGAATCTGTTTAAATACACGCAATAAGGGTTTCTTTTCGGCTCATTTGGGATCCCCATGGCATAAAACTTGTGGGTATGAAGAACATCTCTAATGGTTTTTTTTCTTTTTCTATATAGTAACCCTAGACATTGCAAAGCTTTACTCCATGATGGACCATGATTTGGTAGAAATACCTTGCTTGTTCTGTCCCTAGAAGTAGATATTTTGTCATCTTTTCCTTATAGTCTGATTTTTTTTAATTATACTCACATTTCCTTAACATATGTGCATTGAAGTGGACCTCTTTAAAGGACTTAAATATCCAATTGTGCAATCAATAGTTTTTGCAAAGTATTATCTATCAATCTACACATTTACAGTTTTTATTGTCAATACTTGTACCATAAGACCAAAGATTAATTATTTTTGTTAGCCAAATTATATGTGAAGCTCACCTTTGAATTGTGCCCAAGAACTCAATGGAGTTGGTTGGACCATTATTAGTTAAAGGATGTGTAACATCCAATAGAGCCATCTACAAGGAAAATGCCTTAAGGCCCTTGTGAGAAAACCTAGCTCAACAATTTATTTGCCAAAATGGCTATTACAACTTGAATGGGTAATTACAAAGCCTTATGTTCAGTGTGCACTAATGTAGTTGTTCTTCATTCACAAAGTTCAAGCCTTCTTTGCCACCAAAATCCCCTTGGTATTTCTCGTCACATGAATTTGCACGTTCTTGAACTAGGGCCAACATTCCAATGACATAATCAGATTAACGTAAAGTGCGGGATCATTGTTGAGATTAGAACTTGGGAGAAAGATGGCTTATTTTGTAACCTTAATGACCCAACATTGAATAACTCTAAACTATCCTACAACCAAGTTTGTTGAAGAAAAAGGAGGGAGAAAAAGAATTGTAAAAACAAGGGGGTGGTGATGCACCTAAATTGAAATGTGTTTCTTCCTACTTATGATCGCACAAGGGATCAGTAGGAATCACCAAGAACTTTGCACAACTCTCTATTTAATCAACTCTTAAGAGGTAATCATGAAGGTTAAAGGTTGAAAAATGGTAAAAGAAGTAGAAGTTAATCCACAATTAATATCTATGGTAGATTAATACAACAAAAAGACCTAAAAAGGATGACACACATTCATAAATGCGTAGAGGTAACAAGATTTGTAAGAGATGTAAATTCGGCGATTTTCATTGATACAGATGCATGGGCATGTTTTACAAAATGTCTAAGATTGCCAAAGAAAACTTGGTGAAGAACCCTTTATAATGAATCACCTTTAAAATATATATATATATATATAGAGAGAGAGAGAGAGAGAGAGAGAGAGAGAGAGAGAGAGAGTCTTCTTTCTTGATTGAGAATTCCTCTACTTGGCCATCATGGGAAAGAAAATTGCATCAATTGGAGAAGATTTCCTTTGATTTGACGGATCTTGAAGAAATGGGGACTTGGAGATTTTGAATTGGATGCTTGCCTTCAAATCTTGAATCCAAATCCTCAATTGTTCTTGCTTGCACTTTGTTGATAGATAGTTTGCACTTGATTAACTTATGCCAAATGAGGGGAGAGGAGGTCATTTTATACTTTACTCCCTCATTTCAGGATTCAAATTTGATCCAGGCTGACCAAAATTGAAAACCTCGGAAGAAGACCCCGATATTGGGCTCCAAGCATAATTTAAGCCCAAAACGCTAGGGACAGATCACTAGTGGCGATGTGTCCCACGTAAAACAAGCTCAAATTTTATCGGGAGATCGGGGATAGTGAATAGGTGCGTGAAAAGAAAAGACAAGTCACTGGGATAAAGCATAGCGGGCATTCAGACCTCGAAATCACCAAAATGGGTCCTCATAGGTCCTAAAGGATCCACTTATGGTTGGTAACTTTGTAGGACTATATAGCAACTAGGCCAAAATGTGGCCCAAAACCCATTTATTATGAACTTGAATGATGAGGAACTAGCGCGTCACAGGAAATGGGTGGCGGTTGGTAGGGATTTCTTTTGGAAATGATTTCTCGTTAATGAAATGCCATACTACAGATGGCTGGAGGAATTTGCACAGCTTCTCATCTTTGAAGCATTCTACGAAGAATGAAGGGATGGAGAGCTCCCTACTTTTTGAAATGAAGGGCTTTTTTTGTCGGTGGTGATTTTTGGCGACACAGTTATCACCAGTGGTAGCGGAGCTACATGATGCAGATACTAGTGCCCTACCAGGCTACCACTTGTTAATGTTTTCAGATTTATGCAAGGAAAATACAATCTATAGATGTCTTTTAAAACTGAAACAAATTACTATGCAAAGTAGACAGAGAATGGAAGGATAGTACCGATTTTGTCCTTGAAAATTTCTAGGTAATGGTGTCAAGATTACTTCTTCAAGTTTGCCCTAAATCGATCTCCAAACTCTCTTGCACCCTTTGATCTAGCTCGCCATAAACTCGCTACCCTAGTTCGCTATTTAGCAGTCCCAAATTCGTTCCTCAGATCTACCTTTATTCGCTCATAATTTGCCCTTTAATTTACCTCAAAATTGTACTTTGGATCTGTTCTTTTCCTTGTAATTTGATGATGAAGTTCGTCCAATAGGTCTGATATAAATCACACAAGAAGAGTAGAAAATACTATGAATGTATGCAATTATAAATCTGCTCAAGTACTTATCACATTATGTTTTCGGTGTGTTCCTTAATCAGATCTACTCTCTTTATTTATACATAATTGTTAATGTTTGTAGCTTCAGTCGTATGATCATTTAGAATATATATAATACTTAGATATTGATTAATAATAATATATTGTATTTGTATAGATATGATATTATATATGTTATATTATATATATTTTTTATTATGCAAACTTATATTATTGATTAATGAAACATTATCATATTATAATGAATAGACATGTCTCATGAAGAGACATGTCTCTCCTAGCCTCATCCTCAATATAAATGCAAGAAATATTGCTGCATTTGAAACACATAAAATATAGAGTGCTATTACATTTGCATTGATCTAAAATTCAACATGGTGTCAGGGCCAGACTGCAAATGTAGAAAATTAATGTACACAATCCGAGAAATGAGATTCTTCACGCTCTCTACAGATCACTAATAAGGTTGTTGTGATTTATATGCGCGAGGCCCTCCAGATCGCTAAACATCACTGTATGTTGTCACTGAAAAAATTGATTCTCATTATCTGAGAAAACAAAGAGAATGATAGAGTGCTGGCGCTACTGTTCCAGCCGAATCTGATACATCAATGACACACAAGAAGCAATGATACGGATAAGAAACATAAGTAGGCCGAAATATAATTGTTGTTAAGATCAGAGAAATTGCCAATACAATTTACGGATTTTTATCTAGAAATCATGAGACTCGCGAGCTTGCGGGGGGAAATTACAATGACCACTGAAATATATATGTGTGTGTGTGTGTGTGGTGCGGTCAGCGTGGACGATATACTCAGCAAGCACATAGTTGAGAGAGCGGTGTTGGAATTCTCAGACAGGCAGCTCCATTGATAGACCTTATATGCTGAAGATAGTCATTGAAGATAAACATATGCAGACTAGATGACGATTAGGAGAGAAAAGAGTCAATATCAAAGAGAAAGAGTTCATCTAAGAAGCGATACATGCTTCATTACTTCTCATTGCAAATCGGACTTTGTCTTCCAATTGTTGAATCCCTCAATCCCGCGTCAGGTACTACCCCCCCCGAGAGTTGATATTGCTCCGAGACTTTGTCCTTGCACATGTATGGATGGGAGAGTTGGTTGCATGCGATGTTCCAACCCGTACTTCGCTGTGAGAGTAGAAATGCCCTGCAGGAGATGATTGGGCTCGTCATGCGTGTTCGTTTCTTGACTTCGACCATCGCAGGTGGGGTAGCTAAAATAGTTCAGCACTAGATGTCGCCGCCTTCAAACCTGAACACAAATGTGTGCCAACCACAACACTTGTCATTTTCGACAAATGTGTACTCCGATGGATGAGGATTTCCGAAAAACTAAGAGAGAAATCAAAGCAGTGAGAAATGGCATAACGAAATGGTATCATATGTTGCTAGACTACGGGTATAATATCTTTGCAATCTGTGCGCCATTAGGGTAACCACTAGCGTAATCCAAGGAAACATGTGTGTATGTTCCCTTTCTCTAAATGGGAGTCGAGGCTTTCTGTTGGTTGATTTGGTCTTGGAGAAATTCAAAAGGCCAATATTCCAGTAAGGCGGAGACCATAATAAGTTGGAGATGTTACAAAGACCGAAAATGGTGTGAATATCATATTAACCATTGGATGTAGATGAGATCCCCATGGTATTTTATCATTGGGCTTAAACAACTATGAAATGAGCCATTTGCATATCATGTTGAAAGAGAGACCTAGAGTTTTCAACGCCGCTGCTCGTAGTGATGGGCAGACCTGCAGGCCACCATCAGAAGTGACCTCTGATAAACGGTCCTCCACACGGGCTGGTAGACGACTCAATATACGTCCATGGTGGTAAACGAAAATCAGATGAGATACAAACTTTACTATAGAACAAGATATTAACCACAAATCTACACCATAGTATTTTGGGTTCAATGCACAGAGTAGAGTATTGAGCGTTTCATCAAATTGGGAGTTTTTATATGTACCTTGATGGAAGAGGAGTCATATTGGAAATACATTACTTGCGTGTTGTGAATTCCATCTCTGTGTTCATTGAATCTTCATGGTTTCTGTGCACATCATGGCCTCCATATATGAGAGATGGTGAATATTATCATGACATTACACTGCGATATCAAATCAGAATATTGTGATTATTCTTTCAGGATACGACCCAACACAAGCGATGGAATGAAGGGGATACAAGCCATGCATCAAATGATGAGGGTGTTAATTGGCTGGAGATGGAAACTCATGTTTGTGGATTTTTACGCATCCCACACCCACATCAAGCCTCACTCATACGACCATCACCAAGTATGACTATCATAAGCAATTGAAGTGTGGATTGTCATTGACGACAATGTTGTCTATGGGAGATATTTGTTTAGGAGTGGAAGATAGTAGAAGTTTACCTCTGTTCAATAGAATGAAATGGTGTTGTGAATCATATTGTTGGCTCGTTGAATTCGATACATCCTTTGGGTAATAGCGAATAATACATTTGCCAAGTTGGAAAATTATTTGCAAATTTTTTTTTGTTAAAGCGGCAACTATTGATTAATGTGCATATGATGAACTGTTTTAATACATGAAAAATCCAAGAGGAATAAATAGAAAGGTGTAGACAGTGACACGGTTAAAAAGAAAACTTCTTGATATTGAAATTGTTAAGATATGTTTAGGTCAGAACATATTTTGTAATAACAGGTCATGGAAATAACTAGAATTGGTTCTAATTGATGAAAGATATTACTACCTTGACGTTACTATAGCCTCCCAGCATAGTTACATTATTCAAAACCAGACAAAACTTCTTTGGTGAAAATTCGTGGAAGTTTGAAAGTGTATGATCACTTTAAGAATCTGTGTTTTGAGCAGCCGAAGGCATGAAGAATGTGTAGTTATGCATTCCTATGTGAATGGATTGGTGGGATTTTGGTCTGAAAATTACCAACAGTGTGAGTACTCTATTCAGCTAGTGCACCAGTCACCATAAAGGAGGCCAAGCCTAGGGATAAATCCATAGTTTATTACATTCACTCATGTTACTATGGAATCAGAAAAATACATTTGTGTACAAGAAACTACTATGAATAATGTTATGATCAAAATTTTAACATGATCATGTACCAGATAATGAGTCTCTTGGAGCAAGATATTTTCATGATTAGGCCATGTATGTTTTCGTAATAGAGGGAGCTACTAGAGGATCTCCCAAAATTATTTTTCAAAGGATCTTAATCATTCTGACTAAAAGAGCAAGCCATATCGAGATGGTTTCCCTAGTGACCAGGAAACTATAAATTGCCAAAGGATTGTGATTCAAATGATGTAGTTCCATACCAAAGAACAAAGGCACGACTTGTTGGCAGAAGGTTGATATTAGATTCAGAGGGAGTTTTGATAGTTCATTTAAAAGAAACCTTGGACGAGGAGCAGGAGGTCGTTGCAAGACCTTAAAATTTAAAATGGAGCATCCAAAGGATTTGATTCATCCTGATTCTCAAGGAATTTGGTCATATTGGTTTAGAGGGAGTCAACAAAAAAGATGGTTTTTGCAATCAGAGGACTATGATCATGAGATTGAGTCCCATGTGTGCTGGCTAAAATGCCTTTATGCTAACTCCTACATAACTTGGGGTTCACCAAGAGTGATGCAAACTATAAAAGAGATATAGTGTGTAAGTATGTTATTCAAGGTACATTATCACTACAGAACAGATGGCTGATATTCTCACCAAGTCTCTTGCTAGAGAGAAGTTTGTACATACTTTTGAGATAAACTTGGTATGCCATTGGAGAATGAAGCCTTAGATGAAAATGAGTTTCAACATCTGTGATCTATTATTTTGTATGTTATTGCATTCTTCTCTTCGAGAGAGAAGTCTAAGGTGAAAGCCCTTGTTTCCACCCTCTGGGATGAGCCATGGTGGATCCACTCTTTGAGATGAGCCAAGGTGGATGTCATGTGTGTGACTCCATGACTTTATGGGCCCACCCATCTTGTGTGCATTTCTGAGAGGTGACGACTTCTTAGACAATGAACACTTGTATTTGATGTTACAAGGTGACGATCTTGTAATGGAGATTTGTTATGGTAGACATTTTTGATATGTCAGTGAACATACCATAATAGGGCTATATGTAAGGGCAATGTTGTATCACGATCTAAGGTGATATGAAAATCAGGTATCACAATCTAAGGTGATTCCTCATATGGAGATTTGTTATGGTAGACATTTTGATATGTCAATGCACATACCATAATAGGGTTATATGTAAGGGGAATGTAATGTTCTCTAATTACTATATCCTTATATCACGATCTGAGGTGATATGAAAATCAGGTATCACGTTCTAGGGTGATTCCTCATATCATGATCTAAGGTGATGTGAAAACTAGGTATCACGATCTAAGGTGATTCCTTATATTACGATCTAAGGTAATATATAAAATCGGGTATCATATGTTAGGTGATTCCTCATATCACATGTTAGGTGATATGTAAAAATTGGTATCACATGTTAGGTGATCCTTCATATCACAAATTATGTAATTTCTTTGTATCCATATGGATCATATTAGGATCCTTTTGAACTTAGTATTACACATTGACTGGACCATATGAGAAATGTCACGTAGTGGCATATCTCTACGCAAACTTAGTATCCATATGACAGACATCATGAGACGTAATTTCATTACACATATCATGGATATTTATGAGCTATGTGTTGACGGGGTTTTGCTGACCGGGTCCGCCAATAGTCATAAGTTGTCACCGGGTTCCGGAGTCCGGAGAAATCGGCCAACTCCGCCTGTAAAGGTTGTCCGGGGGAATTAAATCCTCCGGGCCTTCAAGCACCTGGGTGTCGGGTCACGACGGTGCGGGGCTCGGTTGGGAGAGGTGACTGTTTTCGAGGGGGGTAGCTGGTTACTTCAACTCATTCTCCTGGAGATTCAGAATAATAAGGGTTTCCCGGAGTATTCCACACTTAGAAAATAAAACGAAAAAAGATCCTGCAGGGTTAGAAACGTTTATCTAACTATAGTCATGCTGAAAAGTCTGGAACATCAACAACACTCTGAGAGACTACACTAAATACCGAATAAATACACAACCATCAGTTAGCATTTTATCAATAGCGGAAATAAAGAGGTCGTTAATCTACTTTAACATATCAGAGTGAAGGACATACAGAACATCAAAACATGAAATACCATTAACTCAGAAGCAGAGACGTTAACAACTTCATTGCCAAGAATCCTT
>MU223097.1:2839842-2856596 GCA_018584345.1 Thuja plicata | reverse complement strand
GTAAAGTGAAGTCCGGACCTGCGAGACAAAGCGACCGTCAGAACATATTTATCAAAATAAATCAGTAACTCCGGGGTCCGGAGTTCTTACCACCGCGCCGTTTGCTTTTCCTGAAAAGTTAGTTTTTTTTTTTGCATAAGTATCCGAAAAGCAAAACATAAACTTAGCATTTTCATATTATACATCCAGGTCCGGGAAATTTTGTCACACTTGACGAAGACATGGGATGAATGACGGAAAGGGACCCGAAGCCCGAAGAAGTGACCGTTAGTAAAGAAGAATGTGGAAGCAGGTCCACGTGGACGCCACGTGCGCTAGCATTGAATGGATGGGATGGCACTGGCGGCGGAGTCGACTGTTCGAACACGTGAAAAGGGAAAGCCACTTGGTCAGAAGTAATTGCGCGCATGGGAAATAAATGAGGCTCTGACAGCCTTGATGGAGGAGAGAGAAAATCTCCTGTTTGAAACCAACCAAGAGCCGAGTTTCAAACAGGTGGTTTTCTGCCTCGAAGCAAACTTGAAGTGAAAAAACAACAGCAAGGGTGACTCGACCAGCTCGTCGAGCCACCCGGAAGGATATATAGAGAGCTGAAGGGTATATACATAGAAAGGAGGGATATATACAAGGGTTACCTACAAAATATACATATATACATGAATATACACACGGGCGACTCCCGCGAAAAAAAACCAGACAAAGCTGAAACAAGAATATACAGCTATTTACATTATATACATGCTATCTACAGGCTATTCACAAAATATTTACAAACTATCTACACCTGCACAGAAGGCGGACAACCTTCTGGCAGAGCTGAGCCACTAGCAAGCGGAAAAACCAGAAGACCAAAGGAACAACAGAGAAACAAAGCAAACGAAAACAAAAACAAGCCAACCGAAAGAAAAACCAAAAAATGAAAGCAAAGCGAAGAGGAGGGAAGCAGAGAAACCAACCTGAAAACACAGAAGGCGGAGGAAGGGAAGATTACCAGGAGAACTCTGCAACAACTTTGAATCGTCAAGCTGTCAAGATCACCACCACGGAGCACTAGCATACCTCTGAGAATAGTAGAAGGTGTTAAGTTTTGATTATCGCAAATCTTTCTGTAACTGCTCTGCTAATCGCTTTGAAAATCGCTCTATTTCTCTCTAATTGCTCGAAGATTTTAATCGCGGTAACTGTGAAAATGACAGGCGAGTCTATTTATATCCGCAGTAAAAGTAATCCTCCTCACTCCGGAAATTTCAGGTTAGGCAAAACATCCGGACTCAGGGCCCGGGGATCCCTTACAATGATATTCCTAAGACTTAGGAACATCATCACAAACAATCCCAGAGTCCGGAATCCGACTTCCAACCAAAAGGTAACCTCTGGGATCCGAGATCCTGGAGGGGAAAAACAAACCAAGGACCGACACACTCCAGGGAAGAAAACCCCGGAGAAAGAAGACAAGAAGGAAAAGAAAGACAAGGCAAGGCCGCAACAAAAAGCAAAGCAAAAAGCAAAAAGGGGGGACCCAACATTTTGCACACAAAATGTAGGGACGGGGATGCAGGGCATAACACTATGGTGAATATCATGTGACTTGATATTTCTGTATATACCATATCTCCTCATATCACAGTGAGGTGCTATCTCCTCTCTTTCAAAATTAATGGATTTGTTATCTTGATGGATTTTATCTTTTCTAGCTAAGAGGGAGTGTTGATGTTTTGTTTAGCTATGGTGAGGGTCATAAGTGTTGACAAGGGAGACCACTACACATTATGTTTGATCATCCTCCCTAGCTAAGAGGGAGTGTTAATGTTTGTAGCTCAGTCATATGATCATTTAGAATATATACAATACTTAGATATTGATTAATAATAATATATTGTATTTGTATAGATATGATATGTATATGTTATATTATATATATTATTAATTATGCAAACTTATATTATTGATTAATGAAGCATTATAATATTATAATAAATAGACATGTCCCATGAAGGGACATGTCTCTCCTAGCCTCATCCTCAATATAAATGCAAGAAAGATTGATGCATTTGAAACACACAGAAAATATAGAGAGTGCTATTACATTTGCAGTGATCATAAAACTCAATGATGACTCTCCAAGAGTCATAACTCTTTCCCTCAAGGACTGGCCGACTTGGTCCTTAATAATAATATATTCTTTTATATTATTTTCTCCATATTTAATTATTAAAATCAATCCTTAATAATAAATATAACCTTTTATATTTATTATTATTATCCAACTGATTTTATCATAATTAAATATATCAATAATATATCCAATATATTAATTATTATTATTGCCACTTTGTCCAATGTGTTGATCTTTGCCATAAAGGCCAAAACATTAACACTCCCTCTTGGACTTGAGGAAAAGATAAACCTATAGATCTCCCATCTATAGTAGGACTCAAAAACATAACCACAATGGTTTCCTTATCCAATAGTGTCATAGATATCACATCTATCATCTTATCAAACATGATGAAGACATAAGTCACACATGTACTCCATCAATCCATGATAATATTTTGAATATCAAGTATCAATGATATTCATCAAGTGCTCCGAGTATTGGCCTATAGTCATTATGACTATGATGTCTACCACATACTCAACCATGAGTCTAATAGACTCAATCATGATATTCATCAATAACTTACCGACATCAAATCCATGATGTCATCATATCAAATCCATGATATCAAGAACATTGGCTTACCGAATACCAATTCCATCAAATCCATGATGTCACCATATACTCTCCTGTGGACCTATGATCCTCGAGCCTCAAGGACTCAACTGATATCAAATCCATGATATCAACAACATTGGCCAAAATATCAAGTCCATGATATTCACTAAATGCTCCGAGTAATGGCATCCCAACATCAAGTCCATGATGTCACCATGTACTCATGAACCTGTGGATCCAAGATCCACGAGCCACATAGATTCAACTGATATCAATAACATTGGTCGAATATCAAGTCCATGATATTCACTAAATGCTCCGAGTAATGGCTTCCTGACATCAATTCCATGATGTCTCCTTGTACTCAACCTGTGGATCCAAGATCCATGAGTCACAAGGACACAACCGATTGAACTCATGATATCAACAACATTGGCTGAATATCAAGTCCATGATATTCACTAAATGCTCCGAGTAATGGCTTCCCGACATCAAGTCCATGATGTCTCCATGTACTCAACTTATGGATCCAAGATCCATGAGTGACAAGGAATCAACCAATATCAAACCCATGATATGAAGACCTGATCCATAACAAGGATGTTAGCCATATAAACATAAGAACAACCACATAAATCTTATCTTATGAAACCATATGACTAGTTTGCTATATATAACCAAGTGCAAACTAAATGTGTTCAGCTATAAAATATGTCAATGTAATCATATGCCAACATATATAAATTCCCGCATGCTAATGCCAACATATTTATGTTCCCGCATATCTAAAGTATGCCAATGACATTTAACCAGTTATGCTAATAGCAAGTAATCAGCCAATAAATAATCGGCTATGCCAAAAACAAATAATCAACTATGTCAATCAGTTATGCCCATAACAAATAATCAGTTAGATATGCGAAGAAACAGCTATGATAATCAGTTGTGAATGTTCCCATACATATGTCCAAGAAAAGTATGCATCCATGCATAATGTATGATCCTCATATATGCATGTCAAGGTATCATGATGTATGTATCCAATAAAATAGTTAATGTTCCCATACATATATACCAAAGTGAAGTATGTAGTCCTACACATTCATAATCAACTAATAACAATTAACTAGCTATGTCAAAAATCCATGTCAATAGGAATGATCCCGCACATTCATACAATTAGAATGCAAAACGTAAAGAAAGGAGTCTATACTGCAAAACCAAGTTTAAGTGAGCCTGTTAGCAATTGAAAAAAATTTATGGTTCCAAGCTCTTTCCTCTTATCTCTACAATTATTTTTATCCTCTGGCTAAAACCCTAATTCTTGTGTCAAAATTTGGCTTAAACCCTAAACCCTAAACCCTTCTAGATATGTTATATTTTCAAGTTACTTTTCAAGGCACTTAAGTCCCAGATAATCTCGTGTGCGTTTTATCGTGATTAGTCTATCTCCTAGTCACGAAACCAAAATCGAATATTCTTTGTTATCTGGTGACTTCGCGCGGGCTTGTATCTCTTAATCTCCAGATGAGATGGAATATTATCTTTCTATCTCAATTTTTCACATGCATCGTCGATCTTGTTTCAATCCTATGGATCACATGTAATCTTTGAGAAAACCATGATTCAAGCTTTTCTTTTCGCGACTTCGAGACTTAGTCAGTCGCATGATCTCCAGATAGATCCAGAGTCAAGATATGGTTTAATTTTTTTCTTGGTCGCGAGATCTCTGAATGCATCTGAGGTTAAGTTAAGGATCTTGAGATTAAATATGCACCGTTGATCGGGTTCCTTTTAAGTTATGATCGTGCGGCTGGCGCGTAATCTCATGAAGAATTGATCAAGTATAGAAGGATTATGAGACTTGGCGAGGATCATAGATTGGGATTGAGATGAGTGGCTGGCGCTTAATCTTGCAATGAATTTATGATGTCATGATATGTCTGGAGATCTAGCGCAGACCGTAGATCTTGTCTCGATTGTGTGGATTGCGTTAACTCGCAAGATAAAACCCAAGTCAACGATTCATTTGGGAGATTCAGTGCAGGCCGTCGATGCAACGTTGATTGTGTGGTTCGTGTTTAATTTCACAATGAAATGGTCAGGTACAGATATGTCTTGAGATTTGGCCCAGACTATTGATGTAGATCACGATCTAGGGCTGGCGCATGATCTCGAAAGGAAATGGCCAAGTATAAATTTTTTCAAAGACTTAACGCAGGCCGTAGATCTTGTTGTTTTCTTGGTTTCATCTAACGGCTTGTGTGTGATCTCCAGATGTTACCCAGGTTAAAGTTTTAATCTAGTGACTTTGAGATAGCTTTAGTCGCGTAATCTCCAAGTAGACCCAGGGTAAGATGGTTAAGTCAAAGGGCTAAGTTAGGTTTTAGGAGATGAGCCAGGATGCTGCCACGTGTTTAAGTGATGATCTCATCAGACTACTGGTGCTTGATCTCAGAGTAAACTCAAGGGTTAGAAATGGATTTAGCGACTTGGCGATTCTGTCTATCTCTGAATCTCCAGATATACCATAGTTAAGATCAAGCGTGGTTGAGTTATGTTCAACGAAGGAGATATGGATTCAGGGGTGTGCCACGTGTTTGAGATCTTGTTTTAATATTACGGCTAGCACTGAATCTCCAGATGATGGTCAAAGTCAAGTTTTATTCAGCGATCTAGCGCAGGTCATAGATATTTTTATGTCCTTGTCTTGATCGTGTGGACTACACTGAGTCTCCTGATGAACCCAGGGTTAATATTTTTATCTAGCGACTACGGTGTCTCGTAATCTCGTAATGAACCCAGGTTTGATTCCAGTCAAGTTAAAATACATTCAGCAACTCAGAGATAACTAGTTACCGCTGAATCTCCAGATCTAACCAAAGGTTAAAGTTAACTTGCTAGGGTTATGTATTTTCTTTCAGTCACACAATCTCTAGATAGAGCCTGAGTCAAGTTAAGTCAAGATGGATTATCCGAGATCAAATCTGAACCATCAATGTAATGTTGATCCTAGGGCTGGCGCATGATCTTAGAAAGAATTGGACAAGTACAAATATAAACTGAGATTCAACATGGTTTGTCGATGTGGATCAAGATCTTGTGGTCTGCACGTAATCTCAAGATCAGACTCAAGTTAAGTGAAATGTTCAGTGACTTAGAGATTACACAGTCGTGTAATCTCTAGATAGACCTTGAGTGAAGCATGGTTGAGTCCTGAGCCAAGTCGGGTTACACGGATATGATCTGGACTGTTGATTCAAGGAAGATCTTGTGGTCTGTACGTAATCTCTAGATCAAACTCAGGTTGAGGTAAACCTTCAGAGACTTGGAGATCCCTTCATTCGCGCAATCTCCAAATGAACCTGAGTTAGGATGAAGTTAAAGTCAAGTTTTTCATGGATAGATCTAAACCATAGATGCTATGTTGATCTAACAATGTGCGTGTGATCGCTAGACAAAATTAAAAGATTCCTTTTCATTCTAAGATTTAGCGTAGGCCATTGAACTTATCAGTATCTAGGGCTGGCGCATGATCTCGGGATGGAACTAAGGTTAGAAAAATCATCTGGAAACTTAGAGATAAGAAGATATCTACTGAATGGGGTTAAAGTCCGGGTTAAAGACTAGTTAAAGGCCGAAGATGAAGATAAATTAAAATACAGACAAGTTCAGTTAGATCAAACGAATCGCGCATTACCTCAATGAAAAGTTTCTCGATATCTAGTCTTCAAGGCATTGCGCCTTGCTGCCACATGTCTAATCTGATTTTGAGCCTGGGTAACTTAAGAGGATCTACATATATATTTTAAAGTTATGCAACGACTTGATCTCGGTCGTCCAAATTATTTTCCGCGCCACTAGTGACTGTTATAACTATAATTTGAATATTTAAATATTTGACTCAGAGGGTTTCATGGCGGTGGACTCAGATATTTGATCTCAGAGCTATTAATGAATCAATCTGATCTTATGGACCGACTTTGAACACATGTTGAAGACCAGAGGGATACAAATCTGATATGTGGAGATGCATTTATGTTCATAGTTGACAGATAGAATTTTATAATCAGAGGATAAATGTATATAGCGGTGCCTGGTCATTTTTGTATTTATGTGAGCTATTCCCAAAGTCATGTCTTTGAGTTTCTTATGCCTCAGGGTACTGCGCTTACATTCATTGATTAGGGAAAATTGATTGCAGATCATATTTGCACAGATTGAAGAGAAGAGATAGGGTTTCAACTTGAAAATGGAATTGAATGTTTGACATGACTAGTTGTAAAACCTAACCCTAAATGGTCTGAAGATTATAGCATTCTTTTTTCTATAAAAGAATATTCAAGACCATTTAGTAAGGGCTGGGAAAAATTTGGGCAAGTAGCATAAGCATAATACCTTTTCACTATTTTCTAGTGAGTATAGCAGATGTATATCTAGAGAGTATTATCATAGAAGAAGAAAGTTGCAATTCTTTTGCATTTATTGAAGTGGTATGTGATTTGAAACATTTTGGAATTGAAACTGGACTCTTTGTACTTAATATAGCATTTCTAATTCAAGTCTCTCCTTTTTGCTTGCCTTTTGAGTTTTGAATCTTCTGGTTCACTGCATAAGATTTCATTATGTATATGTTTTAGTCCATAGTTTTGATCAAGGATCAAATTAAAATCTGCTTTGGATAAGACATAGACTCTTTGGGTTTGTCTATATAAGGATTATTAAAAAGCATATGATCTAAAGTTATCTGTGTTTATGGTTTTGAGTCCTTGACAATAGTTAGTTTCTCTGTCCTGTATCTGAACAAAAATCATTGCCCAATGGATAAAGCACTGATCAGTAATTAGTACCTTCTACTTTGATACATATTTGGATAGGTTTAGTTATACTCTGCCCTATCAAAAACATCAAAACCATTTTCAATCCTTTTAAATTTTTATGGTTGTTGGTTGTGGTCCTGCATGGTAGAGAGTAGTCACTGAATGAGTGGTTGTCATTTCATACTATCTTGCCATTTATTTGTTGGTAAAATCGATAAGTTCTAAGGAGTTGAAAAGAGTTAAATACCAATCTGGATTAGGTGCACTCGCCTTGGTTTTGCAGAGCCAAAAGAGTAGAGGACAGTCTTGTCCTATAGTTGGTCCAGTTACCTTGCAGAGCTCTCATACTTGGAATTAACCATTCCTAATATTAGTCTTAGGGTATATTGGTTTCTTTTACAGCGTAACAATTTCAAACATCAACAAAATGGCGACTTTGCTGGGGATAGAGAAGTAAAAGTCTTGCTAAACCTTTCAAGGAATCTCTGGTATTCTACTATTTATATCATTTGACCCATCTGAGTTACCAACAAAATGGCGACTCTACTGGGGAGAGTCATGTGCCAAAGGTTATAGAGTCATGGTTTTCAAAGAGATATTCCTCATAATTGTAAGAGTGATTCTTTTCTATTTTTTTATGTCATTGCAAAGTGTCTAAAAGTCCTAGTTCTAAAAGTAATACAAATACTATCTCACATGTGGTGAGTGGGGACTCTAAGTTCTCTGATTTGCACCAGTGTGCATATTTGAAGAAAGACTACAAAGAAGAGGACTTGTAGTGAAGAGGCAGCAGATGATAGGAGTCTTGTGACTATGAGCATAGTCAAGAGAGGAATCAATAAGAGACCCTATATTGGGGGTGTGTTGTAAGTTGCTGATTTAAAGAATTCCTCTGCAAAGAGGTGGCGACTCTACCAAGTTTTGAAGGTGACTTCAAATCAAATAGTTTTCAGTGGATTCATCATATTCTAGGTATTTTATTTTCATTGGATAAATTCTTTTGTTCCATGAAAATCAGTTATACATTTTTCCCTATTAAGTGGCCAGCACTAATTAAGAGGGAAGAGAGAGGCAGTTTGTAACTCCTGTATAATAAGATGTCACAACCAAATAGAAGTGGCTTGTATCTGGCTATAAATTTTAGTGGTATCCCTGGATACCCAAATCCTATTCCATTAGGAATTAGGGATTACTTGCCTAGGTTCAGTGGTATGGGTGAGCAATCGACAATTTACAGGAGTATTTTCATTTGATGCATGACTATGACATCAAACATGAGGATGTATGGATGATTTTTTTGCTATTTTTTTAGTTGGTGAGGCTAGGGATTGGGTTAAAAGATTACCTCATGGTTCACTAGGGTCTATGGATGAACTAGTGGATTGTTTCAGGAGGCAGTATGGTGACATAGAGGATAGTGTTTCTTCCACCGCATCTAGTTCTGAAGAACCTTTGCCAGATTCAAATGATGATGAGGAATATGTTGAAGAGGACCAATGGTTGCAAGATCAAGTCAATTTGGGGATACAACAAAAGGGGATGGAAAGAAAAGTGGGAGAATCTACACATCTATTTTATAGAAAATTTTCTGCTCATATAAGGAATTTTGTAGGTCCTTTTTATCCCCAGGAGTCATTTTGGGTTTGTGTATTTATGGCCCTTTGTTCTCCTGATTCAACTAATTGGTCAGCTTCCTTCAAGAAAAATTAGTTTGAATACACCAAGAAGTGGATAAAGGATAATGAAGATCCTAAATATGAACATATTGAACATGAGATAGATCAACACATCCAAAAAAATTGCATATTGTTTTTAAAGAAAAATGTAGGAAGGATAAGGGACAAGTCAACACTCTTGTTTTATAAAATATTTTCTAAAGCATATAGTGAGCTTCCAGTAGAGGATTACCTTCTAGAGTTTGCATATATTGAGTTATTTCTAGTACTTTGTGTGCCTAAATCAGTCTTTTGGTCTGCATCTCTTATAGAAGAAGAGGTTGGGTATACCAAGAGGTGGATACAATCAATTCAAGAATATGAACTTGGATATCTACTTGATGATAACTCTAATGATGTTGAACATAATTATACTAATGATGCTAACTTTGAAGCTAATAATGAAGATAGTGGACATCAATATTTTGAAGATGAACTTATAGTTGACAGTGTTCCTGCTGAATCTATAGTTTCCTCTTCTCTTTAGCATAATGATGCAGATGTCTTATTTCAACTTGAGGAAAATATATGCAATAAACAAGAGGATCACTCTGATGAAGAGGTAGGTTGTTGTGATAATTCTTTTGATGAAAGTGACGTCAATCCCAAAATTTCAAACCAATATGTTGATATTGAAGATCCTAAATTTGAGGTTTCACATAGGGTTGTACCTGGTAGTGATGTTATTGAGAATGAGGGAAACAAAGAGGATAGTGATGTGTCTAGTATGGATACTATATTTTTTTATCATGAAAGTAATGACCCCTCTCAATATGAGATAGAAGATGTGTGTAGTCAGCGAGATGATACGGATTGAATAAATGAAGATGATGATTGTGAGTGTGTATCAGAGATGAGTGTAAATGATGACAACGGTTCACTTCATAGTGAACAAATCTCAAATTATTTTTCTAATGAATATCTAAGATCTTCAGGGAAGAATAGATCTGAATTCCTACACCCCACACACATTCAGTTTGACAAGGAATGTATATCAGATGGTCAGGATTTTGATGCATATATTTCTGAATTCCCTTGTACTCTTGTCTCACTAGGCTACAACCAGACTGAATGTGATTCTCCAGATGATGAGTGCATTAGTATTTGTTCAGATTTAAAAGTTGAAGAAACTCCTAATATGATGTTGAGTACTGACTGGGATAGTTGTATTGATTATGAATCTTTTTCAGATTCTAGGTCATTCATTAAACCATTGCAAGATGATCTCTTAGTTACTCAACATATGCAATTGCATCATCAGTGTGTTGATATGTGTCCTCCTTCCAGAAGATAGTTTAGTGGTTTGTATAAAGATGATAGTCCGCCAGTAAATTCTTTAGAGAATTCTGATATGGATATACAAACCACTGACAAGGTTGAGAATGATATTTCTTTTGAAGAGCATAATATGGATCATGACATAGAGTTTCCATGTTTTCATACTGATGATGATGAATTTTGTTCTTATTCTATTCCTGATTTGTCTCCTCTTACAAAAGGTAAAAGTGATTTGCATATGATCCCTAATGTTTATGATCATCCTAATTCTCATGTTTCTTAGATGTTTGTCTCCTATCATCTAGAGAATGGGCTTGATCATGTCTCAAGTGATGAGTTCCCTTAATGTTTGCATAAGTTTCAATATGATGATTACTCCATTGTCATGCAAACAATTGATACAAGTAGATCCAATGATGACTCCAGTTACATGGTAGACTATGAGTGCTTTTCTCAGCTGGATGATGTTTTTCCAAGATGTGGCATTGAGTTAGAGAATAATGAGAGTTGCATTTCTTATGTTTTCTCTTTGTCTGATGAATGCAACATGCATGTGCCACATGTTTTACAGTTTCAGGATCTATGTGATTTTCTTCTAGGCTCTAATGTTGAATATGTTGATTTTATTTCTAATTAGAAAATAGTACCTGGTAATCAATTAGATCAGATAGATAAAGGTGGTTGTTTCAGTTTGTTTTCAGAGCAAGGCGGAGAAAAATTTGTTTATGGTAGGGGAAATCTGGATCAAAAATTTTGTGATGGTTTAAGACCATTGAGACTGATTTGACTCCTTCAGATCAGTAAATAAGTAGCAGAGCTAAGTTCTTTTTCTGCTACAAGTATGTACATATTTTCTTTTTGTATTTCTCTATCTTAGGTTAGTTTCATGTTTTTTCTAGTGGTATGCTTCTCCCAGAAATCATGAATCCTTGTCATTCCTACAAGAGGCATGCATCCCCAGACGGAGCCACTGTTAGCACTTGCAAAAAAAATTATGGTTCCAAGCTCTTTCCTCTTATCTCTGCAATTATTTTTAGCCTCTGTCTAAAACCCTAAGTCTTGTTGTGTCAAAATTTGGCTTAAACCCTAAACCCTTCTAGATATGTTATATTTTCAAGTTACTTATCAAGCCACTTATGTCTCAGGTAATTCCATGTGTGTTTTATCGTGATTAGTCTATCTCCTAGTCGCGTAACCAAGATCGAATATTCATTGTTATTTAGAGACTTTGCACGGGCTTGTATCTCTTAATATCTAGACAAGATGGAATATTCTCTTTCTGTCTCGAGTTTTCACGTGCATCGTTGATCTTGTTTCAATCTTGTGGCTCACGCGTAATCTTTGAGAAAACCATGAGTCAAGCTTTTCTTTCCACGACTTCGAGACTTAGTCAGTCGTGGCATCTCTAGATAGACCCAATGTCAATACATGGTTTAATTTTTTGCTTGGTTACGAGATCTCTGAATGCACCTGAGGTTAAGTTAAGGATCTCAAGATTAAGTGTGCACCGTTGATCAGGTTCCTTTTAAGTTATGATTGTGCGGCTGGCACGTAATCTCATGAAGAATTGATCAAGTACAGAATGATTACGAGACTTGGCGGGGATTGTAGATTGGGATTGAGATGGTGGCTAGTGCTTAATCTCGTAATGAATTAATGATGTCATGATATGTCTAGAGATCTAGCGCAAATCGTAGATCTTGGCCTAATCATGCGGTTCACATTAAGTTGCGAGATAAATCCCAACTCAGCTATTCATTTGGGAGATTCATCACAGGCCTTTGATGCATCATTGATCGTGTGGTTTGTGTTTAATCTCACAATGAAATGGTTAGGTACAAATGTGTCTTGAGATTTAGTGCAGACCATTGATGTAGATCAGGTTCTAGGGTTGGCACGTGATCTCAAAAGGAAATGGACAAGTACAAATTTTTTCAGAGACTTAACGCAGGCCGTAGATCTTGTTGTTTCCTTTCTTTCATCCAACAACTTGCGCGTGATCTCGAGATGTTACCTAGGTTAATGTTTTTATCTAGTGAATTGGAGACTGCTTTAGTTGCGTAATCTCCAAGTAGACCCAGGGTAAGATGGTTAATTCAAAAGGCTAAGTCAGGTTTTTGGAGATGAGCCAGGATGCTACCACGTGTTTAAGTGATGATATCATCGAACGAATGGCGCTTGATCTTAGATTAAACTCAAAGGTTAGAAATGGATTCAGCGACTTGGCAATTTTGTCTATCTCTGAATCTCCAGATATATCATAGTTAAGATCAAGCATGGTTGAGTTATGTTCAGCAAAGGAGATATGGACTCAGGGGCATGCCATGTGTTTGAGATCTTGTTTTAATCTTACGGCTAGCACTGAATCTCCAGATGATGGTCAAAGTCAAGTTTTATTCAACGATCTAGCGTAGGTCGTATATCTTGTCATGTCCTTGTCTTGATCATGTGGACAACGCTGATTCTCTTGATGAACCCAGGGTTAATATTTTTATCTAGCAACTTGGCGACTACATTATCTTGTAATCTCGTAATGAACCTGAGTTCAAGCCTAGACAAGTTAAAATACATTCAACGACTCAGAGATAACTAGTTACAACTGAATCTCCAGATCTACCCAGAGGTAAAAGTTAACTTGCCAGGGTTATGTATTTTCTTTTAGTCGTACAATCTCCAGATAGAGCCTGGGTCAAGTTAAGTCAAGATGGATTATCCTAGATCAAATCTAAATCGTAAATGTAATGTTGATCCTAGGGATGACGCATGATCTCAGAAAGAATTGAGCAAGCATAGATATATTCTAAGATTCAACGCGGTTCGTCGATGTGGATCAAGATCTTGTGTTCTGCGCATAATCTCAAGATCAGACTTAGGTTAAGTGAAATATTTAGCGACTTAGAGATTACACAGTCACATAATCTCTAGATAGACCTTGAGTCAAGCATGGTTAAGTTTTGAGCCAATTCGGGTTGCACGGATATGATCTGGACTATTGATTCAAGGAAGATCTTGTGGTATGTGTGTAATCTCTAGATCAAACCCAGGTTGAGGTAAACCTTCAGAGAATTGGAGATCCCTTCAATCGCGCAATCTCCAAATGAACTTGAGTTAGGATGAAGTTAAAGTCAAGTTTTTCGTGGATAGAGCTAAACCGTAGATGCTACATTGATCTAACAATGTGTGCGTGATTGCTAGAAAAAAAGTAAAAGATTCCTTTTCATTCTGAGATTCAGTGTAGGTTGTTGATCTGATCTGGATCTAGGGTTGGCGCATGATCTCAGGATGGAACCAGGGTTAGTAAAGTCATCTGGAGACTTAGAGATAAGAAGAGATCTGTTGACCAGGGTAAAAGTACAAACCTCTGTCACATTTTTATAAAGGAAAAGGACCACGACATGCAAACTTTTCAACTTTAACGACATAAAAAGTGGCATTTGTATTTAGAATTTGAGGTCGATGTAAACTGATGAAATGTGTGAAAATGGATGAAGTTTATACTTATAATGTTTTAAATTTTTTTTGAACAAGAATTGACATATTTTTTAAATTTTTGAAGTCCATTTTTCAATTGCTGAAAACTGCTGAAAATCTGGGGTCTAGTTCCCACCAAACAAGTATATGCAAATAATCTATTTTTCCTCTAATTTCAAAATATGTTATAGATAAAATGTATAGCTAGTGCAGAAAAGAAGAAAGATTGGTTTTCAATTTATATTTTCTCCGTTATAACTACTCAAAGTTGAACTTTCTGAAATCGATAGTTTTCATCTCCCACCAAATTTACCCTATCAAATCTACACCATTCAGAAAAAAAATTACATATTCTTGAAGATGACTCTCTCCTCCAGTGTTAAATATAAATTTTAAATTTTTTTGATATGATTTACTATTTTTTAATTTATTTGAAGCAACATCTTCTCGAATGTTAAATTACCTACTTGTATTTTTAAATTATAATATATTAGATCTAATCTAAATACTATAAAATTTATGACAATAATCTTGACTCTGAGTTCTACAAAAGGGTATTTTTATATTTTGAAAATATCATTAAAAAGAGTAGGGGTTAGTGAAACATCAATTTTCTGAAATAATTTTATTTCTCTAGTAATTAGTATAAAACATGCATTTAATAGACATTTCCAATTGGAAAAGTTTAACCACTTATCTAGCTTAGCTAGAATGAATTTAGCTAGACCATATGTTTGAAGAAAATTAATTTTTTTTACAAATACTCAAATTTAGTTGTGCTAATAAATGGTCCTGAAACGTGACACAACTTTGTGCTTTTGCCCACCAGGGTTAAAGTGCAGGTTAAAGACTAGTTAAAGGTTGAAGATGAAGATAAATTAAAATGCAAACAAGTTCAGTTAGATCAAACGGCTCGCGCATTACCTCAATGAAAAGTTTCTTGATATCTAGTCTTCGAGGCATTGTGCCTTTCTGCCACACGTCCAATCTGATTTTGAGCCCGGGTAACTTAAAAGGATCTGTGAATATGTTTTAAAGTTATGCAACGGCTTGATCTCGATCGTCCAAATTGTTGTCCACACCACCTATGACCATTATAACTGTAATTTGAATATTTAAATCTTTGACTCAAAGGGTTTCATGGTGGTGGACTCAGATATTTGATCTCAGAGCTATTAATGAATCAATATGATCTTATGGACCAACTTTGAACATATGTTGAAGACCAGAGGGATACAAATTTGATATGTGGAGATGCATTTATGTTCAGAGTTGATAGATAGAGTTTGATAATCAGAGGATAAATGTATACAATTGTGCTTGGTCATTTCTGCACTTATGTGAGCTATTCCCAGATTCATACCTTTGAATTTCTTATGCCTTAGGGTACTGCACTCACATCCATGGATTAGGGAAAATTGATTGCAAATTAGATTTGCACAGATTGAAGAGAAGAGATAGGGTTTCAAGTTGACATCAGAATTGAATGCTTGACATGACTAGTTGTAAACCCTAACCCTAAATGGTCTGAATCTTGTAGCATTCTTGTTCCTATAAAATAATATTCAAGACCATTTAGTAAGGGCTGGGAAAAATTTGGGCAAGTATCGTAAGGCATAATACATTTTTACTATTTTCCAGTGAGTATAGCAGATGTATATCTAGAGAGTATTATCATAGAAGAAGAAAGTTGCAAGTCTTTTACATTTATTGAAGTGGTATGTGATTTGAAACATTTTGGAATTGAAACTGGACTCTTTGTACTTAATATAGCATTTCTAATTCAAGTCTCTCCTTTTTGCTTGCCTTTTGAGTTTTGAATCTTCTTGTTCATTGCATAAGATTTCATTATGTATATATTTTAGTCCATAGTTTTGATCAAAGATCAAATTAGAATATGCTTGGATAAGACATAGACTCTTTGGGTTTGTCTATATAAGGATTATTAAGAAGTGTATGATCTGAAGTTATCTGTGTTTATGGTTTTGAGTCCTTAACAATAGTTAGTTTCTATGTCCTATATCTGAACTAGAATCAATGTCCAATGGATAAAGCAGTGATCAATAATTTGTACCTTCTACTTTGATACATATATGAATAGGTTAAGCTATACTCTTCCCTATCAAAAACATCAAAACCATTTTCAGTCCTTTTAAAGTTTTATGGTTGTTGGTTGTGGTCCTGCATGGTAGAGAGTAGTCACTGAATGAGTGGTCATTTCATACTATCTTTCCATTTATTTGTTGTTAAAATACAGAAGTTCTAAGGAGTTTAAAAGAGTTAAATACCAATCTGGATTAGGTGCACCCGCCTTGGTTTTGTAGATCAAAAAGAGTAGAGGATAGTGTAACACCCCAAAATTGGCACCTAATAACTTAATCAATTTTGGTGCATTTTCTCATCCTTGAAGTCCTATTGTTCTAGGCAAATTCTTCACCTAATTGACTTTAATTGACTGAGTTTCAAATGCAAAAAACCCAAATTTGCATAAATCTGACATTACATTTAATTCCTAAATCTCAAATGATTATTAGCTAAAATCCCTATGATTAATTGATTTAATCCTAAAGTCCTAAAGTACTTTTAATTAAATCAAATACACCCTCTTTGGCTAATATACATAAAAGGAATTGAAGAGTTATTATTATTAATAGAATGAATTATCCTCAAAAGGGATTTCCATAATTCCATACGAAGAGACACTTATGTGTCCATAATTCATTCTTTAATTTTAATAAACCTTGCATATTT
>MU223097.1:2813298-2825578 GCA_018584345.1 Thuja plicata | reverse complement strand
GCGCCCCCACCGCCCCCGCGCCCTATCTCTCCGGCCACCCGCCACCTTCCTACAGCGGGCGCCGCCCGGTCTGCCACCCTCCGCGGCCGCTCCGCCTTCCCCGGACTCCCTCCGCCGCTACAGCCCCCTCCGCCGCCTGTGCACTGTGCACCGCCACCGCCGCCCGGCCCACTCGCCGCCGGCGGACATTTGACAGCCCCCGCGGGCCAAGTTTAATAGCGTGCGGTCATATTGATGACCAGCAGCCACAGTTTTAGCCCCCGGCGCTCTCCATGCGCCCGGGGGCCCAATTGTTTTAGCCGCAGGGGCCTATCTGTACCCTTTTTTGATTTTTTAGGGGTACCTGGGCCTTTTTCGCTCTATAGGGAGCATACGGGGGTCTTTTTATGACTTCTATATACCGTCGGAAAGCTCTTTCTGAGAAATTTCCGATGGTGGAGGTAGGGTTTTTGGTTCCACCGTTTCAATAGCGTTTTTTGTTGTTGAAGTCTGATGTCTCTTTTTGCCTTCTGGGAGTCATATCTGGCTCATCTGGACTCCTTTTTCGGCAAACGAGATATCGTCGGAAAGATAGTTCAGTGTGCTATTCAATGGCAGAGGTTATTTTTCTAGATTTTTCTCTAATTTTTCACTCCTCCACGTTTGGCAGTTTATGCCCTCTGGTGGTTTGCTTGGTTCTACAGGTCCTGGGATCTCTTCTTATGAGTTCATAGCTCACTCTTCTTTCTGACTTCTGAGCTTGTATGCTCTTCTATTGCATTTTGTTCTGTAAACGCACTGAGATAAAGTGCCTTCTTCTGCTTTTCTGGGATCTTGCACACCTTGTTCAATTTTTGTACTCGCACTGTGTTATAAAGTGCCATGGGGGGTTATGATGTTTATGCCGCTTTAGGCACATCCACCTTTGTCAAGTGAGTGTACCTTCCATGACATTAGCCCATGTAGTGTGTCTGTGACACCGCCCTTTATTCTGTGTGTGTTCTTCTGTTGCACTGTTGGTGTTCCTGGTTCTTCTTCTGCAGCTGTTTCTGGTACTGCATTTCAGTGTTCCTGTCACCTCTCCCAGTTCAGCATTATGGGGGGGTCCACCTGTTGGTTCTATTGCTTCCTGGTTTGATTGATCATCTCTTCAGACACTTGTCTTCTCTACCTGGTCATGCACTTCAGTGGGGGTTCCAGCAGTATCTTCTGACAGAGTTTTCAGACATGCTTCGGAGATGCCTCTTGCTCTCTTCTTGTTCCTTTCTCTGGGACATTTTTTCCCTAGATTGAAGGCTTTGTTTCCTTCATCTAGTTTGCTTTCTTGTTTGGGTACCTGATCAAGCCTAGTTGCCGGGACCCTTCTTTCCTGCTTTCTGCAGTAGTTAGCTATTTTGCTTCTCCCTAAGTTACACTTAAGGGGGGTGTTAGAGTAGTCTAGTATAGCTAATAATTAAATTAGTTAATTATTAGTCTATCTACTCTTTGCTTAAGTTATACTTAGGCAACTTTCTATTTCTTAGAGTTTCCCTTTTAGGGCTTCAGTATCCTTTATAAGGAACCACCGCTTAGTTTTATTTACAGAGTTTTTACATCAGTTTGTAAATCATAGAAACATATTATCAATATATTGTTTTCTTGAGCACATGATGTCTCTGGATTTTTGGCCTCCATAGCTGCCATCTTTCTCTTCTGTCTTGCTTCTTCTTGTGACAGTGTTTGCATGCAGGTTTCTTGGGAATATTTGATGGTTATCAAATCCTACACAATTCCCACAGAGGTTTTTCCCAAATTGGGTGTCCTTGTTACATCTGGTGTCAATGAGTTATATCTTATGTTTACATGGTTAATCTGATGTTGCTAAGTTTGAATGATTGATTTACATATATGAGATGTATTGTTGCTTATGTTATTGAGTTATTTGGTGAATTGGTTATTTATTGTATTCAGTATTACTGATTGAATCAGTGAGTTCAATTTTAAGAGTTCAAGTTTTGATTTGTCTGGTTCACCCCCCNTTTGTCTGGTTCCCCCCCCCCCCCCCCCTTCAGTGGGACCAACAATTTGTATCAGAGCTAAGTTACTTTGAAGTGTTAAGTTTAAAAGGACTTGAGTCAAGATATAAAGATGTATAAGAGGGATGCACCACAACTGAATAGGGATCATTTCTCTACATGGAAAAGTAGAATTAGGTTGCATGTGTCTGGAATAGGAAAGTATGAACTTCACTTTCTTGATAATGAATATGTAGCACCGACTACTGCACCTATGACTATCAGTGAGCAAAGACGGAAACAAGAACACACACAAGTTATGATTGAGATAGAATCTACACTTATCGACCAAGAATATGATGAGATTGATGGATGCACAACTTCAAAACAGATGTGGGATAAGATTATTTTGACCTATGGTGGAGATCAGCATGTTCAGAAGGCTAAAGAAGAAATCTTGAGAGGAAATTTTGACTCTATGAGGATGAAGGAAGGGGAGAACATAATATAGTATAGTACAAGACTTAAGGAGATTGTTAATTCTATCAGAGGCACTAATGGTATCATAACAGAGGATGATGTGACAAGCAAAATGTTGAGAACCCTGCTATCGAGTTATGTTATTCGTGTATCTTCTATACAAGAGCTGAGATCAATACTCGAGATGAATGTTTCACTGGATGCTACTATTGGTAAGTTAACTACATTTGAGTTAAATGATTTTGACAATAGTATGCTTGCTACTTCTAAGTTTGAATCTACATTTAAGTATACTTTAAAGATTGGAAAGGCTAGGGAAGCTATTGCTAGAGATGGATATTTGAGCAGTGCTAGTGAGAAATTTTATAGTTGTACTGAAGGACTTGAAGATTTATTTACTGAATGCAATGAGAATGAAAGAGAATTTGAAGCTTTTTTGGCTAGAAGGCTAAAAAGAGGCAAAGGAAAATACTGAGGTAAGTTACCCTTGAAATGTTTTAATTGTGATAAAGTTAGTCACTTTGCATCTAATTGATCAGCGAAAGATAAGGAAGAAAAGAAAGATAACAGAGATAAGGACAAAAGAGAAAACATATTCAAGAGATACAAAGACTACAAAAACAAAGGTAATAAATCTTTTCATATTGATAATGAAGGACTAAGTGATGATGATTCTTTTGATAGTAATGATGAAAAAGTAGTTGTTTATGATGATTCTGATGAAGAAGAACCTAGAGCCCTAATATCACAAGTAAGTAAGAATGAAACATGGATTATAGATAGTGGTTGTTCACATCACATGACTGGTGACACACTTAAGTTTATTTCCTTAGAAAATCATGATGGAGGTTATTTTAGATTTGGTAATGATGCTCCATATCCTGTCAAAGGAAAAGGATCTATAATTCTACTGAATAACACAAGATGTGATGATGTTTATTGGGTTGAAGGATTAAAGTATAATCTGTTGAGTGTTCACAGCTAAACAATACAGGTTACTGACTGGAATTTCAATATGGAAGGGTGAAATTATTTGATGAGAAGGATAATCTGATTGGTACTAGAGAAAAATCTAAAGGTAATTTATTTTATCTTGATACTTCTATGAAGATTTGCCTATTTTCTAAAGTTGAAGATGTTTGGTTATGGCACAAAAGGCTTTGTAATGTTACTTTTGACAACTTAATCAAAGTGAGTGAGAAGAGTAGAGTAAGAGGACTACCGAGAATTGAAAAACCAGAGAATGTTATGTGCAGAGAATGTTAGATAGGTAAGATGACTAAATCTAGTTTTGCAAGAAAGACTTATGTTACACAAGGAATTTTGGATTTATTTCATACTTATTTATGTGGACCCATGAGATCAAATTTATTATAGAGACATATATTTTATTTTATTTGTGGATGATTATTCAAGAATGATGTCTGTAATATTTTTAAAAGAAAATTCTGATACATTTCAAATGTTTAAGTGGTATAAGGCTCGAGTTGAAAAAGAAACTGGAAGATAGTTGAAATGTCTGAGATCCGACAAAGGAGGTGAGTTTACTTTTGATGAGTTTACATTTTTTTGTAATGAGAATGAAATTAAGAGACAATTGTCAGCACCGAGGACACCACAACAGAATGAGATTGTTGAGAGAAGAAACAAATCTATTGTGGATTGTACTAGGACACTGATGATTGGAAAAGGAGTTTCACAGAACTTCTGGAGGGAAGTTGTGAGTACTGTTGTTTATACATTGAACTGAGTACAAATGAAGAAAGGTACCAACAAGACACCTTATGAAATTTTGTATGATCACAAACCTAATGTTAATTGCTTTAAAATTTTTGGGAGAAAATTCTATATTCTTAAAGATTCTAGAGAAGGAAAGTTTGATTCAAAAGGAGAAGAAGGGATATTCTTAGGATATTCTACAAGGAGTAAAGCTCACAAATGTTTGAACAAGGTATTAACAAACTTGTGGAAATTGAAAATGTAAGAATCGATGAATTTGCAAAAAGGAATGATGAAGATAGTAAGAAGGAACCTGAAGATTATGAGAAGTTTGTATATGTACAACATGATTCCCCTGATACTTTACTAAGAGCACCTACTGAGGAGGAAGATGAACAAAGAGTTCCACAACCGAATGTTGATTTTGAGAACCAAGAGCTACCGAGCCTATTTTGGCAAAGTATGTGAGAAGGAACCATTCCCCAAGAAAGATTATTGGAAATAAGGAAGTTGGAGTGATGATCAGAAGCAAGGCTAGAGACAATACATCTTCGATATCTACATTTGAGCCTAAGAAATTTATGGACTCACTAGATAATGAAGATTGGATGAAAGCAATGAAAGAAGAGTATGATCAAATTGAGAATAACAAGACATGGATATTAGTACCCAGGCCCAAAGACAAAAATGTTATTGGTACTAAATGGATTTTTTAGAAACAAACTGAATGAGCATGGACAAGTTATCAAAAATAAAGCTAGATTGGTTTGCAAAGGTTATGCACAAGAAGAAGGAATTGATTATGGAAAGACTTTTGCACCTGTTGCTAGACTGGAAGGAGTTAGAATACTTCTAGCATATGCTACTTACAAAGGATTCAAGGTATATTAGATGAATGTTAAGTCTACATTTCTTAATGGGATACTTGAAGAAGAAGCATACATCAAGAAACCTGAAGGATTTATTACGTCGTAGGTGTTTCCATATGAAAGACGCCAGGCTAGATTTTTCAATCTAATGGTCAGAAATCCTACATAAAGAATGACAACCATTGAATTCATCTGAGATGTCCATCAAATTCCACCACTTTACATGTCATAAATCTTCCGCTCGGTGAAAGTAGAAAATGAAAAGGTGTCTTAGGTCAATGGTTAAAATTGACTGTTACCTTCAACATTGTTTATACGTAGTCCCATGCGTGTGTTCCATGGAGACATTAAAATCAATTCTAAGAGCCTTCGGTCCCTTGTTAACCATGGCGAACAAAGATCAGAAACCCCAAACGCTAAAGGGGTGCATAACGATTGTGACAGGCACATTAGGAGGCATAGGAAGGGAGATCACAATCAATCTAGCTCTCAGAGGAGACAAAATACTTCTCATTTACTCTTTGGTGGAGAAAGTGGCAACCAAAATAAAATTTGACACTCCTGCAATAGCACTAATAGCGTTTGCCAACACCCTCCCTGTCTGGGTAAAATGGAGGCATGCTGCTAGACATACATGTTAAATGTGAATGCACAGAAAAGGCACATGAACTCTTTCCTAGAGAAGTATGATGTCTTAGTGAATAGAGTGCGGTGATTTGAAGGCTTGATAAAAATGGCTTTGGAAGGAAAATGTTGAAATCCATAACCATTGCCAATATCCTTATTGCCTACCAAAATGCAATTTTTGTAAAAGGTTATGAACATGAAGAGCTAAGAATATCTTTTTCAAAAAAATTATAGTAAAAAATGCGTCAATAAGTTGTGTAATATATGAGATTATAGACAATTATATGTGGTTGTTAGGGCTTGCAATGATCATGAGATATGCCAAAATAGTTGTTTGGAAAATGGGTACTTTTCTCATATCCTACCTGCCTATGCACAATGGAGCCTCAAAATCTCATAATGCAATGATTATGAATGTTGCAGAAAATGATTCAAATGGTTAAAAGGGGTTTAGATACTTTTCAAACAAATGCAATTAACTGGGGTGAAGTCAAATTCAATTACCTCTATTTAAAAACAAAACTCAAACAATGTGGCCGCATAGAATGCTTTGAGTGCAATATTTGCAGAAAATGGCATGCTCAAATGTGGAAGACATAGAAGATTTACAAAAAATACTTTTGGTGAAAAGACTTTAAAAAATTTTAAACTAATGCATGTGTGTGAAATAGGGAAACATGGAAAAGATATATGAACTCTTTTACAAAGAAATCTCATTTCATACGATGTCATGATTGCAGAGTTGCACTGAATGGTTTTGTTGAGAAGGCTTTAGGCACATGAAAGCAAATCTCATGGAGGACATAAACGCATACAAAAAATAGACCAAGTTGATCTACCATCCAAAACTATTCATTAATGTAATATTTACATGTAGAGAGGCCAAAAATATTTGCACTTTAAAAACAATTAAACCAAGGGTCACATAAGTCTCTAAAAAGAAATCAGCACACCAATTAAGTAGAAAAGAAATGCATTTCATTCAATGTAATTTTACATTGTGAAGGTACAAGAAGCGTTGGCCGTGCTGAATATTTTTCATTCAACCAAAGACAAAATGAATACATCCATTGAGTACATCATTATGGATGGGAGGTTGCAGACATCGGGTAGTGGAAGAGTGGACATAATAAAAAAAATTTAACACAATGTTTCTAATGAGGAATCCATACAAGGATACTTAAACTAGAATTCCCAATCAATATGAAGATTGAGGAACACGATATAATAGGAGTAGGTGGAGTTATTCTGAGACACATCTAAGGTTGAAATTAGATGCCAAAAATAATAGAGAAGACATCAGAATTGAGATATTTCCCACATCAATTTGTAATGTTGAGGTACAAATTTCTTGGAGGCATTATGTCAAACAGTTCACAACCTTTATCTATGCTTTGTCCAAAATCTACAAAAGGAATGCTTAATAAGCGCTTTGTCCAAAATCTACAAAAGTAATGCTTAATTTTCTTACCCTGCAAGCATGCTAACAAAGTTTGTCTAATTTATTTTGACAAGAAAAATATCTATATTTACTTATCCTATCTTGTCAACAATCAAAGATAACATCTATCCTTTAAGAATCAATGACCAATCTTTATATTACAATCAAAGATAATATGTGTCTTTATTATTATTTTTATATCAGAGGGAGTTGACTCTAAAATATTAGCCCCAGTAGAGGGAGTTGACTATAATATATTACACCCAGTATATGAAAGTAGAAAATTTTGTATATATAGGCATAGAGAGTAATAGAGAGATACAAGATACAGATACATATAGAAGGAGAGATGGGAGAAGAAATATAGAGATGTAAAGATTAAAAGGTATAGGAAGGGGGTGATGGAGAGAGATAGTTGGATAGAGATATAGATGAATATAAAGTGGGAGGATGAGGAAAAATAGATAGAGAGTTAGACATAGATCAAGAGGTAAAGATAGAAAGAGATATAGGGAGATACAAAGGGAGACATAGAAAGGGAGAGATAGAGAGAAAGAGTTATGAAGATATATAGATTGTGAGATATATTGATACAAAGATAAGGAGATCTAGAGAGGATGAGAAGGAGTGACAAACAAAGGGACAAATACTTAAATGACCTTTCTATAACTCTACGGCGTTCCCATTGCACACTAAGGTGCGATTGCTAGTTGAGAACACAAACAAGAACAAGGTATGTAATTTATATAAATATTTATATGGTTTGAAACAAGCACCCTGAGCATGGTATGCAAGATTGCAATCTTATCTAATCAAAATAGGATTTCAAAGAACAAGTGATAACAATAATGTTTACTTGAAATGTAACAGTGATAATAAGGTTTTGATTGCTGAAATTTTTGTTGATGATATTATTTTTGGAGGCAATGACACTTTATGTAAAGGATTTGTTGATGAAATGAGAAAAGAGTTTGAGATGTCAATGATTGGAGAGATCAATTTCTTTCTAGGTCTATAAATACAACAAGTTACTGGAGGAATCTATATTACACAAGCCAAGTATATCAATGAAATTGTTAAAACTTTTGGTATGGAAGATTCCAAACCTGTTGGAACACCCATGGTTACTAGATGTAAATCATCTAAAGAGGATGAAACACAAGAGGTGGATAATACTCTTTATCGAACCATGATTGGTAAATTGCAGTATGTTGTTCATAGTAGACCTGATATAGCACACGTTGTTGGAATTTTTACAAGATTTTCTTCTAATTCAAAGGAAACACATATGTCTGCAGTAAAAAGAATTTTGAGATACCTAAAAGGCATAGAAGAGTTTGGTTTATTATACAAAAAAGGAGGTACTTTTGATCTGCAAGTATACACTGATGCAGATTGGGCTGGAAATGTTGATGACATAAAAAGTACTAGTGGAGGCACATTCTTTCTAGGTGAAATATTGGTTACATGGCTGAGCAAGAAACAAAGTTGTATTTCACAGTCTACTATCGAGGCTGAGTATGTTATTTATGCTATGAATTGTGCAAACACAATATGGATTAAGAAATTACTTGAAGGCATGCAAGAAGAGATCACAGACCCGGTTACTATTTTTTGTGATAATACAAGTGTTATTAATATATCAAAGAATCTGGTTATACATTCAAAGACCAAGCACATTTCTATCAAGTATCACTACTTGAGAGAGAAATTTCAAGAGAAGAATGTGAAATTGGAATATGTGAGTTCAAAAGAACAATTGGCTAATATCTTTACAAATCCACTACCTAAATATGCTTTTTAGTATCTCATAGATAAATTAGGGGTTCTTCCCCTATCCAATGTTCACTAAAGAGCATGAGGCATGTTGCATCAATTCTACATTTCATTAGAATATCTATTTATGAATTGATGTTAGTATGACACACTTTAGGTGATTCCTGAAGTTGTGAACAATTTTTTGTATGTAATGATTTATGAGTACATGTCAGGTATAATCCACTACTGGAAAATTTTTATAGGTGTATGAATTTTTGGCATTGTTGTCAAAGAGGGAGAAGAATGAATTGATGACATTTTTCCTAAAAAGAGGGAGAAGAATGAATTGTTAATATTTACTCATGAAGGAGATTCACAATGTATGTTACAGAAACAGAAGATTTATCCAAGAGGGAGATTCAGATCAAAGATCAAAGTGGAAACAAGAATATCAACTCAGAGGGAGTACAATTATGTATTTGAGAGTTTCCATCATCAATTGCTATAAAAATCTTATAGTGGTTTCCATCAATGCCAAAGAGGGAGATTTTTTGATTAACTGATGAATATTTGATGCAGATGATGAAGACCGAGTGATATCGAGTATCATGATAGTAGAAATGGTTAGATTAGTTGTTATTTTATCATTGATGTCAAGCAATTGATTAATTAATTTTTATTATGTTACCATATCTTAAGAGGATAAGTTAAATGGGTGACAAATACATAATAGACAATGATGAAGTAATGATGATATAGTTGTTTTCTACTATATATTTAATGTTATCAAATTGGTACATTTGATTGATCAAGTTGGGATCTGTAATGAACTAAGTTATGACTGAAAGAGTTACTTTATCGAGATAGACTGAGTTAGTCGGTAGAATATTATGTGAGTTGGTTACAATTACCAAGCATCGAGAACCAAAGATAGTTAGACATCGAACAATGAATGAAGTCAGTTACCGAGTTGCAAAGCACGTTTTACCGAGTATAGTTACTGATATTAAATGATGATGAAATCAAATTTAATGTGAAGCGATGACGAGCTGGATGAGGAAATGAATTAAATGAAGTTTGTTACAAGATCTAAGAATGAAAAAAAATTCAATAAGATCTAAGGGGAAGATCAAGCAGTTAAACAGAATTATGTAAGTGCTAAGAAAAAGTTACAAGTTCTGAGGTAAAAGTGAGATGGTATACCGAGTTGAGAAATACGAAAAAATATGATTGAACGACTGAGTGTAAATGAAGGAAAATCAAATTAAGGAGTGTAGACACCTAAATTTGGTCAGGTGTATTTTAATCAATCAAAAGGCAATTTTTATCAAATCAAATGGATTAATTCAATCAAAAGTGACTAAATCACATCAAATCATAGAATCAATTAATAAATATATCAATTAATTAAATATAAGCCTAAAAGGGATAAATCAAAGCTATATAATTGATTTATTCAATTAATAGTATAGTTTAAATCAAAAATCAAAATCACCCTATTCCCTTACATGGCTAATTTAATTAATTAATTGACTTAATTAAATCCTTATTATTTTCAACAAAAAAGACAAGAATTCAAAGAACCAATGAGAATCAAGGATTGAAAGCACATGGATCAATCCAAATTTTGCAATCTTGATCACTCATTTAACTCTTTAAAATCTTCATCACTAAATTTGTCTCTTTGTCCCAACCTTTGATACCGCCATTTAAATGGTCTCCCTATTTGAAACCATTTGAAAGCCTTCAACTCAACCAAACTTTGATCATGATCAACTTAACTCTACCCCCTACCCTTGGGAAATACTATAAATACCAAGCATTTTGAGAGCATTAAGAATCCTAGACATTCATGAGCAATTGCATCTACACTATAGAAAAATTCATTGAGATCGTAGCGTTTGAGAGCAATTTGAGAGCATAATTGAACAATTTGAGAGCATAATTGAATGAATTGCATTGCAATTTGAGAGTTGAGAGCTAGATTAGGCATCATCATACATCAATTCTTGTTCTAAGACTATCACTAATGGAGATTAAGGTTGAGAGCTTCATTAGCATGCTTAGTTAGAGAGCCATGGAATGCTAAATGTTATTTTGTCAATTCTTTGAATTAAACTATACTTTTCTTTCCATAGAGTTGATAAATTGAAACCTAATTTCATGAAGGTATACTTTATATATACACAAATGACGCCCACCGTTGGGCTTTAGGCCTCTAATCTCTATTTTATATCAATATTTGCGTGTTTTGTATATTTTCTTGTTTCATTTTGCAGGTTGCAGTCAAAGCAACGCCTATCAGATAAATATTTCACCGCGTATAGAGACAAAAGTGACACCTTGGACTGCAAATTCACGCGTACAAACAGTGAAATCACACCTGCAATATTTCTTCTACCGCATGCAATCTTTTCTATCTCACATTTTCTGTTGTCTTTTCACACCTTTGCATGCTATTTTACGCCTCTTAATATTTCAAGTTACTCGTAAAAACTTTTTAAATAACGCTTGGATGACTTTAAAGTTTCATGTAAACCACAATAAAGTTTCGCTTATAAGCTGTTAAATGACACGTACAACTCTCTATGTTTTTCAAGTTGCAAATTATTAAAATCAGATAATTGATATTTTGTGTTTTCTGTTTTGTAGATGAGCAGACATCCAAAGGTCCAAAAACTAGAGTAAAGAATCTGGAAAGAGAGTAAAGAGGTAAGAATTCTTACCAAACATGCAAATAAACTTCACAAATTTTTCATTTTGGAAAATCTAGAAGAGGAAGAGAAATTGTATGAACACTTTGTTAAAATTGTTAAAGCTTACAAGAACAAGTTTCCTTCATTAAATTGAGGCTAAAATTGATAGGATCTTTAATAAATTTTCAAATTTAGAAGAGATAATTGAATTTTTTGTTATTTCAATTTTCTTTGTTTTCCCTCATTGTGTTAGTTGTGCTGACTGACTTGTTGGAGGAGACGGAGAGGGAATGATCACCACTAGGTGAGTTAAAAATCAAGGAAAAACATTCAAAAATGTGTGATATTGCTATCAGGATTCAACTGTGTAGTTTTTGATTCAAACTCATTGACCCATAATTCATGAGTAGTGGTTCACATGAACCCATCTCTCATGAGAATGAATGGAACACTTAGCACTCATTGGATCTAGGTGATGCTCACAGAGGTGAAGTGCCGGGACTTCCCGGGAGGTCACCCATCCCAGTACTACTCTAGCTCGAGTGCGCTTAACTACGGAGTTTCCTCCATGGTTAAACCCACTCTACTTTCATCCTCATTTGCAAAACCTTCACCAAGTGTTGTGCCTTATGAACCATTCATTAGAAAGCCCCTTAAGCTCATCAATTGATAAGTAGGAGATATTTTTCCACAGCAAGTCAAATTGTGATATTGCTA
>MU223097.1:2783779-2806254 GCA_018584345.1 Thuja plicata | reverse complement strand
GCATTTCAAATTATATGTTAGAGATAGAGCTTCTCATGGAATTATATCTTATTCCCGAGCGGTATTACAATTTCTTCATAATTTTGACATAGGGCATTCCCCTCATTCTTCTACAAGTTAGACTATGCTTTTCCTCTTGTCTCTTAAACTGGGGGGAAAGAGGTATTCTATTCTAGTATTATAGGATCCATTATCCTCTTAGCATGAATGTTGTTTTGAGTATAATTGGTTATTCTTTCTGCATTCTATCCTTATAACTTCTTATACTCGTGATATTCTTTCTAGGACATCTGTTTTGTAAAGATATCTCTTATTTTTATAACTTTGTTGATATAATTTGATATATCCCTTGTCATCATCTCTTGGGGGAAAGGTATTTCCTCCTTTTACCTCTATCTAAGGATCTACTTTCCTTAGCTTAGTGGCATTTGTTTATGTTGTAAACATTAGTTTCCTTATAAAGATCTATGTTTTGACCATTGATACCCCCTTATTTGAGAGGTGATTGTCCTAGGTCATTACCTCTTCTGTATTTTACAAAATTATGTTCTTTATAAACTCTTGCCCTTGCTTTTTGGTTAGAGTTAGTTATCCTTCATTCCAAGATTCCTCATCCTCTTTATTGCAAGGAGCTTGATGGTTGAAGCTTGGGTCTTTCTTTCTTTTCAAAGATGATATTTTATCCTAAGCACTCCTCTCTGGTAGGGCTCTTGTTGATAAGATCTCTTCCTCTTTGAGGATCCTTTTTCCATAAGAGACATATCCATTTCATGATTATCTATGTTCTTGGATGTAAGGGTCAATACTCTTCACTAAGAATATGGCGTACATTGTTGTAAAGCGCGATATCTCCTTACCTTGTGAAGTAGGTATCCTCTTCCTCTTCCTTATCTTTCCTAGTAGGTAGCCATGATAAGGAGGGGGGCATATATAGGGTCTCCCTTGTACTATAATTTATATTTATTTACATTTTGCAGCATGATAAATCCTTGGAAGGTAATGCACACAAGTTGCTAAATCCTGAAGAGATACACATTTTTACTTTTTATGTTTTCTAAATCCTTGGAAGGTAACACACAAGTTGCTAAATCCTAAAGAGATGCGCATTTTTACTTTTTATGTTTGCTAAATCCTTGGAAGGTAACGCACGCAAGTTACTAAATCATGAAGAGATACGCATTTTTACCTTTTATTTTTGCTAAATCCTTGGAAGGTAACACACATAAGTTGTTAAATCCTGAAGAGATATGCACCCTTTTATTTTACAATATGCTAAATCCTCGGAAGGTAACACACATAAGTTGCTAAATCTTGAATGGACATGCATTTTATATTCCATAGTAATACAAGAATGTTGATCTATGGATATTTTCAAAATCCGTCAGAAGACACATTTACAATTACAAGCACAGTTCATGGGTGAACCTGTTTGGGCTCTCCCTCCTTGGTGATTCATAGTAAGGTGGGCATCTTACTAGGTGAGGTAATCACTTTCTCTTCTCTCTTTCTCTTTCATGCTAGTAGGATTAGATCATGAAGCTATGTTATCTATGGTGTTGTTATTGTCTTACTTATGTAGTCATGTATGTTTTCTATGATTGATTTCTCTTTATTTCCATATCTTTATGTATGTATGTTGAGTTAGAATCCTTGTTTTGGGGGCTCATATCCCTGACTAAGTGATATACTACCTCGTTGCAATCCACTAGGATCCTTTTCCTCTAACTTTACCATGAGCACATTCGATTTTCGTACTCCAGCTAAAGTGGGGGATTAATGTATCATCTTAAAATGGAAGCACTTCCATGTTAAGAGAATTTAGCCCTCCTTAGGGGACATTTTTGACCTCCATCATATCATCCACCCATTTTTGCATCATCTCCTGCTTCTGTGCCTGTTCAGGACCCTGATTGGGCCTCTCCAAGCACCTCCTACCCCACCTGGCATATTTTCCAGGGGTTCTGGCCCCCTGGGTCAAGGTCAACCTTGACCTTGACCTAGGTTAGGGTCAACCTCAACACTGACTAGGGTCCCCTTTTCAAAACTGGAAACTTGTCGGCTGTCGGGGGTCATCCAAAATTTATTTTTCTCTCTTCTGGGTCGGCTGTTTCAGGTTCCAAAGCATTGATTCCTAAATTATATTTAATATAGGTCCTTTCTAGGGGAATGGGTCTAATTTTAATTTAATTATCCTATGTCAGCCTCCTTAGAATATTGTGCCCTAGTTTCATATAAAAGGAAGCTCTCTCTCTCTCATTTTCTAAAAAAAGAAGCCTTCTAAGTGCAAAAAGCTCTAATCAAGATTTTTTCAAGAAGCAAAAAGTTCAAGCATCCATTGTTCTACATATTTCCAAGATTTCAAGGTGTTCAATCCTTCCTCTCAAGCATTCAAGTTCTCCATTTAAGATCAAGGATTCAAGCTATCAAGCCTTTGAAGGGATTAGGTGCAAACATTCAAGATTCAACATTCAAACCCTAGATCTAGCCATCATGGTGGTGTGATCTTCCTTCAAAATCCTTTTTGCATCCTCAAGACTCTTTCATCATCTCTTCAAAGTGGATTTCAAGCATACAATCATGGAGGTTTATGGTTTCTAAATTTCATGCTTTCATACTTACATACTTGCATACATTTGAATCATAATTGCATAACTATTAAATATCATATCTTCATTGTTAGATTCAATTCTACTACTTGCTAGCATTATATACTTTATTGATTTCAAGGTTAACTCCTAAATCGGGGTTTGACTAAAGCAAACCCCTCCCCCACAACAAACAATCCTCTTTTTCTTGTAGGTACATGTTCAGGACTGCAGATTTGAGACCAGATCTGGACACCCTTTTCGACTTTCTTTCGAACAGCGTGAATAGATTCTCTGTCAAACCTGTGTAGGTCAGGGTCAACATTATTGGGTCAGGGTTGACATTTATGGGTTAAGGTCAACCTTTTTCATAAGACGACATCAAAACAGAAAAATATTTTTGGGTTTTGTTCGTCTCTGCATTCCAGTTCGGGATCAATTGTCAGTTTTTCCAGAAATAGTCTACAGACCTCAGAAAACAACATTCTTTGATCTGCAATATTTCAAGGTTAGTGCATTTCTCCTATTTCTTCAATTACTGTCATATATCATATCTATACATATAATTAACAGAATTTAAGATATCCTTCTTGTTATTCTCCTTTCCAAATAGTTGATTCATTTGTGCATCAACCCTTCTTTTGGGTTGATCAACTTGGATCTTCCATTTGTGCATTTGGGAACAAAAGAGGAACATCTTATCTTCTCCCTAATCACAATTGCAATACAAAATCAATTAAATTCAAGTAATTATAAAGTAGGGTTAAGAAATTCAACACACTTTAATCAAATCAAACAAAAATTAACAATCAAATCACCTTATCCTCTTTCAACACCTTACAACCCCATAAACCCCCCTATTTTATATATTACAGGGGATAAAAGCCAAGAAATTATTGATTTATGCTCATGTCATCTTTCAACAGATCTCACTACATAAATTCTACCTTGTAATTAGACGGAACATATCTTAGGCAAGAGATTCCTTTTCCAAGTGATACCTTTACCTCCTCGCGACAAACAATCGAACCAACAAAAGAGGTGAAACCAAATAGGATAGATTTTATTTTTGGAAATATGGATCTTGATCTTATTAACCTTGTCAACAAAGACAACACTAATAATCCTTATAGTGTAAATGCAGAGGTTATTAATAATGGGACTAATGGAGTAGGAATTGACCCTAACAACCAAGGGGTAGACAACAACAATGGAGGTAACAATGACCCTAATGATGAAGAGGCTACCGAGGAAAAAATTAATGAAGTGGTACAAAGCTTGTTCTTCATGAAACTCATGGAGAAAGTTTTGGAAAGAGATAGGGAAAAGTACTTCTAGACCTAGCACAAGCGGGGAAAAAACTCCCTCATAATTATGATGTCAATAAATTAAAACAAAAAGATGAGACCAATCCTATTTATATCATGAAAAATAAATTTAAGTTATTTCAAAAGCATTTGGAAAAGATGAAGAAAATGGGGGCTCCTAAAGCCTTTTCTATCAAAGCATTGTGTCCTTTTCCATTTTATAAAACCCTAATTATAGTTTCATTCCCTAGTAATGCATTTTTTCCTACGTATGATAAATACGAAGGAGCACCCAATCCCCAAGATCACTTTAGGGAATTTTGTGCATTGAGCTTGGATTTCATGCATGACACAAATTATTTAATGATATTATTTCCAAGAAGCCTTGGAGGAATGGTGATGGAGTGGTTTTCCAAACTACCCTCCGGTATTCGCACTTTTGAAGAATTGGCTTCCAAATTTGTGACACACTATTCTTATAATATTCAACACGAAGTCACAATGATTAATGGAGAGCGGTATTTTCTAGATACCCTCAAAGTGTGCCTGAAAAGGAAAAGATGGACATCTTCATCAATAGTTTGAATACCAAAATGAACTATCAGTTGAGGTTAAAATACTTGCGTCCTTTCCAAGAATTAATTGAGAATGGAGTTACCACAAAGGAAGTATTATTGAAAAGTGGATAACTCAAAGTCTACAAGGAGAACAAGAATACCAATAACAATACTTCCAACAACAACAATAATTGGGCACCTCCTAACAATAACCAGTTTTGGATGAAGAATACTAACAAGGGTGTGGTTAATGATAGAGTTGTGGAAGCAAACAACTTAAAGGCCACTCCATTTTATCTCATGAGAGGATCCAACCAAGCTAATAATGTAAATAAAACACCCAAGGTTCCCTTCAACAATAACAACACCAATTTTGGGAACAATCAAGAGGATAACAAGCCTAAACCCTTCTTTGCTCCATCTCCTAGAAGGAAGTTCACACTCTTGGGTGAACCACTTGAAAATACATTGATAACCCTCATTGTAAATAAGATTATTGACTTACCTAGGGCTCAGCCCTATGAACCCCAAGTGAAACCCTCATGGTGGAGTGAGTCAAATAATTGTGAATACAATGGAAATTGAGGACATAAGATAAATGATTGCATGCACTTGAAACATGTGGTACAATACCTTATTGATAATGGTGTGATCAAAGTGGAAGGATCTAAAAACAATGAAGATCACACGACATTCAAAACCCATTTCTTCAAACATGAGAAAGGAGAATATTCAAATGCTAATAACAATGGAGGTAACAATGGAAATAATTCAAAAGGTAATAACAAAGTTAACTTTACCCACAGTTTGATAATACTATTAATGCCCTATAAGGACATGATAATAATATCAATGTTATGGTGGTAAAGGAACAACCTAGAAAAGAGACCTCTAATGTTGTTACTAGGGGGAAAGCAATAATAATTACCCTACAAGGAAGTGCCCCTAGAACTTTTGGTCCTACACAAGAAATCACTTTGGCTAAAAAATCATCTTATTCAACAAGGCCTTATAGTCTAGTGGATCAACTAAAAAAGACACCAGCTCAAATTTCCATTTTGGAACTATTAAAAATTTCTCCCAATCATAAATAAATCTTGGAGAATTCTCTTGTGGAACTACCATTCCTGAAAATTTGGAGGAAAAAAGGTTTTCAAACATGGTGGGTCATCTCATAGAACCTCATTGCTTATAATTTTCCGAGCAAGATGACATGTCCATAAACCATCCTCAAAATCTCCCATTGCATATAGATTTTTTGATTCAAAAACACCGTGTTAAAAGAGTCCTCATTGATGGAGGAGCTGGTCTAAACATTTGTACCTTGAATATAGTCAAAGATTTAGGGCTATCTGAGTCATCTATTGATCCCAAGAAACAAATCACTATAAAATTTTATGATGAGGAGGAGAAATATTCTAAAGGAATGGTGGTTTTTCCCATTCAAGTGGGTCCAATCAAGAAAGATACCATTTGTCAAGTCCTTGACATGAAATTAACTTTAATATTTTATTGGGAAGGCCATGAATTCATGATATGCAAGCAGTTCCTTCGACCTATCACCAATGTATCAAGTTTTTGTACATGGGTGAAGAAATAACTATTGGAGGAGATTCAAATCCCTTTCAATATTGCAATATGGTGAAACCTCTTCATGAGTTATTTATTCCACATAATAGAGGAGCTATTCCTAGTTTCATCATGGAAGAAACCAAATAAGAAGGTCTTAATTCGGCATTAAATGCTACTTCTACTTCAAGTCCTAATGAAACTAGCTTACCTACATAAACTAAGGGAAAAGAGAAATTTAGTTTTGAAGATGAAAGTTTCAATGACAATTCGGTAAAAGTTTCTACACCAAGGGAAGAAACTTTGAGAACTTCTAAGGTTGAAAGAGAAAAAATCAAAAAGGACAACTATCAAAATATGAGCGAGATGAAACATAAATTTGAAAAATAATGTAGAATCAATCAAAAAGGAGTGGGGGAATATTATGTTTCCTTATTTGACTTACCCACTTCTCCAAAGACACATGGAAAACTTTCAGATTCTCATCCACCTAAAAAATACAACTCTCATTTTGTGAGAGAGAGTGACCAATCAGCCATAGAAGAAGAAGATAATGAAGTCTTGCAATGGATTTATAAAGATTAGGATAGTTCAAATGGTCCCGTTGAAAGAGTGCAACATGTCAACATCCAAACTGATCAATATGGCAAAGGATTCCAAATAATGCAAAAATGGGTTACAAGGGAAGAGGACCCTTAGGCATAAGAAATAAAGGCTTGCTAGAACCTATCCAACCTCCTTGGAGATTCAAGGATGAAAATACGGAATAGGGTATCAAGAAAAAGGAGTTAGTTCAAGCTCTATTCATGATTTTTATGAGCATGTACATATGTTAGAGTCTGAAATTGAAGAGGACTATGGAGAATATGAATGGGAATCCCTATCCGAAGAATCTTTTCATGACAAAGAGATCAATGTCATTCATACCTATGCTACTATACCTAATGAAAACAATCAAGCCAATTTGGATCAAGGGTTGATCTCTACATATGTGCCAATTATTTCTCAAGAATCAAATGTAGTACAAGCATCTAGTGACAATCAATGGGTAGGTGAACCATGGGTACCTTCATGGGGGTATATTCAAACGTTAGATTTAATCCACACGTATTTTTTCCCATGGAAATCCACGAGGACTCTAGTGAAGAGAATTTTGATTTGACTTCTATGTAACACCTCGAACAAGCACATGTTATTGAATTGAGAGATACAATGTATGAACCTTCAAACAAAATCATTCCTTGAATCCCACAAATGAAAACTTACCTAATGAGTCCTTATCCCTTATCCATCCTGAGCTTATTGATTGGGACTTGACCGAACCTAATGACTTACTCTATTTTCCCAATGACAATGCTATGGCCCAATACCTCAATGCGGTTGAGCCAAATTCCACCAATGAATTTGATCCAAACATGATGATGGAAGAAAGGGTCCAATCTCTTAATCCACAAGATAAAGAAAAAGAAAAAGAAATGAAAAAAGATGAAAAGGTCTAGTGGTGAAAACCACCATGTGGCAGTACTAGACCCCAAAAAAGAAAAAATTAAGGATGTTTCCGAAGGTGAAAACCCAACTGTGGCACCTAAGGAAGAGAGATTGGATAATTTACCTGAACATGAAGAAGAGAGATCTCCTATCCTAATTGAGCCAACAGAAAAGGTCAACATTGGTACAAAATTGGAACTTAAATTTATCCGTCTAGCAACATCTTTGACTCCAACATAATGGAAGGATTTCTCAAAAAATTTCAAGAAAATAAAATCAAATTTGCATGGTTGTATGTGGATATGCCAGGATTGGATCCAAGTTTCATAATGCACCACCTTAATGTAAGACCCGACATAAAATATGTGAATAAAAAGTTGAGAAAAATGCATCCCCATGTGGCTTTATTCGTTAAAGCAGAATTGGAAAAGTTACTAAAATTTGGCTTCATAAGAGTCATAGCTTATGCAGAATGGATTTCCAATATTGTAAATGTGACTAAACATGATAAATCCATTTGAGTATGCACAGATTTTAGAGATCTTAACTTTGCTTTCCCTAAGGATGATTTTCCATTGCCTAGCATTGATGCTATAGTGGATTTAACGGCAGGACATTCCATTTTTTCATTAATGGATGGATTTAGTGGCTAAAATAATATTATAATAACACCTAAGGATCAAGAAAAGACCTCTTTTACTTTCCCTTGGGGTAATTTTTGTTGTAATGTTATGCCCTTCGACCATAAAAATGCTAGAGCGAACTATCAAAGGGCAATGACAACCATCTTTCATAACATGATGCATACCTTCCTTGAAGATTATGTGGATGATATTTTAGAAAATTCACATGAAATCAAATATTACCTACCTATCCTAAAACAAATATTTACAAGGTTGGAGCAATTTAAAGTAAGGTTAAATCCCAAAAAAATGTGCATTTGGTGTCCAATCCGGCAAGCTATTGGGCTACATAGTTTCAGCAAAAGGAATAGAAGTAGATCTGGAAAAAGTGCAAGCAGTCATGGAAATGGAAATACCCAAAAACATTAGTCAAATGAGGTCACTATAAGGAAGACTTCAATCTTTTTGAAGATTCATCTCTCAATTGGTGTAAAAGTGTCACTCTTTTACCAGACTGCTACATAAAGATACTATTTTTAAATGGGATGATAAATGTGAACAATATTTTACCCTATTGAAGACATACTTTGTGAATCCACCTATTTTGATGCCTCCCATCAAAGGAAAACCCTTACTATTATACATTTTAGCAACGGGGAGATCTTTAGGGGTTTTATTGGCACAAGAGGATGATGAGGGCAAAGAAAGAGAAATCTATTATTTAAGTACAACCTTGATCAAATATGAGTTAAATTATAGCTTCATGGAATGATCTTTCCTAGTGGTATTTTTTGCTTCCCAAAAACTACGACATTACATGTTGATGCACAAGGTTAAGTTGATTGCCAAAATTAATCCACTAAAGTATTTGCTTAGCAAAACAGTCCTTACAGGAAGGATTGCTAAATGGGTGATGGTATTAAGTTAATTTGACATTGAGTATGTGGACTGTAAAGCTATCAAGGGACAAGTCATATCAGATTAATTGGCTGAAAATCCTTTAGTTTCTACTCATCCTAATCAAGTAGAATTTCCAAATGTAGAGATAGTAAATGTGGAAGCAAAAGCATGGAAATTATATTTTGATGGATCTTATACTCAGCATGGATCAAGAGCTGGTATTTTATTGATTACACCACAATGATACACCATTCCTAAATCCTACAAAATTTTGTTCCCATGCACCAACAATATTGCAGAATATGAAGCTTTATTCATAGGCATTAAAATGGCTTTAGAATGGAATGTCATAGAGCTGCAAGTATATGGGGATTCACAATTGTTCATCAACCAAATTAATGATGAGTATCCAACTAAGGATGACAATTTGATGTCATACAAAAGGATGGTAGATGACTAAAAGAAATATTTTGTGTTGATTACATTTGAACAAATTTCAAGGGATAAAAATAGAACAACATATGTTATGGCTACTCTAGCCTCTTTACTTCAAATGCCTGATCCCAATGCTAGGTATGAATTCTTAGTGGAAGAATTGGTGAAACCTTCTTTTGACCTACTTAAAACTCAAATCATTTGCCTTTTGAATGGACATGAATCACCTTGGTACAGACCCATTTTTACTTAGCTAAAAGACCAATTTTTACCTTTAGACCAAACCTGAACCCAAAAACAACACTTCATATGCCAAGTGGCTCATTACACTATCCTATTTGACACATTGTATTACAAAAGTCTTGAAAAAACACTACTTAGGTGTCTAGAGGAGGAGGAATCAAAGTTAGATTTACAGGACGTTCATGAGGGTATTTGTGGGTCTCTTTCGAGTGGGTTAAGCTTAGCCAAGAAAATCCTTTGCATGGGGTATTTTTCGAAAACCTTAGAGAAGGATGCTTTCTAGTTTGTTAAAGTGTTACACCCAATAATTACACCATGGTATTTCTATCAATGGGGATTTTATCTCATTGGGATGATTTATCCACCTTCATCCAATGGTCATAAATTCATTATAGCTACAACAGAATATTTTACAAAATGGGTAGAAGTTGTGCCATTGACAACTACAACGAGTAAACAAATCTCTACATTTATTCTTAATCACATCATTTGTATATATGGTAATCCTCATGCCATCATCACAGACAATGGAAAATAATTCAAGAATAAATATGTGGATGAATTATGTGAGACATTTCACATCACACACCAGTCTTCCTCCATTTATTACCCTAAAGGAAATGGACAAGCCAAAGCTACAAATAAGAATATTCTCAAGATATTGAAAAGATCGGTTGAGAAATCAGGAAGAGATTGGCATATCCAATTAAACCCGACATTGTGGACCTACAGAACAAGCATTAGAACACCAATGGGGGCAACACCATTTTCTTTGGTTTATGGGGCAGAAGTTGTTTTACCTTTGGAGGTTGAAATCTCATCTTTGAGAGTCTCATTGCAAGGATTAATAAATGATGAGGATTATAGGGTTGCAAGACTTCAACAATTGGAATTTTTAGAAGAGAATAAAACACAAGCTTATGAGCACTTGAAAGTGTACCAAAATAGAATCTCAAGAAACTACAACAAACATATAAAACCAAGAGCATTTTAAGTGGGAAATTTAGTGTTGAGATAAAACCCTAAGAACCAAGAAGAGAGAGAAAAGAAAGGAAAATGGGAGGAAAATTGGCTTGGACCTTTTGTGATTACTTCTTCTTTTAGAATGGGGACATACAAGCTAGCTGATTGTGATGGAGATGAGCTACAAGAACCTATCAACAACATTGACTTAAAGAGGTTTTACACCTGAATAGATGAAAGGGTATAGGTTGCAACAGTATCAAACGAAAGTGTATCTGATGAGTTTAGCATCATTCTTTGTACATGAGAAAAGTTTAAAAATCCAAAAAAATGAGAAAATTTCATAATACAAAAAATTTGAGAAAGATCAAAAATTCAAAAAATAATGGAAAGGCAGAAAAGTATAAACAGAGGAAAATTGAGCATGAAGAAAGCAAAAACATTCAAAAGATCAAAAAATGGTTGTCTTGGTGAAAACCTAGAAAATAGGCTCCTTGATGATATCAAAAGAAAAAGAAAAAGAAAAAAGAAAAAATCAAAGAAAAATTTTGAAAAAGAGAAAAGTGCCTTGGTGAAAACCTAGCAATAGGCGCCTTGGTAGAAAAAAAAAGAGAAAAAGAGCAATAAATTCAAAAGGTGAAAACTTAGAAAACATGTACTTTTTGATCTCTTAGGTCTTACCTAGTTGCATTTGTACATTTTTCCTTTGCATCATCTCATTTATTCATCCTCATTGCATTTGTCATTTGTGCATAGTCATAATAAAGTCTTTGAGCTGCATTGTCAAGTCATTGTCACATACTAGATTTAATGTTCCCATATTTACACATGGTCTCATATTCACTTGGGGGAAAAGCATTGGTTTTGATACAAATGGATTTGAAAGTGCTACTTTTTGGTCACATGACACGAGAGATTTTCAGAACTTCAGAGGAGAGATATTTTTGAACCTTTGATGGATATCATTGTTCAACCCAAGCATTCGATCTTGAAACTTGATCCTTGAGCTTCATGAACTTATTATCAGGATTAAAATTTGACAAAACCTAAAAGATCATAATGGATGGAATTCTATTGAAAATCTTGATACAATACAAAACACTTGAATTTTTTGATGATGTTCATTGAATCGTGTTCTTTTTAGCTAATCAATGATGGTTCGACTAGATTGGCAATGATGAAGACATGATATTTTTCTTGATTTTTGTGTGAATGTTTTGAGGAAGATCCACCAACTTATGTGAATTCGTCTAAGGACATGGTCATCAAAGAATCATTGAGGACATTCATATATGAAGGAGGGTTAAACTTTTTTTGTTTACGCAAATGGATACCTTAGATATTTAGATCTTCCATATCTTAATACCAAAATCCAATTGCAACATTGAATCTGATGAAACTGGTATTCTGACTCCCATAGTTTATTTTCAACTAGTGAGGGTTGTACTAGTTTCTAATGGTTACAAAATTGATGAAAGCGGTATTCATATTATCATTATGTGGTTATCCAATCAGTGATGATTGTACTTTCTCCTAGTTCATAAAAAGCTCAATGATGAAACTATATCTTCTTTTGCATTTCTTTCGCAAAGACAAAAGTGACAGTTAGTTGCAATTCATTCTTAGATTAATTGCATTTAGGGGATTTCCTAAGTTCAAGGGGGTTAATTATTCAAAAAATTGATATCTGTATCTTGGTTCAAATCAATCAATTATGAAGACTTTCTTATGCATTTATCATTGCATTCATTAAACATTAAACATTATTTACACAAGTTATACATCGTTACATCATTATTCATTATCCAAAACCATTAAACATTTCATCATTCATATAGGTGCATATCATTGAAATATTGCATTATCAAAATACAAAAACACCACATGCATTCATTAAGTTCATTACATTGCATTTATCATTTAGAATTGCCTTCATCGTAAATTAAAAGCATATAGAAATAGACTTGCATACATATTCATTCATCTATCTATGCCATATATATATATATATATATATATATATATATATATATATATATATATATATATATATAAGTCATTGCATCCATAGCATGTAGAAATAAAATGCATCATAAACATCATATAGACATCATAAACATCAAAGAAAGTCTCTCATATATCATCATGGAAATCAAAGTGATCATGTCAACATCGTAAATATGAATCAAATATCAAAGCTGCATCATATCAAAATGATACATCAAATTCCTGATCAAATCAACATCTGATACATCAAAAATACAATACATATGATCCAATGATATCTCAATATCAATCATGACCCGCCAGGGGCACCTGATGCATCTCCTATCCTTGTAGCACCTATACCACCTATACCATCTAGATCTTTGTCTCCTGATCTATCATGTGTACTAGGAGGAGCCTGACTAGAACTAGCACCACTAGCTATCTGATCCATCCTAGCCATGAATTTATGCATCATCAAACCAAATTCATATATCATGATAGTCATTGTAGCCAAACTAGTCTGCAATCCCTGCACATCCTACTCTGATCTGGTAATAGTACCTGGCTGTGGCTATGGCTAAACCTAAGGTTGTACCTATATCTGAGGCACCTATTTCGCTAGAATTTTAGGAGATATAGGCACCTGTTGTGTTGGAATCTGAGGAGCTATAGGCACCTGATGTGCCAGAATCTGTGGACCCTGACCCTGTCTTGCAACATGTATCTGAGCTTGTCTCGTGACTCTATCATTATTGACCCCATACTATTTTCAGTAATATTTGTACTGGTCTCATCCTATAGCCACCACCTCTCCCTCACACATATCCACCTCTCATCTATGGACCCACGTGACCACCCCTCATCTGTGGTCCTCCATGTCCTATATCTCTAGCTCACTAAGGAGCTCTCAGTACTCTATGTACTCTCTGTCTCCCACCTCCTTGCCCACCTCCACCATCATCATCATCATCATCATCATCGGAAGGATCGTCTACATTAGGAATCAACTCACTAGGATCAGTAAACTAAGGAAACCTATGGGGAGAAAACCACTGAGAATAATCTGGTGACATACCTACATCTGCAATATGATCATGCATATCCCACTACATGTATCCTAATCTGTCAATCTAATCACAAGCATATTGATAATCAACCTGTGCTCCCCACATCAATCTCTCAGCATGCACTCGAGCATATATTTCTAAACCTTGAGGAATGTCTTGCACTCAACCGTACTAACGGCATACTCTGTAGCAATAAAATCTCTCAATCACTAGAGGTGATTGGCCTGTCATCCATCGAGGTGTGAACATATACGAAAACTGATCATCATCCTTATGCCAAGGCTCACATCCTAAATATGGTCTCCATATGACCTAATCAATATCTTCTAGCATACTTCTCCAATAATCTAATTTTCCCAGTCAAGGTTGGACAACCATACCATCATATAAATATGCATATGACCATATAGGATCTCTCTGTCTAGTAGCTATCAGTCTAAAAATAGGGATATGATCCCATGTCCATAACTATAAAAGTATCACTTCGGCTGACAATAAAGCACTACCTCTATACATAATGTGATGAAACTCATGGTATAACTATGCCAACATGCAATCATGTCCTTGATAATCTGACCCCAACCAACTACAAATATGTGCCAGGTGATACTCTCATCTCCAATAGTAGGATCTGCAAAGACCGGTTTGCATGCACTACCATCATAAACCTGATCATAATAAACCCTCTCTCCTCGAGTCAGGATCCTCGACAATATATACACATCCTTTGGCATGATAGTCATCTCTCCCATAGGAAAATGGAAGGTGTTATGGTCACAGTTCCACCACTCTTCCATATTTGTAAGAAGTACATGGTTCATCTGGAACCATGGTAACTCGAGAAGATAAAACAATATGAATCTACCGATCACTCATCTCTCGTGACTTGATAACTGGTCTACCATATCGGAAAGCCAAGCTGGGACACTCCAGACATATAACTTATGGAATGGAATCTATTTTACAAATCAAGTGAATTTGATTAGTATCATCATTCCAGTGGATTTTTCTACATCAATCAATCATCAAATCAACCTATCACTCTTTTTGAGCAACATCAATTATTTTTCCTAGCTCTATATCGTGAGAAGGGGAAAATACACCAATTTATCTTATCCTACCAATCTAATTGATATTTCAACATCCATCTAACTGATCATCCTAACATCCTAAACATTTGGTTTCATTACTAAATCCATCCTGCTTATCTTTGCAATCAATCTGGTATTCATTCTTGTTAAATTTAGAACAAAAAATATGGCTTTCAAATTTTTCTTATATGAACCCAATGTATATATATAATCTCAATATATATATAAATATATAACATATATTTAATCACTATTGATATAGTAATAGATATATAAATATATTAATATTTGTTTATGTTGTATGAATGAGACTTGCATTCAAAAATTTGCATATGCTTATCTCTTATCAAACAACTAAAGACTATATATATATGAGACATTCCATTATAGAGACATGTCTCTTTGAGGAGACATGACTCTATAATGTCATGTCCCTTATTATATTCAATGGTTATAATTACCGTAAGTTAATAACAATTTAACTATTCATCTCAACCCGATAACTTACGGGTGATATATCATTCATAACTCAAACGTTGGTTAATACTCAACGTTTATGAACTGCCATGACATTAAAACTGATAGTAATCGGTATTAATCAGACCGATGTGAATCGGTATTAATAAGACCGATGACAATGGGTATTAATAAAAATCGATAACAATGTGAATTTGTTCAGCTAATCGATACAGTATGAAATATCATTTGATCAATTATAATATACATTTGAATATGTATATTAATATATATAATAATAAATTCATTAATATTATATATTAATATGCATATATAATATATAATGATATTATCTCATATTGTTTATTTTAACCGATACAAATCGGTAACAACATTATCAATTAATTTTATATGATGTTTATTTAATCCAATATTATAAGGAGATAATTTTAAGTATGTATATTAATATATATAATAATAATATCCATTATTATATATATTAATATATTACTCATTTTATCTGATCGAAGCTATAAACATCAACAATTCTATCACAGGCGAACAATAACGATCAAGGTTTTTCATTATTTGCACCCAGGCGTCTTTGGCTTGTGTGTACGCACTATTTTAGAGGGTGTACATGTCATTTCAGGTTACCCACAACTTCACACATTATACACAATATTTACACTTGCTAGGTGTTACTTGGCCTAGTACGCGACATTTGGCAGCATATGTGTGACTTAACACTTGATACGCGTAACTTCATTTTTGTTTTTCAACTAGGGTTTTGTACGCGTGATTCAAACCTATCTTATGCATGACATTACCTAATTCCTACACGCAACTCAAAGATGTATATGTGACTCTTTGCATCGCGAACTCGCAACTTTGCACTTATATGTGTGACTTAATCTAGTCCTAAGCCTAACTTCACTAAAATTGCACGAAAAACCCTAACTAGGCATTGAAACATCATTTAAATGAAATAAATGTAGTGAATGCTAGAGGAGGTAAAAAACACTCACTAGATTTCTGTACTCGGATGGCCTCTGGAATCTATGCCCTCTCTCGAACCGATGCTCGCGTATGGGGAACACCATCATCAGAATATTCAAAAGTCTCACAGTAATAATCCGGGGTCAAAAGTGAAAATGAATAGTGAAAATGACATTTTTACTTATACTTATAATTTTTGACCTAATTTTCAAGAAAGTTTTACACTTTTGACCCTAAAATTAACATTTTTCACCACCGGGGCATATTGTGATTGATTTTCTTCATCTGGTTTTCAGAAATGAGAACATAATTGACCTAGTAATTTCATTCTTCAATATATTTTTGCCTCCGTTATTAATTCTATTTTCATTTATGATGAGGTATCATATGGTCAAAATAATGTTTTTATCACATGTTCGCAACGATAACAAAATTTGGGGCACTAAAATTTCAAAATTGCTATCAGTGGGGCATTTTTGCGTTATCCTTCATTAGTTTTTCACATCAGGGTTTCTCGTCATCAATTTATCAAACATCAAGTTGGCATCAAGTTTCACATGAGGTATCAAATCAAGATTTCACATCAGACATTGTATCAAATCAATCAATCTATCAATCAGATCAGGACATTGATTTTCTTTGAATCAATGCGCTTCACACATCAATTCAAAGAGGGGCATTTGTAGACACCTAAATTTGGTCAGGTGTATTTTAAAAAATCAAAAGGCATTTTTTATCAAATCAAATGGATTAATTCAATTAAAAGGGACTAAATCATATCAAATCAGAGGATCAATTAATAAATATATCAATTAATTAAATATAAGCCTAAAAGGGATAAATCAAAGCTATATCATTGATTTAATCAATTAATTATATAGTTTAAATCAAAAATCAAAATCAACCTATTCCCTTACATGGATAATTTAATTAATTAATTGAGTTAATTAAATCCTTATTATTTCAACAAAGGAGACAAGAATTCAAAGAACCAATGAGAATCAAGGATTGAAAGCACATGGATCACTCCAAATTTTGCAATCTTGATCACTCATTTAACTCTTTAAAATCCTCATCACTCAATTTGTCTCTTTGTCCCAACCTTTGAGACCACAATTTAAATGGTCTCCCCATTTGAAATGATTTGAAAGCCTTCAACTCAACCAAGCTTTGATCATGATCAACTTTGATGACTTGTAACTGATTAAATGTTAGATAATGTTAAGTTGAAGATAATGCAAGGCATTAAATCAGTTAATGATTTGTATTGTCATTGATATCAACTTGATATCATTTGTATGGTCATGTACATAAATCCAAAGACTTCAAAGAACCAAAAGAACCAAGTTTATGCTTTCAACAATACATAAAAGTCTTGTATTCACTAAGTGACAAACAACACCGACGGAGTGTACACCATCAGTAAAAGCAAAGAGGAACAGTCATAGTGTTACCCGACGATAGGAAGAATAGTGTTTCCCGACAAAGAAAAACCATAGAATGTCCGACGAGAAAAGAAAAGAGTAACCCAATGGAAGAAAATACAGTGTTGCTCGACGGATGGAGATCATGAAGCTAACTGGAGTCTCACCGACGGAACTATCAGTTGTCATTGACAACTAACTGCAAAGGTGACCGACGCAAAGAGAGTTCAGAAAATGACAAAATATCTAGCTGGCAGAGCTAAATAAGGACTTAACTGGTTGTCTACTTTGTTTTATTCGACCAGAGATAAGTGATTGATTTAAAGCTGATTTGTACAGTTAGCAAGAAGATATCTACGAGACAAATCAGAAGTTATGCTTTAAATCTAATTGGCTGGATTTCTTTTCACGTCAACAATCAAGAATCAAGAATCAAGAAACAATGAATATCATGTCTGTATAAGAGACAAGCTTAATTCATTTTCGATATGCATCTTGTAGGGATATAATAATCTAAGGTTTATTGATTAGTGGTTAAAGTTTGAAGGATAAATTTTTGAGGCCACTGATTCACCACCCCCCCCCCCCCCCCCCCCCCCCCCCCCTCAGTTATTACTAACAAACTTAACTCTTCCCCCTACCCTTTGGAAATCCTATAAATACCAAGCATTTTGAGAGCATTAAGAATCCTAGACATTTATGAGAAATTGCATCTAAACTATAGAGAAATGCATTGAGACCATAGCATTTGAGAGCAATTTTAGATCATAATTGAACAATTTGAGAGAATAATTGAATGAATTGCATTGCAATTTGAGAGTTGAGAGCTAGATTAGGCATCATCATACATCAATTCTCGTTCTAGGATTGTCACTAATGGAGATTAAGGCTGAGAGCTTCATTATCATTCTTAGTTAGAGAGGCATGGAATGCTAAATGTTATTTTGTCATTTCTTTGAATTAAAATAGACTTTTCTTTCCATAGAATTGATAGATTGCAACCTAATTTTATGAAGGTATACTTTATATATACACAAATATAAAAAATATGAAAGAGATGGTTGAATGACTGAGCACAAATGAAGGAAAATAAAATTAAGGAGATTAAGAGGAAAAATTGTGTAGATATAAAGGATGAGAAATACACAAAGATCAAGAGGTTGGAAAATTAAACAGAGAAGAAGAAGAAGTTGAAGAATGACATTTACCAAGAAGAACAGAGAAAGATAGATTAAAGAATCTACAGTATGAGAAAGAGGTAAATGGAGTATGTGATGCCAGTATTCAATTGAGCATAAAGGATCTAAAACAAGCAAACTTAGTTGCTATATTTACAGATCAAATTTTATTGTTGCTTATTAATTATTACCAATTTTTGGTACCAAACTCAATCAGGTGGAGTTGTTATGTTTTTAAGTGAATTAAGGTACATTTTTAGTTCTATTGGATCACATTCATATGCATAGAGAAAAGAGCAAAAGATTACATTGTTACATTGCATCATGCAGTGCTGTCATAAAAGAGTGCAAATATTTAAAAAAAAATTGTGAAAAACAATCTTTATTGACAAAGTGGTTGAATATTGTCTCACACAAGCCGTGAGACTAACCATCATAATGCACATGAGAAGAACATTATACATTTCTAGATACTATGAAAAGTAAGGCATAAGTAATAAAGGGTGACTCGTCATTGCCTGGATGATGAGCCTGACTTGTGTTGCTTTGTCTGGTCTTTAATTCTCCTGCTTGCCTTGCATCCAACTCTTGCTTCCTTGTTGCTCCTAATCCCTGCATTTGAATGATAAAATGATTTTAGATCTCATAGATCTATGCAATGTCGGGTCATCATTTACTACATGCACCCACATCTACAAATATACAAAACGCTCTTCACATGCATAATAACAGCTAGTTATCATGGAAATTTGAGAAAGACAATAATTATCAACAAGATTCATATACATTTTTTTTTCTAACTTGTTGCTTCATGTGCAGACACGGGTAAGGATCTTGTTGCTAAATTCTTCATTTTAAAATTTTAGCATGTGGAAAACATTGGGCTCCCACGAGGGTAGAGTTCAGCATGTTGTTGAGTGACACAATCATGCTATAGAAATGAAAGTAAAGAGATAGAGCATCAAATATTGTTAGTGTATGCAACAAAATTTTTGGATGACTAATTTTAAAAGAAACTAATAAGAATCCAAACAGTGTTAATTTGCAACTTCACTATTTTCTTATTTTTGCTTGGTATATTCACTTTGCACACATGGTATAGCTCTGTACAGACACATGAATGCATGATACTATACTCAAAAGAAAGGTCTCTGATTCTACTTTAATTTAAATCAAGTTTGAGTCATTTTCATGGAGAAATGAAGGAGTTATGTCTGTTTTAGTAACAACACCCTGTTCAGAAATGTTTTCCAAAATTGCCAGCCAAAGAAAATAGTGGTATGGCTATACATGGACTAGTAAAGCTCTATAAAATGGTGAGGAGTAATATATTTATGTTATGAATAAACTTTATTCTTTCCATAAAATCTAATTTTCATTTTTGAATGGTCAAATAATTTATTTTCTAGAAACTGCCCTGTTATTCCCTGCATGAGATCTTGTTACTACTGGTGAAGAGAAGCAACAAGATACTCAGAGATATCAGCTCCATCAGAGGTGAAAACAAATTTAATCATCATGATACACAAAGTTCTCTACAATTTTTTAATAGCATCAACAACTTCAATAAGAGTCACAAAAGATCAAGGCATTACAATCAGCGAGGAAGCCCAGCAAGACCAAAGACAATAGTCCATCATGAATACAAAGGCCAGTACCTTCAGAAGATCTCACTGATATTTAAGATATATAATTTTCTGTTATAAATTCAATGGACACAAGGATAGATAACCTAAAAAGAGGTACAAATGACTTCATTAAAGCAAGTAAACATCAAATACAAATAAAGGTTTGATAGCAAATGGTGGTCATGTAAATGCAAGCAGCAGATTCGTGGATTAAACAAGTAGATTTTCAAATCATGGACAATGAAAATCAATGCATGAAAATAGAAGAAAACACCATTTTATGAATTAGTGAAGACAATGTTGATGACATGTAACTAATTGAATGTTTGATAATGTTAAGTTGAAGATGATGCAAGACATTAAATTAGTTAAATGGTTTGTATTGTCATTGATGTCAACTTGATATCATCTGTATGGTCATATACATAATGCCAAAGACTTCATAGAATCAATGGAACAATGATTATGCTTTTATCAATGCATAAAATTCAAGTATTCACCAAGTGATAGACTACACCGGCAGAGTGCACACCATCGGTAAAGACAGATTTAAAGTCACAGTGATACCCGACGAGCAGAAGACAGTGTTGCCCGACGAAGCAGAATCACAGGATGCCCAACGAGCTAAAAATAGTGTTGCCCGACGAGCAAGATCCAATGATGCCTGACGGATGGAGATCCCAAAGCTAACTAAAGAAACACCGACAGAACTAGCAGTTGTCACCAGCGACGAACTGCAGAATTGACCGACAGAACAGAGAGATCAGAAAATGACAAAATATCTAGCTGGCAAAGCTTAAAGAAATACTTCATTGGTTGTTTTATTTTTTTTATTCAACCATAGTTAATTAAGTGATTTAAAGATGATTTATACAGCTGGCAAGAAGAAAACTATGAGATAAATCAGGAGTTAAAGTCGTAAATCAAATTGGCTGGATTGTTTTTCACGCCAAGAATCAAGAATCAAGAATCATGAAAATCATGTCTATATAAGAGACAATCATAATTCATTTCCATAAAAACACTCAGACACGGGGGATTGAATTCATAGAAGATGCTAAAGAGAAAATGATGAAGGATAAACTTCATGCGTCCTGATCAATCAAACTAAGGGAGAGCTAAAGAATTCTGCAGACACTGACACACAATACAGCACAGCATCACAAAGCAGAAAGAATGAAGAACAAAGGAATGGAATTGATACATTGATTAGAGAGGTATTGTATGTAAATAGATTTGAATATCTGCAATTCAAAGTTGCATTAGAAACAGGTCATTGTGTTTCAGTTTAACCATTGAAGCATTAAATCTCTTAACAAAGCAGGACTTAACAGTCTTTTGTAATTGAGGTATATCCTAACAGATTACTAGAAGGTTGACTCCTGATAGTAGCATCGGTCTTACCTAAAGCCTATTGACAGCCTAAGAAGGAGGTTGATTCAAGGATGGTACTAAGATTAGCATAAAGCCTATTGACAGTCATGAGACTGATTCAAGGATGATAGCATAGATGCCAGATACTAAGTGACAACCTATGTATAAAAATTCTCTAATAAGGTCGCACTTAACCGTGTGTTTGTAACCTTTAACAGGGTTGGCTCCTAAAAGGGCTCACTTCAGAAGAGTGAAAATTTGGGGTACTGGTCCCAGTGGTTTTTCCCTTAACAGGGTTTCCACGTTAAAATCCTCGTGTTATGTGTGTATGGTTTATTACTTTATTGTTTTACATTTCACATATGCATTTATGGATTGACTGGTATACTCTGCATATTTACTGAGTATCGGTAAATAAGTTTTACTGCCTATCAGTTATCAAAGAGAAGAAGGATAGACAAGGTAAATCGTCAGACAATTATTTATTTCAAGTATTTCAAAGGCATACATCTTGTAGGGACTTAATAATCTGAGGTGTATTAATTGGTGGATTGAAGTTTAAAAGGATAAATTTTTGAGGCCACTGATTCACCCCCCCC
>MU223097.1:2737048-2751441 GCA_018584345.1 Thuja plicata | reverse complement strand
AATTATGAAGACCTAGGATAAGAAGAATAGACTATAGACTATAGTGAATTCATTTAATAAATATAATTATTTATTAAATAAATAGAAGAAATAAACATTAATTAAATAATAAATATTTAATCAATTCGTCAAGTCAACATTAATTAAATAATAAATATTTAATTAATTGATTAATTAATGAAGCCATTTTTTAGTGTATACAAATACCAATAACAGTCATGAAAGGTGCTACAAGAGAAGTCAAAGCATCATGCCAGGATAATGAAGATGCCATCAATATTGGGGTTCAATCCATCAAGAACAACATAGCATGGTGACATCATAGATAGCAACAAAGATCACAACATGGTCTAAATGCAGGGACAGTCAGCAATATAGAGCCTTGTGATATGCATGTCATAATAGTGATAAGGAGTGTGAAGTCCATGGAAAGAAAAGGGAAAAACACAGTCATACTTTTGAATTTCAATCTAAGGATTGAAATTTGTGTTCACTGTGCAAAGAAGCATGAAGCCATCATGGATAGAAGACATGAAAGAAAATAGAGGACAAGTTGGTGAAAAAAGGGGTACAGATAAGCAACATTGCAAAGATGTAAGCACAGATCAAGCATATGGTGTGGTCATAAAAGAGGGAACAACAAGCATATATAAAATAAAGATCACCATTATAAGAGTAGAGATGTTAATTGAGCAATAAAGAGAGGATGTTGTCCAAGTGAATGAAGTAACAAAAGAAACATCACTATCCTTAGTTATCAAGAAAAGATAATACCATATTTCCAAAACAATAGAGGAGAGCGTGTTTTCAGACTAATGCATGTATCATGAAGATCAAATGACAGCAAACTAAAAGACAATGCAAGTATAAGGGTTTAAAAAATGACAATGGGCATTAATGTTACAAAGAGATCTAATTTCCAGCAAGGAGGGTTGCATTATTGTGGTGGTCTTGTTCGATATGGGGTTACCGCTATCCAAAGTGATAAATCGATATATGTTTTAGTGACAATGAATAGTGTGTGTGTTTTAACATATGTTGTCATTGATCATCTTGACAACTCCTTCTGCCAGAACAGATAATACCTCAGGCAATGTGTTGTTTGAGGGCAACGGAAAAATAGTGACACCATGACTTCCAGAGGGATATGAGACTCACCATGTTTTGCAAGAAAGACTAAAGAACATCAGCAATCAGGCATAAATAATGAGCATACGATGCTGCTGCTACAAGCATTTTTTTTTAAGAGTGGTTCTTCACTTTTGAAACGTACACAGTAAACAATAACCTTCATTCCAGAGCCCAAAAACCACGACATGTATATGAGGAGTTCCAAGTAAAAATATAGAGATATGCAAGGAAAAGCTATGTGGCCACGTTATGGGGACATAAAGCTCAAAGTAAAGTGCACATATTTCTCAGAGAGCTTGGTTTGAGCAAGAAATACCTCCAAATAAGTAAAAATCTCTTTAGGATCCTCCATCAAAGCTTCGAGACATCCAAAGGGTCAATATCCATGGCGGCCAGCAACAGGGAAGCCATCAAAATCCTACAATTCCAGCTCGAACCATTCCTCATGGTGGCACCCAGGCAGAGGGGCGGCAAGATCAAATGAAGCAAATGAAAATATTTTTCTTAGGGTTCTCACTTACCCTAATCGACTAAGTATGAGGCCTTTTGGTCTTCATTTGATTGTTTTTTTCTCTTCCATCTTTTTCCCAGAAAAAGTTGTGGGATTTTATAATAATAAAATTGTAAGTGATATGTAATATCACTAAGTTTTGATACTTTCCATAAAAAAAAGGGAAGAAGTAAAGATAAATATTATTAAAATGATATTTTCTCATATCATTTTATTAATGTTGTTTTAAAAAAATGGAATGTAGGCTTTTTTTTAAAGTAAACAATAAGTATTTTATTTTACACAATTTAATAATAGTTAATAATTAATTTATTATTGGGGATGACCCCATAACGTGACGGCAAGTCACGAGCCTCCTTGCTTGGAGGTCATGTGTTCGAAACCTGGCCCATGCTGGAGCATCAAAATTATTCAACCGTTGTTAAGGGCGGCTACTTCGTCGACACATTGGATGTGGACCCTGTCATTCTCACTGACGTTCTAACGGATCCCCACGTTCGGGTGGCAGGGTTGTTCACTCATGAACACCTAAGGTGTTGTGTCATCCATAAGGGAGGTATAAGGTGATGGGCGACGCCAGCTGGGAGATATAAGGGGAATTTCATCATCTTTGGAGAGATAAGGTGGTGTCGTCGATGGTGGAGGTGGTGCTCGCGGAGGGAGTTATAAGGTGATCGTGTAACCATCGCTCTAAGGGAGATATAAGGATATTGTTATAACATAGATAAATATTCAGTATAATAGGCGTTCATGCCTCAGTACTTTAACCACTAGGATGAGAGCCCCCTTTGTGCTCTCACTAGTTCCAAGCTCCAGTTAAAAGCATTGATGAAATAATATAGTCCAACTGTTACCGATCAAAAAATAATAATTAATTTATTATTTTAAAAAATATTATTAAATTAATAATGCTATTAAGTGGTTTAAATTATCGCTTAATAACATTATTAATGTAATTAATATTTACAGAAATAATAAACTATAAATTAAGTATTAATTATTATTAAATTAATAAAAGTACTAAGTATCTTATAATTCATTTATCTAATCAATATCTCTGATATTTATTAAATAAATGAATTATAAAACATTTAATATTTGTAATGTAAAATAAGATATTTATTTCACTTTTAAAAAGTCAAACAAAGAGATATTTTGCAAAGTAATGGCAGCACCTTAAAGTCAAAAAAATATAGTTGTTAAAGTCTGCAGGAGTTATTACATTTCAGAGACTCCTTATGGGCCTATTTGAAGGATAAGACTGCATTTATGGAGGGTATTTATAATGGTATTGATGAGGCATGACTTTGGTGACACCTTTACACCTTTTTGGAGTCCTTTGAAGGGCTCAAAAGTGGTTTTTTTCTCTGCATCTGACCCAGAAGTTATTGCTGGCATTAATGATGCAGTTGGCATGTAAAAGAATAATTATGAGCTGAGGCCTCATTGTTAAGAAGTTATTTCTCCTTCCAGCTTGTTGGTTTGTAACTTTTTCTAAGTTCTTGGTAGAAGCAAGGGGTTTTTGTAACTTATTTTGAGGGATATGCAGATTTGTAACACCTTTTGACAGTGAAATACAGCTGGTACCTTCTCTTATTTTTCTATGTTTGTGTATTGCATCTTGATACCTTTCACAGAAGTATATGGTCTTTGCAGGTTGAAAATTTGTGTTGAATCAGTTCTGAACTGTGAGAAATCTTATCTCCTTTTGGGAACTGTCATTTTAGCATTCTTTCAAATTGTTGATGCAAGGACTGTGTTATTGAGTTGTGTAAGGAAGTTCTTTGTCACTGGTTATATTGTGTGTTGGTTTCTGTTAAGTCTCAAAGAAACATTTTGGTGCATCACCTTTAGTAGTAGGTTTCATTTTATGTTTCCTTCTAACCCTTTCCCTCTGAAAAGATTTAGTTTAGGTGAAGTACCCAGGAAGCTAGCCTTCTCCAGAGGTTTACTTCTTTTTCGAGTTACCCACAACCCAGAAGTGTTCCCATGTATCACTAGATTGTTGAGTTTACTCAGCATGGTGCAAATTTCAGTGATAACATTAATATTTTTAATAGAGAAATCTCTTAATCGAGTGGATTTAACCATCCTATATGTAAAACATAGACTTAGGTGACATTCCAAAAGATTTTTTAAAGACCTCTAACAAAGCCACTCCTAACAGGGTGAAGATCTTAACAGATCTGAGGTAAATCCCTTAACAGGGTCATATTTAGTAAATGTGTGCGTAATATTTAACAGGATAATTTCTTAATCGAGCATACTTCAGAAGGGTACATTTTTTATTGTGGGTTACAATTCCCATAGATGTTTTTTCCCAAATTGGGTTTCCTCATTAAATTTGGTGTCAATGATTTATATCTTATGTTTACATGGTTAACTGATTTTGCTAAGTTTCAATGATTGATTTGCATGTATTAGATGTAGCAAGGCTTATGTTATTGAGTTATTTGGTGAATTGGTTATTTACTGTATTTAGTATTACCGAGTGAGCTAGTGAGTTCAGTTTGAAGAGTTCAAGTTTTGATTTGTCTGATTCACCTCCCCCCCCCCCCAACTCTCAGTGGGACCAACAACTATAACANCCCCCCCCCCCCCCCAACTCTCAGTGGGACCAACAACTATAACATTAAACAAACCCCATTCCTACATCTAACCCTGCATATCTATCTATCAACAAAAAATAGGGGACTCATCTACTAGTAAGTAGTAACCCAAAAATACAAAATATAGACTAGACTCAGAGAGTAGCACCATTCTTTAGGAAGCATTTTGAGCCCGCCCTGCTACATTCACAGCCTCTTGTTTTGCCTTTCTTCTGGCCTGCCTGACTTTTTTGCCTCCGAGGATGACCAGGCAGCCCTCTCATAGTTGGCATGGGCTTTCTCTCTTGCGATCTCCTCCATGTCTCGTAGGTCTTCAGGAATTCGTTCTTCTCTGCTCCCTAGGTCCATCTCTCCAACAATCTCAGTTGCATTTGCTTCATCAAATTCATCATCATCAAGAAAGCCTTTAATGGTTAGATAGTCCAAATGCCAATCATCTTCTTTGAGTTCCTTGATTTTTGCCACATACAGGAGAAAATTGATACTCCTATGTATCTCATCCCACCGAGCCTATAGCAACTTTGCATTTTGTGTTTGAAAAATTGGGAATTATTTCACCTCATTTCCCTGAATGTAGTACTTTTTGGTAGGGGAATGAGGAGATTATCATCCACATTATCAATTGCAGCATCAATATTGCTCAGATATGCATGCTCAAACACCATTTGGGTGAGGTTTTTGCTCATTCCTTGGAAATCCCCATATATATGACCATGAATAGGAAAAAAGCCAGAATGCTCAAGCAAACCTTATTCCTACGATACGCCAGTGAAAAATCTAGACCCAACATTTTCTTAACCACATGCATAATGTACATGTGGTCATTCACCAATCTACCCCTTAACTGCTTATCAGTGACTTCCCCCACAAACACTCCATGTGGTTTCGTCGAATCGAGCATTATAGGTGTGTCTATCTCTCCCTACTCACTAATCAATGTTAAAGCATTTCCAACACTCCTCTGAAGTGGATCCACCTCAATGTCCAATTTATAGGGAAATGGTCAATTTCACAGTGGACACTTAGCATACACGTGTCATCGCACGACATACTTGCCTTGATGATATGAGCCTTTATAATAAGTTACATTGAGTGATACGATCTTACCTCATGATGATAAAACACTCCATCCAACCCTTCTTTGGGAAAGTCATATTGCCTTATGCCCCAATGAAAGTACACTACATATCATCAAAATCAGGGAATAATATTTATTTATTATTATCATTAATAGTTGTCATCACTTAGTACCTTACCTCTACAGAATACCAACCTGGCAGCCAATTGTAAATTTGTAGGCACCAAAATCAAGAATTTTGAATACTTTCTAAAACCTAAACAACCCATGGGACCCACAGCCATTGTCCCCCTGAAACCCATATGGTACATATTTTTTATTGGACTTAGGAGATTTAATTAAGTATACTTAATTAATTTTAAATATAATCAATTTATTGACCATTGGATGATTCCATATCAATGACATAAGCTTTATTTTTGGACAAAGTTCTAAATGATGAAAAATTCTACAAAAACTTTCCAGGAAAGAGATACATGTTAGTGCGATGTGTCAGAGTGATTGAATGTAAAGTTTGAGTTACATAACGTCCATGAGGCCAAACAGCCTATGGGACCCACCATCCCACTGATACCCATGTGGCATGAATATGTCATTGGACATTGGTTATTTAAGTATGTATACTTAATTAACTATATTTAACTCACTATAATCTAAATCAATTTAATGATCGTTGGATGATCGCAGATCAACGACATAAGCACTATTCCACGCCAAATTTTGGAAGGATAAAAAATTCTACAAACTTTCTCTGGAAAAGAGGCATGTATCATTGTGATGTGTCAGATTGAATAAATGAAAGCTTTGAGTAACATCCACAAGGCCAAACAGCCTATGGGACCCACATATACCCACAAATTTTTCATAGGACATTGGCGGTTGGAGATTTATTTATCTATACTTAATCAACTATAATAAATTCATTAACCATTGGATGATCACAAATCAATGTCATAATCTCTATTGCAGGCCAAATTTTGCAAGGATAAAAAATTCTACAAACTTCCTTTAGAAAAGAGACGTGTGTCGATGTGATGTGTCAGATTGAATGAATGAAAGCTTTGAGTAACTTCCACAAGGCCAAACAGCCTATGGGACCCACAGATATCCATGGATTTGTCATTGGACGTTGGCAATTAGATATTTAATTAACTATACTTGATTGTATAATTTAACTATAATAAATTCATTGGTCATTTGGTGATCACATATCAATAGCATAAACTCTATTTCAGGCCGAATTTCTGAAGGGTAAAAACTCTTCAAAATGTTTCCAAAAAGAGACACATGTGACCTATCAGAGAGAAGGAATAAAAATTAAAATTATAAAACTTTGAGACTTTGAGTAACCTCCATGATTCCATGAATTTTCCCGTTGAGGAAGCTCTTAAAATTAAGGGAGATTGGTCTTTAGAGTCTTGGACTAACCAGTTAACCAGGGAGATTCAGAAATGATATTAAGGGATGCAACAAAGTTTGTCCACACCAATCTATTTATTCATCATTTCAATTTCAATTTCTGGGTAAAATACATAACACCTATATCCCGTATTGTTTACCTTTCAATCTAGTGGTTTAGATTCTAGAATTAGGGGTTGAGGGTTTATATTTTCAAGCTTGTCTACTGCCATTTTTAACCATTACCAAGGATGGGAAAATTGAAAGGCAAAGCAAAACAAAAAAAAAATAGATTGTACCCAACTCATTAAAACCACAGGTTTCATTGATGACAACCATGATATTTATGATCTTGTAATCCATGGTAGGTGAACAATAGAATTTAGATTTTCATTGGACAATAAGGTGGCAAGTGGCAGGGCTCGACATCTTTTTATAACAAAATGTTAAAAGAACACAAAAATAAAATTGCAGTGTGGGATGTTGGATTGGGATGCATGATGTTACCTCAGGTTTTCCCATGCCCAAAATTTTTCATGTTTTGCGCCCAAAATTATGATGAAAATAGAAAATCAATTGTTAATAAAAATACCTAAAAGGAAATTTTATCCATTATCGGGGAAGAATTTAAAAATTTGTTGGACCTAGGGTTTTGAGCAGATAACTCAAACGTCCACATTGACCTAGAAAATCTTGCCTCTAATAATGAAGCAATCAGTGAAGAAAAATAAATTTATCAAAGGTATAAAAGTGGAGGGCACCAAATTGGATCAAAATCATAAGCCTCCTTATAATGTTGATATTTTTGTGCCATGGGTTATGGATACTATTTCCATGCTAACATTTTGCCTCAAATTAGAAAATAATCGGGAAGTGGGTGCAAGCCTTCTTGATACCATTACCATGCTAACCAGTTAGATATGATTTTGTTGAGCACGTTGTTCAATCCATACACAAAAAAATTATAATTATTAAAAGAGGTTCCTCTAAGACATTTAGGCTCACAACCTACTTGTACCATCTTCTTCTAGTGAAATATCGTGGAACGTTTGAGATCAACAAACTTTTGTTCAAGTGTATAAGAGTGATGGGGCGATAACAATGTGTCCAATGTATGAATGGACCACTAAGATAATGATGCATAGTGACAGAAGGAATTATAACCCTTTTGTAGACTTCTTTTTGGCACCAATCTATCATGCAATTACAAACACTCCAATGCCTAGATTGAATGTCTTTTAGAGATTGCATTAAACTCGGACCTCAAATACAATTGGCTAACTGGTTCCTCATGAAAGAATATTTTATGTTAAGGTTCTATGGATCAAGAGTACAACCCTAAAAACTTCCAATATATGTGATAGAGAGGTTTTTCGCATTGGAATATGTATAATAGATGGAGAGTACAGATGAACCCTTTCATGTTTAGAAAAATAATACCATATTTATTTTGTTACCTTTCTCATGTGGAGGGTCACATTTGAAAGAAAAGCATTCAATGTGGCACATAAAATTTTGAAAAAAAATCATTTTGATGTTGACAGTTAATGGTAGTATGATCCATGCAATGCCATTCAAGCAAGGCTTGTGGTGAATAAGAACTCTGCAAGTAGAATACAACGTTAAAATAAATTATTTCTAGAAATGCTAAAAAATGAGGATTCTTAGGATGGGGTCAAAAAAGTGATGGAAGAAACTGCTACTGACAAAATAATTTCTCCAGAACAATTGTTAGCACAAATTATGGCATTGCACCTACACAGAACAATCGAGAAAGGCATCCAAAATAGGAGGTCCAACAATTTTTACAAAAGAATTGATGTTCCATCTACTAAAAAAACTATGCCAGAATCTCTATATAAAGCTTGTGTCGGCGTAAACTGGACTCAAAATGAAATCACTAATTTTTGGACTATGAGGAAGAATATAGGTGAATCAAAGACTAGTGCAAATTTTGAAGATATCCCAGAGGATGTTGAGTTTAGAAAATTTTGGAATAAATAGAATCCCTCTAAAGCATATACTTATAGTGATAATGATGGTGATGAGGAGATACCCTCAGGTCCCACTCCAAAAATACTACAAACGCTACAAAAAAAATATGTTTTGAGTGAGCACGTGAAACCAAAATATACTAATGGGGCGGCCATACTGGAAAAAATTGGTTATGAAGGTGGTGGTGTTGGGTCCGAAGGAAAAGGACCTTGGACGTCACTTTTGGTATAAGTCCCAAGAAAACCTATTGAACAACCATAAATTTGATTTGAATCAATAGGGAAATGTATTACTTATACACATGTACCTCATTTTGTTAGAGCTTAAAATCTAGATTATCCAGACACTCAGATTCAATCACAACCAGAACATGGTGGTGAATCAAGTGCTACTGCTACTGGTGGGGATAGTATAGGTACTAGCACTAGTTGTGGTCAACAAGTGCAACAACAAGAAATATTTCACAAGAGGTCAATAGTAGAAGATATTATACAGGATCCCAGTGATCAAGGCACTAAGAAGAAGAAAATGGATATGACAAAAATGACGAGTACAAATCCAACTCCATCAATTTCCAGTACAAAGGTATAGTTTGTAGCTTCAGAAAAAATCGCTCAAAAGAGTCCAATAACTCCAATTGTAAGTGACAATGAGACATGCTTAGGAATGGGTATTGCTAATCCTAAAAATTCCATAGTGACAACCATAGGCATAGGTGGAGGCTCCTACACCACTACAAGTGCTATTTAACCATTCAAACATTCAATTGCATCAGCAACCCCAGATTTTGATTAGAGTACTTTCCTTGATCAGTTTAAAGACAGAAAATAAAAAGATAATTAAGAGTGTTGCGGCTACTGCATCTTTAGAGCAACAACCTGGATCAAACGAGGTATTTCCCACATGTGAACCAAACAAAGAAATGATGGATTACATGGATTTTATTCCCCCAATTCAAAATCAAAATAAAGCACAGAGTCAGTTGAATCCCTGTAAATTTTAGGTTAGCACCATCCAAATGGATATTTTTGGAGTTAAGAAGTGGAAAAGAATAATGTGTTAGAGAGAGAGAGAGAGAGAGAGAGAGAGAGATGTCTCATCTATGAAATGGAACAAGTTAACTTGCTAAATAAATGCCTCATACTAATCAGCCATACGAGAGAGAGAGAGAGAGAGAGAGAGAGAGAGAGAGAGAGAGAGATGAATATACAAAAGTGTATGTACAGACATATAGATACAAACACACATGTATAGAGAGACATACATATATGTGCCAGCACACACATATATATATAGACATGGTAATGAGATGTGACAAAGACATGCTTCCTACAAATTGAAGTAGGATACAATTAGGGAATTTGGTGAAATGGAAAAATATAGTTACAATTTAGGGTATATATGAAATTGAAGTGGGATAGATAGGATAGAGGTAGAGTGAATGGAAGTGCAAGCAATAATGAATGGTAATGGCCAATATAGTTATTTGGCAGATCTTCTAAGGAAATCGACTATAGAAACACAAATATTCATAATTTGAGCATAATAAAATGTAGTAGTGTCAATATTGTTTACTATTCAGTTGATGAATTATAATTCATGAGACTTAGAGACATGAAGGAGGATTTTCATAGTTGTGATTATATACTATGAAAGACATCCTTAATTGAGTCTCGATGTATAATTAATGTGAAATAGGTGGGTCATATGAATTCATTTTCAATTTTAAAATTAAATATGTTCACCTTTGGAAGAAGCATTAATGACTAATGATGAATATTGACGAGGCTTGAAATGTATTTTTTCCTATTAATTGGCACCAGATGAACCACTTTCTATGTCATGGATTATCCTTCCCTCTATTAATTGTTTTTCTTGGTTTTTCATGGATTCTCTTATTCGACTAGTGTGTGAGAAGCTGCAGGTGGCTTTCCTTGGGGAAATTACAAACAAGAGGCGGAAAGGAATAATGAATTATAAGCGGGGGTACATTGTGCATGCAATCATAAAGATACTTGGTGGGGAGTATCTACATACAGACCATTTGTATCATCTGAATACCAATATTTATGTTGTTTGTTTGGCAAGCAGAGTTTTGTTTAAAGATGACTATCTGGGAGAGTTGGATGTGGTAGTAGCTAATGTCAATGAAGCCATAAAGATTTCAAGTCCACTAGACTATTTCAATCATCGCAAAGATGTTTTAAAATGGTCGATACTCACTGTGTGGAACTAGGAATCATTCCACCATAGAGTTTTTGAAATATTAAAGAGTGTATACTTTCTTGAAAAGTATGTGGGTCTGAAAATAATTTGTGACCGTGATGGTGGGAAAACTACAAAAGAGATGAGAACCTCGACAAAGAGGAGGATGTCCCTGACTATTTTGGACTTGCGATTCATGAAGACATGCCAAATAATGCAACAGTGATGGCTCCAAGGCCAAGTGATGGTCATGTGAGCTGACGGTGGTGGAATATTAGACTATCCAACCTTTTTGTTTAGTATAGTACTATTTGGATGTATGGAATAGAGTCAGGATGTCGATACTTATAGGTGGAGTTTTGATTTTTGTATTCTGCCAATTTTGATGGCATGTCTTGGATATTTTCAAGTGATATAATCGTTGATGTAAAACATCAATTTTTGAGAAATAATTACCGAGATAACTATTATAATTGTGCACTATTATGTGTATTGAATCTTACTGTACTTATTCAAGTATACCATTATCATTACAATTTTCAATTCATTGTGAGTATAATTATTTGACAAGAAACAATAGGGTTTAATATTTAATGTTACTATTAGGGTTTAAAGGTAACTGGAAGAAAAATTTGTTCACAATATTTCATTTAGATAAAATATTGTATAAATTATATTTGTAACAGTGAATTGGAAACATATTCCGATGAGTGTTATAAGCGCGAAGGTTTCTCTCGCACGCGCTACCCTTCCTGCATGAGATGCCCATCCCACGTGCTCTGTTGCGGGTGTAGAGAATGTTTTGATTCTTGCAGCTCAAGCTATCCCCCTCGTCTGAGCAGAATCCTTCCTCCAAGGTGCAGCTTCCTACCCGTCCTTGCTCTGCCCCGTCGGGGGTTGTGGTGGCGAAGGTGCCTAATGTGCCTGCGGCTAGGGCTTATGTTGTGAACGACACTTTGATCTCTTTGTCTTTTGGGGCTGCTAGTGCTTCTAAGGACTCTAACGGGTCAATGGAGTCTTTTGTCCAAGATTGTGTCCAATTTGACTGTGGTTGAGAAAGGACCTAGTGTTTCTTCAGCTCCGGTTCCAGTGTGTGGTTCTCTTTTTGTCAAGCTTTCTTCTAAGGTTGAAGGGGATTTGGCAAAAAATACTGATATCTTTAAGTCTCACAGAATGATTTTTTGATTTAGGGGATTCTGGCCTAGTCTTCCCCAACTGCATGACTGGGTTTCACAAAAATAGGAACCAAAACTATCAGGTATTGTTCATATCTTTCCAATGGCAAAAAAAATTTCATTGCAAAGTTTGATAATGTTGAGCATCAGTCTAAGATTCTGTGTGACTACTTTCTTTGCTGGGAGGATGAAAAATTTATGCTTATGGTAAGGCCTTGGCACCCCGATTCCAATCCTTCATCTGAAGTCTTTAGTAAGATCCCTATATGGGTTAGGCTCCCTAATCTCTCTCTTCATCTTTGGCAAGATTTCATCCTTGAGGAAGTGGGTGAGGCTTTGGGAGATTTTTTGATGTTGGATCATGATTCTTACAACATATATCATTCTACTTTTGCTCTCATCTTAGTTGAACTGGACACCTCGAAGGGTCTCCCAACTGAAATCAAAATTGAATCAACCTTGGGATCTTGGATCCAGTATCTTGACTACGAGGGTATTCCTTTTAGATGTCAAAATTTTTTTAAGACTGGTCACATTTCAGCCCAATGTGGTTTTGATTCCAAGAAGAAGAAATCTTCTCCTTCATGGTGGAAGGGTGCCTCCACCCAAAATTACACAGTTATGAAAATCTCCTCTCAACATGGGAAGGAGGTTGATCCTGAAATAGGTAATAAAGTACATATTGTTGAGGAGGATGGTTCATGTCTGGATCTGCCTCTGCCTCTTTTTGCTCCTGTTGGGTCAGTTGTGGTTGCTCTAGCTAGGTTTGTTGGTCCTGAGCGCCCTTCTACTGGATCTGGTCTTGCTCTTTCTCGTTTGGGTGGTGCTGGGCTCTCTAGTGGTGGGTCTGAGGGTGTTGGTTCAGCTGGGCCTACTGGTGCTTTGGTTGCTTCTAGTTCGGGTTTGGCAGATCCATTAGTTGATCGCTCTTTGGTTGGGGCTAAATTTGGCCCTGTGCTGGTTGTTTCACTGGATGATTCTATTCCATTGCTTGTGTTGGATCTTCGGCTTTGGATTCTTTGTACTAGTAGGATGAGGTTGCTAGAGTTGAAGAAGGGTGGATCACAGTTAAAGGAAAAAATTCTAAGAAGTCCTCTCCTTCTTTTGACATGACCCTTCGGTCCCATAAGAAGGGGACAAAAAGATAGTTCTCTCCTTTCGTGGCTGATTTCTAATTAATCACCTTGTGATGTTGCTTGGGTGTGTGTTTTCTGGGTTGATGTGTTTTTCTTTGGGGAGTGTTCTTTTGTGTGTTTCTTGGATTTACTGCCCCTTTTTTTTGGCTGGTTCGTTGTGTATTGGGAACTCTTAATGCTATATCTTAAGTTTCATCTTTGTACAGGGTTTCAAGGCCCCTTCAAAACCTTCTTTTACATAAATCAGAATAGTGAATTAGAAATAGCAATGATAGAAATAAACAGAAATAGTAAATTCAAATAACTCCAATGATCAGAAATAGAAGGGTTTCCATATGACTATCAAATTTTCTAGTGAAAGAGTCGTATGGAAACCCTAATAGTTGCAGGGAAAATTAAACCCTGACAGTAGCAATTAATATTAACCCTAATATTGAACCAAATGATGAATATTAACAGTGATGCAAAATAGAATTTGTTTTACACCACCATGAAAATAGCAGTGAGGCTTAAACAAAAGAGTACACTTCCCTCACATATTTAATTGTGTTTATGAACACATTTTTTGTTAGATTTGCTGAACTGCAAATCAACCCAAGAAACCTGCATGCATAACTGTCATGAAGAAGAAAGCAAAGACAAAAGAGAGAAAGTAGCTATGGTGGCCAAAAAGGCAGAGAGTTGAAAACCATGTTGCAAGAATATATTTTCTATTAACAACAATAAAATGATTACAATCTCTATTAAGAAATGAAAGAAGTGAATCCTTATAAAAGGAAACACGAAACCCTAAAGGAGAAAACCCTAAAGAGCTGCCTAAGTGAAACTTAAGCACTAAAGAGTATAATAGGCTAATAATTAAGTCATTTAATTATTAGCTAACTATGACTACTCTAACACCCCCCCTTAAGTGTAACTTAGGGAGAAGCAAAATTGCTAAACTACTGCAGAAAGCAGGAAAGAGGGGTCCCAACAACTAGGCCTGATCAGGTACCCAAACAAGAAAGCAAACTAGATGAAAGAAACTAAGCCTTCAATCTAGGGAAAAAGAGGTGTCCCAGAGAAAGGAACAAGAAAAGAGCAAGAAGCATCTCCGAAGCATGTCTGAAAACTCTGTCAGAAGATACTGCTGGAACCCCCACTGAAGTGCATGAC
>MU223097.1:2706519-2730353 GCA_018584345.1 Thuja plicata | reverse complement strand
GCAAAACAACTGCTACGAGAATGAAGAAGACAGAAGAGAGAAGGATCAGAAGCTATGGCGGCCGATAGGCCAGAGAATGCAAGAACATGTTGACAGAAAATGATATTCTATATTCAACAATGTAAAAGGATTACAAACTCCTTATGAAATACAAAGATGACAATCCTTATAAAGGATGTCGAAACCCTAAACGGGCAACTGCAAGGAAATAGAAACTTTCCTAAAACTGCCTAAGTGAACTTAAGCACAAAAAGAGCAATTGCTAAATTACTCTAACACCACTTCATCCAAGCCTCTTCCTCTCTCCAAAAACTCTATAAATAGAGGCCTTCTCCTCTCATATTTTCATCTCTCAATTTGCATTGTTATCATGCTAGTATTGCTTTAGAATTTCATAGTCATTTTCATGTTTATGTTCTTAGTTTCTAGTTTTCATATTTTCCATGCTTAATTCACTTAGAAATCACATGTTAGGTTCTAAATTGGTGAATGAATCTTAGTTTCTACATAGCATATGCATATCATCTTTACTTTCATAGCTTAGATTCATCATCTTGGAGAAGATTTTGAGACTAGTTCTTCATACTAGCTCTTGAATCTTTCTTCTTGTTTTACAATCTTGCATTGGGATCCATTGCACTTTTGTGTGTTTGAGAGAGCACACCCACATACAATCCAAAAAGAGCAAATCAAAATGAGTAGAATAGGGTGCATTGTTTACTCATTTTTTAGCTCTATTTGATGTTATGTTGAATTCTATGTTGCTTGCTTGCTCCTTCATGGTTCTTAATTGATTATATGCGATAATCCACTAACTTGTCATGTTTGAGCTTGCTCCCAACAGGTTGAAGGATTCTTCGTACTACAGTCCCAAACTGATATTTTTCCCAATACCCTCAATAATATCTCAGAACATTTAAATAAATACATTCATGCAGGTAAAATATTGATTCATAACAAATAACCAAAAAAATGTCCCAATAAAACCCTCGGAAAATATTATTGCATTATACAACAACAATACAATAATAATGGGATTTCAAGAATCCAAAATCTTAACTACAATATTCAACAGTAATATCAAATGACAAGAAGAACCAGGAAATGCAATGGTGAACTCTATTGTGAATCCACCCCGAGATGAACTAGGTTTCCGTCCAATCCACTAAGAAAGTCTGAAGGTTTCCGTCCTCAGGTTTTAGAATCAAAAGCTGAAGCTCTCTAGATTCTCCAAGAGAAAATGAATTCATAAACTAAGCATGTTTAGAATGAGACTCCAATCCTTCTTTTAAAGAAGCAATTGTGACTCTTCAGTTTCCATTCTCTGTCTTTTCATATTCCCACTTAAAGTCACTTTAAATAAATATAATTGTTAAGTCATAAAGTGGCATAATAAGAAGGTAAGGAATCTTCTGGCATTAAAACAGAGGACCAACCAAACTTGGAGGAGGACGTGTGATAGCTTGTCGGAAAGCTCTCGGCGAGACACTCCAAGTCCAATACTAAAATGCCAAGAAAACTGAACTCGACCAACTTACTAAAAATAGTAAGTATCCAGAAACCCTACGGAAACTGCTCTGATTGGCCTGAAACTAGAATTATCTAGGCCAAATATCACAATGACCCAAATAAAGCGCAGGTTATCCCATCAAACCTTGATGAAATGGCTAATGACGCAGCAGAAATAATGTGCCCAAAAAGGGGACATTACAAAACCTCCCTTCTCAAAGATTGCTTGCCCTCAAGCAATCAGTATCTGCATGCTGTGACCAAAATGTCTGGATCCATTACTAACCTCAAGGAAGTTGCTCTACCAATCTGTTGTGCAAAACTGAAACAAACAATACATCCAGACTCATAAAGCCACTCATCAAAACCACGCGGAAATAAGACATTAATCACACTAATGTCAGGATCCCAAATCACCCCAAGTGCCTGGTCAGTCGAATCAACCTGCTTTGTGCTTCCATCATCTGTGATAAAATCCTCAATCCAACTGAGAACCTCACTCTAACTGAGAGCCTCACTCCAACTGAAATCATAAGCACCACTAAGGTCAAATGAAGGGGGGAGCCTAACCTCATACCAATCAGCTCCATGAATCATTACCAATCGTGAGGATGTTCCTCCTAGATCCCACAAACAAAAGGGCCACAACACTGTCCCGCTAACATGTATCCCAACTCTGGGACTATACTGAAGAGGCAAACTAGCAATACTTTTGGGCATGGCTTCCTCCTTTATGAAGGGAATCATGTCAAACCAATCACCCATCATGCAATAAGACACAACTGTCCATCCTAAACCACTGATGTAGAATCCAAACTGTCCAACAACTAAGCTCACCTTGTCACTCTAGTTTGGTGACCAAGTCTCATCTCTAGTAACTAGACCTGGGTCCCAAATCCTGCAAACAATCTCATCCTCGTCATTTGGATTGGAAATACCTTCCTCATCTAGCTCAAAAAAGGGATTATCGAATGTCAAATCAGCATCCATCTCAAACAAGAAACTGTCGACTGCCTGAAAGTTATCTAACTCATAAAGAAACTCTATATGATCCAAATATCTTTTGGGATAGCTATCCAAGTCATAGGTTTGTTGTATGCTATCAAGTTCCTAAATCACCTCCTGAAAGAATTTGGACCTTTCCCTATCGTCTTGTTCCATGTACTGGCTAGTTACAACAATTTGATTTCTTTCTTCCTGAAGAGCAATATGTGTGTGTTCCAATGTACCCTGAGTAACACTAAGCTCTCTATTGAACTTATAAACCTCATCCTCCTTTTCCCTCAACTGTTCAGCATATTTTCCTACAACCTGTAGCAAGTAGTCACGGTCTGAAAGTAAACACAAATATTCTGATTTCCAATCCTCAAAAGTTGTTTTGACCCCCTGTAAATCTGCAACATAAGATCCAATCCTTATACCACCTTGTCCTGTCTCTTTCTAAGCTTTCCTATAAAGATCCTCAATAATCTGGTGAGTGCTATCATAGTGAACCAGGGTTGCAGTAATAGCATTGTTAATGACTTTCAGCTGACTCTTCAAGGCATGCTTCTCATCATTGTCATTATGGGATGCATTATCTATTGGGTCATCCAAATTAACATTATACATAAGTGAAGTGTTGCTAAAGAAGTCACATGACTCCTCATTACATTAATTGTTAAATACATCCAACTGGTGGTCACATTCTTTAACCATATCATTTCCATCTTTTCTTTGATCAAGTGAAGGTTGAGAATCAATGGAAGTCGGTTGCTCTTCTCTAGTAAACCATCATGTAACCTCTAGATTTGTTGCCTCTTCTTTAGCCTCTCCTTCATGCATTGATTCAAAATTTGTTTTGCAATCTCCTGCTTCAATGACAACCTCATAAGGCTTTTCTTCAATAACTGGTTTAGTTTTTTGTTCACTTATGGGTTGATTAATGATAGTTGGAAACTCTTCATATAAATTTCTGCACCTATCATGTGCAAGTAGATCTTGAGCCAAATCATGACATTATTTCTTTGCCATTAAATTCTTGTGTTGTAGCTTTGGATGAAAGTCCATGAAACTAGAGAAGGTTAAATCTCGTTGAACCTATGGGGGTAGTGTGTTATACTCATCATACATGCCGAGTATTTATGTCCTTTCATCAGGTTGTGAAACCTGGGCTAACTATTGTTGTATCTTAACAAGATCCTTCCAGACCTTTTCCAAACCATGCATCTTGCCTGGCTAGAAACTACTTGTCTTTGCAGGTGAGTGTCCAGACTTACATTGTTCAAAATCTTCAGATTAACTTGTAGCTATTGCGTAAATCCCTTTCCGATGATGGTGAAAAGTAGTTTCTGTTTCAATAATATGAGCAAGTATTCCACCCTGTACCCGACACTGAAATTCTGAATATTATTGTTACTGTAAGGTGGTAAGTGAATATTGCCTCTAATGGCATGATGAGGAATTGCCTTCAAGAATGTGATACCTGGAACTCCTACAGTGACTGCAGTAATGACTCTAATTGGGTATACGCTGAAAGCAACTGCACGGACTTAACTTTTAATTTTTAAGACTGCAGCTGTTTGTTATAAAAAAATTCCCACTTTAAAGTATTTCAGCAAATAGTTTGCTTACTTCTGAAGTTGTGAATGTTTATTTGATTGCAACAGTTTGGTTCATTTTATACAGAATTCATACCATACAAAGGACTGCTTATTATAGGAATATTTTAGACCTGAGTCTTCAGAGATCTGCTACTTCTGTACAGAGCTTGTTGCGCACTAAGGATTGGCAGGTTCTTTCCTCTGAAGATTACAACGTGCCAATGATTGACACTATTTGTGGAGAGAGAGAGAGAGATTATATCTCGTAAAATAGCCAGCTCATAAGAAGATTCTTCAATTCTTAGAAGATTCAGATACTCCAGAGCTATAGATAGAAGTCCTTGACTGGAAAGTAACTAATTCTCTTTGACAAAGAGGTACTGATCTGCTTTTGTCCAGTGGCTTGTCCAGTTGTTAGAGAAAGAATAACAGTTTTTTTTTCCATCAAGTCCTGCAAATGATCAACAAAGATCCTCCCATCATGTTCACCTTGAAGACTTTCAGACCATATCTCTATTGTCTTTCCTATATTTCCAGCACATATGTAGCAAAGGGTTGTTGCTAGTGTATTTCCAGCTGTGGTTAATCTAGAAGCAAGTGTATCACATAAAACAGTCCATTCCTCTCTCTGTGAATACAGGATGCCAGAGAATAATCTCTCCTTCATTAATCAAAGAGAATCACTTAGTAATTTCCCTCACCGGTAAAGACTCACAACAATAACCTATCCCCGTCTGTATTGTTTAAGTTAGAGTGTTTATTAAACTCATATGCTTTCCATTTCTTGCAAAAACCGCTGGAGGACTTCTGATGTTTGTATTTTAATATGCACTCAAGTAATAGATATTATATGCAGAATAGTAAAGGCATAGAAGAGTTCGATTGATGCAGACTTTAATTTAATCAATAAACAGCTCTCATAAATACACTTGAAACATACAAACTAATTACTACCAGTTCAGGAAACAACCAACATGTAATGGGAGTTTGTGAATATTACATACGGATTACATCCTGCGAAGGAAGGCTCGTTACCAGGCGAGTGTGTTCGTATGGCTTGCAGAGTCTACAAGTTGCGCTTCAGCACTCCACCTAGCCTATGGTGTAGTTGACAGCAGTCGGTGGTCAACTTGTTCCTACACCTCTAATACGTGCTTCATATATAAGCCAGCGTTACATGGCTCAGCAGAGAATGATTCCCAGACTTTTTTCCGCAGATGCGAATGGCCGACGATTCAATAGTCTTCCCCGTTCCCCAGCACAAATATTTCAAGCAAAATATTATTGTTCCAGACTATATCGCTAGCCTCAAATAATCTTCCAACTTTATCAAATAAAATCGGGCCCACCCAAATGCATTCACATAAAATTTTAATATTTAAATCTCAAAGTATATGCCGAAGATCGACCTCCCCTGAAATACATCACACCAACTTGACACATTATTAAACAAGCCTTCTAGTTTTATAATGATTGGCAGAAGCCAATGAGAGCTCAACCTTTAAAATTTAATAATCCGTTGGAGAAGTATTTTAACCATAGCTTCCTCAACGCCAACTATATTAAATATCATTCACTGGATTAACATATGAGAACCACGGCTTCAAATTAAATGTTCGGCCCAAAATATTAAGTATGACGGCAACACTTTTATTAGTCTCAAATTTCACAAATTCATAAGCCCAATGATATTAATGAAATAGATAATATTAATGAAATATTTGCCTCCGATCGACAAAGAACATTTGAATTGCATGACAACTCTTATTTTTATCTCAAATACCTTTCACCGCACCAAGGAGTCCGGAAATATATTCACTATACAATATTTTCCACCCGAACTTAAAAGATGCCAAATAATGAATCCACGCAATGTACCCAAAGCCACGTTTAACACCACCTGATATGTAAAGGAGCTATGTTGTAGTAGCAGCCTGCGTATTACCAAGAAGTGGTGTCATCCAGAATATAAAATGTCATCACTCCCACAGACACCAACACCACGATGTAGGCTCAGTCTGATGATCATCGTACAGACATTACACAGCCAAAAGACAACTCAATGCCCAGCATTTAAAAATAATAACAAATCGATTAGTAATCACGTCATCAGAGAATCCAACCTCGAGATTTCTGGAAATAATGTAAAACCACTATGGTAATCACAGGTTCTGGAATTACTTATCTCCTTGCCTGCTATGTCTGGAAAAAATTTCTCTGGAAATGGAAAACTTTGATAAACCTTTCTGAAAATTTGTTTATGAATGAACTCCATAGGCTGGCAAGAAAACCAGCTCTGATACCACCCATGACTAGACAGAGGCATGATGTTATCTTGGTAGTAGTTGACAAACTCACCAAGGTAGCACACTTTATATCTGGCAGTTTGCGAGACGGTTCCCTAGCTCTTGCTAGGAAATTTGTTCATGAGATCTTTCGTTTACATGGGGTTCCAGAGACTATTATTTCAGATAGGGATACTCGTATGACATCAAGGTTCTGGACAACCTTGAATGCATCTCTAGGTACACGACTGAATTTCAGTACTTCATACCACCCTCAGACAGATGGTCAGACAGAGAGGGTGAACCAGGTCGAAATGTCCCAAACCGGGATTTTTCCCAATACCCTCAATAATATCTCTGAACTTTTAAATAAATACATTCATGCAAGTAAAACATTGATTCATAACAAATAATCAGCAAAATGTCCCAATAAAACCCTCAGCAAATATTATTGCATTATACAACAGCAATACAATAATAATGAGATTTCAACAATCTAAAATCTGAACTACAATATTCAACAGTAATATCAAAACTAGTTGTTTGTTATAAAAATTTCCCCCTCGAAGTATAGCTGTAGTGTCATTATCTTTTTATTAGTTGTCTCTAAAATAGAATCTCACTTTTAGAAGGTTCCCACATGCAATGTAATTTTATATATGTATTGGTACTTTTAGAGAGTTAATTGAGTGAGCTTAGTTTGCAAGTAATTTTAGAAGGTTCCCACATGCAATGTAATTTTAATATGTATTGGTACTTTTAGAGAGTTACTTGAGTGAACTTAGTTTGCAAGTCTTTTATGCCCTTGAAATTCTTGAGGATTTATTTGAGGTGAAGACTCCTTAAGAACTTGTATTGCAAGTCCAAATGTTTTGTAATCTGTTTCGGGATTTAATAAAACATGGTTATGTTTTGGAGTGGAGTTTTTCTCCAAAAAGAAAAGGGCTTTCTCATGTAAATCAAGGTGTTTTATTTTTGTTCTATTTATGTTATTTCATATGTGATTTTTCAAGTCTCTATACTAGTTGAATTGAAATTCGCATAGACTTCCTTTTAAGACACATTTTGTGATATTGTTATCAGCATTTAACTGTGTAGTTTACCAGACTCCTTGCCCATGTTTTATGAGTGCAGTTTTCAAGAACCCATCTCTGATGAGAATAAATAGAACACTTAACACTCATTGCATTTAGGCGATGTTCACACAGGTGAAGCATTGGGCCTTCCTGTGAGGAGGTCACCAATCCCAACACTACTCCAACTCAAAGAGTCCAGACACACATTTGCTTCCTTAAATGAATATGCAAAAGCTTAAATGCTATATGTTTGAGGAGAACTTAAAGGCTTGGGTGGAAGATATAACAGTTACAGATTAAATTATGCATGCTCTATCGAAGGTAATAGCAGGTTTTCATGGATTCAAAGGCAAGGGTGGAGCTTGTTGATAAGGATACACTCTAGAGTGTCCTTCTACCATCGATTATTGCCCATTCCTCCTCTCTCCCAATTGGTAAACCCATCCATACATCTTTTGCTTCTCCAATATTATTAAAGAGAACCTAGTGTTTCATAAGAAAAATTAAATGGATTATGTGAGTGATCTCTGAATCTTTGGAGGCTTTATTAAAATTAAACTTCCAACTTATTCCCTGAGACCGATTCCAACTGGTTGAATCCCAATTTTTCTATCATCCTACCTATCTATTAGACACACTTTCTAATGGCTGCTCAAATTCTTAATAACTCTTTAATATACAAGCTTGTTGGCTCCATCGCTAGACTAGCATGTCATTATTATTTCTTTGATCTGTCTATAGATTAATTTATTTTTTAAACTTTTTGAGAGGATAAATCCACTTTTAAAAATATCCTCCTATTTATTTTCAACTGCATTTTCCCTTAGGTGATTGTTGGGATAAGGTGAGGAAGGTATTCTAGTCTGCGAGATAAAGGGACTTTTCACTTCCAAAATTCTCCATTGCCAACTATATCTATCTCTTCCCCACATAATCACTAGACTTTGAGCTCATGTCAATTAGATAGGTCTGATGAGAAGTGGAATTGCAGGATAAATTTTTCCACATCCTTGCTTGGTATTTGAAGTAGGAATGGTAGATTTTCTCTGCCATACCATCCATCTGAGATTTCAGTTTCAGTTTCTTTATCCCCAAAGCCAAATTCAGCTTCTTCTGTGTTTTTATATTGAGCCTAACCCAAAACATGGGAAGAAATATTTAATACTCTCTCGCTAGGGCAATTCTATGCTTTACTTCATAAGAAGCTTTTTTCAAGTTACTTGCTTACTGAGCCTACTTTATGAGTAGTTATATCATTTCTATCTATTTCTATTCAAAGTTTTTTTGTTGCTCACATCCACAGACCTTACATTTGCTGTTGAAATGCTCTACCAACTGAGCTACCAGACCCCTTTGTCAACCCATTGTCAGTTCCAACATGGTTTATTTCCAAAACCCACCCTTAAGCCACATTATAGGTCTTAGGGCTCCTAGACTAGCTCTAATACCACATGTTGAGCTACAACTCATATGAATAAGCTAGGACTTTATTTCCAAAACCCACCCTTAAGCCACATTATAGGTGCTTAGAGCTCCTAGCCTAGCTCTAATACCACATGTTGAGCTACAACTCATACGAACCAGCTAGGACTAAAACCTAGGGCCTTCCATTTGCTGATGAAGTCCAACTAACCTACTGTCCGCTCTGGCTGGCCCATTGCCCATCAAGTGGCTTATTTCCAACATTTTTCAGCTGCACTAGTAGAAAAACTACGGGTTATCTTTGATCCCAAATATTTTGTATTGCAGCATTGCTTCAATTTATCTTTCATGGATTCATTTTAACCACATTAGTTCAATTTTGAGAGAGGAGTTTTAAATTTACCTTCTCATATCTAACAGGTCCTGACCATTGACAAACAAAATGAAGTTGAATGGATTGGGATAACAGTAAGTATACCCTTGATGTTTTATACATGAGATAATTTAGATTATAACTGCCTGCTTATAGTAAAATATTCATCTATCATTGAGCAAATTGACAAATTATATCCACTGAAAATTTTAATATAGATTTGTTACATCTTTTAAAAAACATAAATCCCCGATTGAACTGGTTTTTTCTTTTCTTTCCCAGCATTAAGTCCTATTCCTCCTTTCCTTAGAAATTGCATTGCTCGTCTTTTTATAAAATAAATCCCTGATTGATCTGCTATATCTTCTTTCCCAGCATCAAGTCCTATTCTTCTTTTCCTTACGTTCTTTCCCCAACATTATAAATTCAGAAATGTACAGTCAGTTACCACTGACAGTATCATCAGATCTTCCATGTTTACTACTGTTTGACTCTGCATCTTTGCCATATTGGGCAGTCTTTAGTTGCCATCTGCATTTTAAACTCTCCCTTTAACTCACTTAGATCTCTTCATTTTCCAGCATTCACAATTTTCATGTTCCACAACAGCCATATCACCAGCTTGAACATGGCAAGCTTCCTGCATTACCAACACTCTTTTTCAGGAAAGCTATTATTTCTCATTGAACATTAGATGGAATCTTTGTTGAAAGTTTCTGAAGAACTCTTCAATTTGTAGGCAATTGTTTCCACTCTGTCAAAATCCTTGTGTTTTTCATCTCATTTAATTGAAGAGTGGTAAGCTTAGTTTCTAACTAGTTTTAAGCATTCCACAATTGCTTGTTTGAATTTTTTGTTTCTGTTTTTCAAAGACATTAAACATATATCCTGCAAAAGGTAGAGCTCACAACTTTACTCATTTGTGGGCAATCCTGCACAAAACATTCATAGAAGGTAATGCCTAGAATATAACATTTTCAGAGACGTGCTTGTTATCTTTACCCAAGTCTCATATTCGTACAGCAAGGGCAAGTGGATATACCAACAATCAAATTGTTGATTGAACCAACAGGAGATTACTTTCCGTGATCTTGCCAAAGTAAGATCAAACTTTTTGGTAAATTGCTAAAATTTATCCAAATAGATTTGAAAGCACTCTTTTATCTTTATCCCTCAATTTGCACTAAGAATATTTCATATGCTGTTAAATAGGTTTGACCCCGAAATCCTTGTTCTACTGCTAATATTTAATGTGATGCTCTGTAGTTAACTCATCAAACTCTGAAGTTGACAAGCCTTCTGAACTTGACATCCTTACAGTTAAAATAAGATTCCATTCAGTTCCAGCTAACATTCTGGCTTGGCCATTTGCCATTTCCCTTCTTCAACCTTCAACCATATGTTGAATTTATCTTCAAGAAAACCCTATGTAATATTTTCTAGAAGTTTGTATTACATCACTTCCTCATTTTTCACATCTTGAAGAATTGATGTAAATGGGTATTGAATTAATCTTCAAGAAAATCCTTATGTAATATTTACTAGCAGTTTGTATTGCATCACTACCTCATTTTTCACATCTTGAAGAATTGATGTAAATGGGGATTTACAGTGCAGTAGCTTCCATGGTATATTATTTTTAAGGGAGAAAAAGCAACATCAAAAGGTTTGTCCACAGTGATATGGTATGAATACAATGTAAGTTGTTAATGGTCAACAGAGCTGATGAGCTCCAATGGCTTGGGCATTACCAGATTAACATCTAAGCACAAGAACATGTGTTGTAACAGTAAACCAGCAATGTCTAATCCCAGAATGCACCACAGTAATTCCATGATTCTATCCCCACAGCATTAAGAGCAGCAGGGTAGTTCACAGAATTGAAGGTGTAATTCAAATATACAGGTATAATTTTGATAAAGAAAATTCTGATTCATCCATCACAACAAAAACCATCAAAGACGCACCATTGAAAATAATCATCACAGTTTCCATGTGATCAATCTCATAGGCTTCTATTCAAAAAAGACATTTAAGAAGAGATCACAAAGTCAAGTCTCTTACCTTTCGTCCAGGAGTTTACAACCATAATACCCTCCACAACAGTAAAACAGTATTAAACTTCCATACCAAAAATTAGAGTAGGTTACCGCGGACCTTTCCTAATTATATTTATTAATAGGGGCCAGTTCACCAATGGAAATGGCAACCCTTGCATAATTCTCATTACGAAAGAATAATGCAATACACAATTGCATCCATCCACATTGCAATCCATGTCATTAGAATATATAGCAGAAACCCATAGTAAAATCCAGACTTACAATATTGAATTCCAATTAGACCATACCATCATGCCTAAACACAGAATACATACCAGAAAATTAAATATAATAAATTGTATTGATGCCGACTCCTTTAGAAATTAGGAGTATCATACATTAAGCACAAGTTGTAGGCTTTAAAAGAACACACGGGCCTGCATTGTCAGTACAGCTGGCCACATCAAAATAATCCAAAATACACTAATACTGTTTAAAATATAAGTAAAATGCTCAATTTCCCATCTCTACTAATAATAACAAAATCCCAGGTTACTGCTTTGCCCTCAGTAGAAAATTTGTTTAGACAATCAAATTTTTTAGTTAAAATTAAATGCAACTAATTCAGATATTCTCTGCAAAATTCCGGCTAATTAAAAATTACATAATCTCAGCAAATTGAATATGATGAAAAACAGTTCTGTTTGTCTCATAGTCACATCCTATAAGCTTGTATACCAAAGATGTCCAAATTCTGAAATTAAAAGGGCAAGACACTTGGCATATTTCACAACTTAACTCCAAGGCAAGCAATTGCTTGCAAATACACCGACCACATCAAATAGTAACAACTCACAAGTAATAACATTGTGAACCAAAAAGAGTAATCAATCACCCTTCTTTCTAAAAGAGCAGCCTTCGGTTAGGCGAGCTCGTCCTCCAGTTGGCTGGCATAGCACAGTTTGGCAATTCCCACATACAACAACAGTCTGGGAATGGCTAAAAACTGTAGTGCTGTACAATTTAAAAAAATATCTTCTTAGTAAAAATGTAAAGCATGCTGTTACAATATTTAAACTAATTTCAGCATATGGCATTCAAACAAAACAAAAACAATCCGTGAAATCCACTTACATATTGAAGCATCCTTGACACTTAACATCCTGCAAGAAGTCGATATAAATGACATGTCAACACAAAGCCAATAAGAAACTGAAATAAAATGAGTAACTACCTATTTTCAATAAGTTTATACCATGAAAAATGAATTTGGGGACTGGACAAGCCTCTTCAGCTTGTGCTTTCGCTTTTCCACCTCTGCTGGAGGGTGGAGCAGATCAATATCATTTGAAAGAACCTGCAAACACAACAAAGAAGTAACATATTAGAATATCAATCCCTTAATGACTTGATAAAATGATAAGGCATGGCTGGCTTAAAAATGCTAATGAGGTCAGGTCTATTGTAGCTTTAACAGATCCTAAGCGAACCAATCCAATGCTTGCTTTAACATATGTAACATTGATGTTTATTCAGTTCAATCTCTGTATTAAATAGCATGGTATGTATAACATATCAAGCCAAAGCACATGCATAAACTACCATCAATAAACTTCACCCGTTGATGTTTATTCAGATCAATCTCTGTAGTAATAGCATGGTATGTATATATCAAGCTGAAGCACATGCAAAAACCACCATCAATAAACTTCATCCAATTTCATTTATTTTAACACTTAGATGTGATTTGAACTTGAACTACATTTCCCCATATATGCAATTAAACTTTTTGCATTCATGGGCCCATAATAGTGACGAGCCGGTTCGGATTCTGGTTCAGGTACAGGTTCGAGATTCGTCCAAAAAAATTTGGGGCTGGGTTCGATTCATTTTGGGTGTCCGTGCAAGATTTTTTTTTTAAAATATATATCTATGTAAACATATGCAGCAGCAAATAAGTTCATACATTACTGCTAATAATAAAGCAACATAGCAAAATACACCACCAAATATATTGTCATTTTAGTTCAAATGACATAACAAAATGCCAAAATACACCACCATATCAATGTTTCAGTTCAAAAACAATAATGCCAACATTAATAATCAGTCATCAGTGATCAAAATTTCATCAAAAATCATCAAACAAATCATCACAAAAGGTTATAAAATGTCATTGAAAAATCAATATAACTTTGAATAATCGACAGCGAATCAAATTCGTCCCAAATTCACTCTAGATTCCATCCAGGCTCGCGCTGGCATTTAGAAATTCGGTGAAATTCATTCCAAATTTGCACAGGGTCCTGCTGACCAAAATTTAGGGGAATGTCTCAGTGAAAATGCGAATTTGAACAGAACCAAATTCAAATTTGCACCAAACCAAACCGCGAATTCCAGATCTGCTGAGCGACTCTGGTAACTTAGATGTACAATAATCACAATGATAACTTAGATGTATAATAATCACAATGAGGTTCAAGGTTGGTGACTTGATTTATAATATCCACTGACAAAAAATTTACAATGGAAAGTTTTTATAAAAGTGCGCAATCAATTAATTTCACACAAAAAGTGACAGTGTACTTCAACTAATCCAGTTATTGCCGACTAAGTTTTGATTCAAAAACAATAATGCCAACATTAATAATCAGTCATCAGTGATCAAAATCATCAAAAATCATCAAACAAATCATCACAAAATGTTTAAAAACGTCATTGAAAAGTCAATATAACTATGAATAACCGACGGCCAATCAAATTCATGCCCAATTCACTCTAGATTCCATCCGGGCTCACGCTGGCATTTAGAAATTCAGTGAAATTTGCTCCAAATTTGCACAGGGTCCTGCTGACCGAATTTTAGGCGAATGTCAGTGAAAATGCGAATTTGAACAGAACCAAATTCAAATTTGCACTGAACCAAACCGCAAATTACAGATCTGCTGAGCGACTCTGGTAACTTAGATGTACAGTAATCACAATGAGGTTCAAGGTTAGTGACTTGATTTATAATATCCACTGACAAAAAATTTACAATGGAAAGTTTTTATAAAAGTGCGCAATCAATTAATTCACACAAAAAGTGATGGTGTACTTCAACTAATCCAGTTATTGCTGACTAAGTTGATTCCCCAAACAAGGGGAACGTAAAAGAATCCAACCTAAAAAGTTGCAATCACACTTCTTCATTAATAATGGCCAAGAGTCCTGGCATTTCCACAAGCATAAAGAGGAATTCTACAATTCAGCAATTACTTACAAAAAAACCAAAATAGCCACAACGGCATAAAATCTAAATGTATCAGTTTTAAAAACCTCAAGAACAGACAATAAACTTTAGTAGGTTGAAACTTTTAATAGGGCATTCCTACAGTGTCAATCAGTTCTTATCTCCTGACTTACTCTGGTTCGAAAACATTATTTCAACTTTCAAACTGGAGATTGCTATGTTAATTCTTCCACCTAAAACTACATCTTGTAACTCATTTTTCTAGGGCATTTTTAGTAAAAGGAATTCCCTGTAGTGAAAACAGATCCGTCCGCCCATTAACCTTGGGTACTATAATGACATTGGCAAAATTTCATTTCGAATAGAATCTGTACCGCTTAAATGGCTTCAAAAACACAAAACAACAACCAGAACAAATTCACTAGAAACCAGCACAGAATACACCTGCGAGACTTCGCATCTTGGACTAAAGAATTGAAGCCCCTCCTAAACTCTCAACCCTCAGTAAATATGGTTAGAGAGGCCTCTCAAACTAACCAGGCTACCAATGGAGCTCCAATATTTGGACGGTATTGAATAAAGATAACTTGGAACTTAATCTTAAAAATCTCGCAACTAACATCTCTAAGGGGATCACTTTTACTTTGAAGTCTCGTCGACGTTTAAAACTCAACTTCGCAATTTCTTTATGTGACTCAAAATCCCAAACCTACTTCCTAAATATGTCTCTGTACAGCTCGGTCCCATTTCCAAGCCCTCGTCTGTGCAAACTAAAAGCCTAACTTTTAAGTCTTGGTTTCCGTGACCTAAAACCCTAAACCCGTCTCATAATTTCAAACACTTATCTATTAAACAAATTCAAAATACTAGAAAGATGCTATTGTACTTCCTATCACGCAGAACTTAAACCCTAAACCCATTTCCTTATATACAAATCTTGGGCCATCAACCATCTAGACTCAACAAATATCGATCCAATGATTGTTCAAACCTTAAAGCTAAAAAAACTAATTAACAACGAAAAAATAACACAAAACTTCAATCCACCAGCCGAAAATAAGATCCAGGAAAAATATATTAGAGCGAAGAAAATTTCTAAAAATGAGACCAGTGTATATATGAACACCTACCATTTTGGGCAGATTAACGTCGAAAAGATGCAGAGTTCGATTCGCAAGTAGGGGAAAAGAAAAAGAAAGAAGTTTTGACAAATGGTGGAATGGGCAACTTCGACAAGATGCAGGTTATGTATGCTTCTTTCCACAAAATGAAGGGTAAATCTGATCCGTTGAGTTCTCTAGAGGTGATGCATACACCGTCGATGATGTAATGCAGCTGAACTATATTGTATTTCCGCTTACTCGATTAGGGTTAGGGCAAGATAGAAACAATGTAAACCTAGTTACAGGAAGTGAAGAGGTAATCAAGGCTCGGTAAATTTTGTGTTCGCGGTATAATTAGCAATTGCAATGGGTACTCCACCCGGAAGGGGTTACAAAATATTTGTGTATTACATTTAAAAAAAGAGAAAAAAAAGAAAATAGTTTTAAGTCTGTGAGGCTAAATAATGTCAATTGCTAGGTCATTTTGTAAATGATTGTGTTTGTGCAGGAAAAGTTTAATTGGAGAAGTCGTAGCAACCACATCAACTATGCAACCACATACAAGGATTCAAACATGATTAAAAATAAATTGTCAACTATGCAACCACATACAAGGATCCAAACATGACTAAAAATAAAACCTCTAAATCAAGAAGATAAGCCACAAAGAGGGGAAAGTGAGAGAGAGAAAGATTTAAGGAGAGAGAGATAAGATCGAGATGGATACAGGAAGAGGGATAAATAAAGAGAGATCATTATATATAGAGGAGATGTAAGGAAAAAATGAGAGAGGGAGAGATAGAAAAATGAAGATAGAGATAAGAAGTGAGAGATATAGAGGGAGGGAGGGATATAAGGATAGAGAGAGATGGAGAGATAATGGGAAAGAGATAGAGATAAAGATATGGAAGAAGAAATATGGAGATATAAGATAGAGAGGCAAAGAGATATAGGTATAGGGGTTTGGGAAGAGAGATGGAGAGATGAATAGACTTATTATGTTAATAAATAATTTAAAAAATTTAATCATTGAAATTTAAATATTAATAATCTTATATAAATTAAAAATGTAAACTCAAATTGTAAAAATATAATGAAATAATTTTCAAACTCAAATCTAAATTTAAAGTAAAATAAACTAAATATACAATCAAAATATATCAAAATCGAAATATTAACAAAAATGATGATTATAGAATTAATAATAAATAACAAACTTATTAAGTTGATAAATGATGAAATTTAAAAGTAATTTTTTTAATTTAATGAAATTAGAATATTAATAATATTATATTATTTAAAATATAGATTAAAAATATAATTATTAAAGAATAAATAAAAGTTTAATAAGTTTAATAATTATAAATAAGATTAATTATAATAAATTTTAGTTATTATTTACATGTTTTTGTATTAACTATAAGGAGATCAAAAAATACATCAAAAAGTACAAGTTAGAGGCAGAGCCTCACACCGAGAGTATCAGAGAAGCAAAAACAACATGATATTACAAAAAACTAAGTCTCGGTAGGGCAAAAAGAGTAGCTAGTGCAAAATATCATCATAAACTTCAACCCATGTGGTCCGCCCACTAGGGCCTTCCATCCATACAATGTTTTTCTTTTCTTGAATTTGCGCCAGCATGGGGATCTTGTCATCTGAGGCATTCTTGATCTTTTTAACTTCCTAATTGAGCTTTTCCAGGGTCTTCTCAAACATCTGAAAATTATCTATGAGCCTCTCCATTCATAGCCATCTTTTATCTCACAAATGAACATAGTGGAATGACCCATCTACAGGAATCTTCTCAGCTTTTCTCTTTCCAGCAGCATGGTAACATGAACCTGCGAGAAAATTTTGAAATGTATGAGTTTTCGAAAAGACTCAGTAAGGGTTTTGGGAATGTTTTGATACCTCTCTTCATTCTTGCTTTTCCAAATCTGCTAGAGAATGTTAGAAGATTAAATATTCCTTAATAAGTTAGTGTCTTTTTTCAGGCCATGTATATATCCAGTGATAATTTCAAAAATATTAACAATCTTAGCATACGTAATGCCAAACATAATCCAAATTTCCTTTGCAAAAGTAAAATCAAATAAAATATGTCTACAAGTATCAGGGAGTCTACATATGTTAGAGAGATCAACAGAGGAGGGATCCTTCCTGATTGGGAGTCTGTCAAGCATCATGAGCACTTAAAACATTTGATTTTAGGATCAATAGGACTTTTCCATAATTTATCAAAGTACTTTTTCCAAGAGCAAATATCCAAATCAGAATACCAAAGATTATTAACATGTTTGATGATGGAATCATTCAAATTGATAACTTTATACATGTTTTTAGATTTAATTCTAGACACAATAGTACCATCTGACCACTTGAGATCAAGAAATATGTGGGAATCCACAGTACAAGCATAAGGAAGATCCTTACAAGCTTTAACAATCATATTGTATGTTTTTTTTTAGAGAGAGGGATGTTATATTTGGAGCTAAGTTCCTCCCAACCAATAATGTTGTCATGTTCAAAGATATCAATCAACTGAGAGATGCCCAACTGATTCCAATGTCTAGTAGAACATCCTTGAGAGAGGACTAAAGGTTTACCTGAATTGTAAAGGTTCCACCAAATCGATCTTTCACCATATAGCTGATGATTATCATAGCAAGCCTTGTTAGGGAGAAAAATTCTAACATGGTCCCAAGCTTTCCAAATGGATTTAAAAACAACAGATCCCTCGACAAGGACAGGAAAATTCCCATCTATCACAGCGTAAAAAGGAAGATTTTTTCAAGACTTAGAATTTATAGGAAAGCCCCTTTCAATATTATTTCTAACAAGGATCTTCCATGGTTCATCACCAACTAGAGAGTGAAAGATCCACTTGGCAGCAAGGGAAATCCCTTGAGTCTTAAGATCCTTTAGCCCCAATCCCCCAAGGAGTTTCACCATTCCCATTTAACAACATGAACTTTTTTATTTCCCTTACCATCAAACCATAAAGAATTCCTAATGGTCTTCTGGATATCTAAGATATGGTAATTACTAAACATCCATGCAGAGCAATAATATATATTATAGGAAGAGAGAAATTTTTGACAAACTTGAATTCTGCCAGCCAAAGAGAGAGATATGTTATGCCATTTACCAAGCTTTATGGTAATCTTATCTTTCACCCAAAACCATATATATTTTAGAGAGGGTTCAATGGAGAAGGGGATGCCAAGATATCTGATAATTTTCTGAGGACCACCCCACTGAAAACCAAACTTGTTAAACCAGACAGGTGGTCGCTCATCCCATCCAAGGCATATAAATTTGGACAGGGATAAGCGAGCACCAGAGATAGAGTAGAAGAAGTTAAGTTTATTATGAAGAGCTTCAAATTTGTCTTTGGTAACCTCAAAAAAGAGGGTTGTGTCATCAGCAAACTGATAGTTAATTAATTCAGTATCATTTGGCAGCATAATACCTTTGACAGCAGGGGAGAAGGAGTTGTCTCTAAGGATATAAGAGAGGGCATCAGAAGCAATGACAAAGAGAGAAGGGGCCAAAGGGCAACCTTACTTGATGGACCTTCCAAGAGAGAAAGAGTCTGAAAGAGAGCCATTAACATCAACTTGAGCATAGGCATCTTTAAGCAAAATGCTAACATACTTGCAAAAATCAGTAGGGAATCCAAAGGCCTCAGGCATCATAAAAGTAAAGTTCCATTCAACTTTGTCATAAGCCTTCTTGAAATCCAGCAGAAACATAGCAATGTTTTGCTGAGAGTGCTTGGACCAACTCATCGCTTCCCAACTAGTGATTAGATTTTCAAGGATAAATCTACCTTTAATGAAGCTGGTCTGGGTAGAGAAAATGAATTTGGGCAGAATACATTCAAGTCTGAGGCAAAATTTTGGCCAGAATTTTATAAGAGACATTAAGGAGTTTTATTGGTCTCCAGTTCTTTATAAGAGATTTGTCCAACTCTTCAGGGATCAACTTAATGATACCATGGTTAATAAGATTTCCCAAGGTGCCTTTCTCTAGAGCTTCTGAGTAGATATTATGAAGGTCATTGCAGATCCAACTGACGTTAGCTTTGTAGAATTCTACAGGAAGACCATCGGGTCCAGGAGCTTTGTCATATTTTAGAGAGTTAATAACTTTTTTGATTTCCTCAATAGATATGCCCATCGATAGAAGGGCAGCATCCTGAGGGGAGACCCTATTAGGAATGAGAGTTCTACATATGTCTCTAAGAGAGTTAGCTTCCATAGTGTCCTTAGAGGTGAAGAGGTTCTGGTAAAAGGCAGAAAAAACCTTTTTAATGTTATCAACTCCAACAATTTCATTGTTGTCAACAACTTTGTCAATGGTTTCATTAGACTGTTTTTGTTTAAGGAGGTTGAAGAAGAATTTGGATCCTCTATCACCATATTGGAGCCAATGAGCATGAGCTATGATTCTAGCTCCACTCATTTTAATATGTTGGTGTTGTCTAAGGGCATCTCTAGCACATGCAACCTTAGAGAGAAGGTTACAATCTGAGGGATTGGCTTGAATTTTTAATTCAGCAAAGTGCAGTTCAGAAGAAAGTTTCTTTTCAGTAAATCTATAGTCTTTGGCACATTTTTGTCCAATGGTTTGTAATAGATTTTGCCAAGAAAGAATGTTATGCCCCCATCTATCAGTATATGATAGGGAATCATAACTCTTAGCATTGATGAGTTTGATGAGATTAATGGCAGATAAAACATCTTCATCTTTAAGAAAATTAGTATTAAGGATGAATTTTGGGTTAGTAATTTTGCTTTGAATAGGGGAATTGTTAAATCTTACACTAACAGAGATAGGGTGGTGATCAGTTAGGGAAGTAGGGGACGCAACAACAGTATTTCCATGTTTGTCAAGAATAACAGAAAAAAATTCTTATTAGCATAGAAACAATCAAGTCTAGAGTAAATTCTAGAGGGACCTTGTTGGTAATTACACCAGGTATACCATAAGCCAGGACAAGTGCCTTTATTGCCAGTCATCGGGTCAAATAATTATTTAGAATGTTTCATTTTGTTCCACTGGACCTTCTCTGAATCCTTCCAGGTAAAGGGGAGGCCACCATGTTTATCATCCTAGGATTCAATCATGTTGAAACCCCCCCCCCCCCCNTGTTGAACCCCCCCCCCCCCCCGATAAGCCAGGGGATGTTAGGGAGGGCAGTCATCTAAGCCCATAAGTCTGATCTTTCCTTAGAATAATTCGAAGCATACACAGAACAAACACCAAAAGTAAAGACATTGAGACTGAAAGTAGCCCACACAGCCTTATGCAGGGGGAGCATATGTTTCCAGAAATATAATTAGCCCACTTGGGATTAATTGGCAGCCCAACCCCACCCCTTCCTCTAGGATGGTTACAGAAGAATTTAGTAGCATCATTCCAAATAAAGTTCAAATTAGCTTCAAGTAAAAAACCAATAGCTTTTAGTTCTTGCAACATTAGAATATAAATATAATTAAGATTACTTAAAAAATGCTTGATAATGTGTTTTCTATCCAAGGATTCAAGGCCCCTAATATTCCAAGAAGTGCAGTTCATGAGGAAACATCTGGGAGAGGGGAACAGTTATGGTTCACAGTTCCAAAATCTGGAGTCAAAGAGACAAACATATCATATCCAACTTTTTTACCAGAGGGGGTTTTATTTTTGGAGCCCAAAGGTTGTCCCCTCCTTTTGGCTTTGGGGAAAACATTCTTACATTCAAGGTCATCATTGTCGGAGGGAGATACGATCATACCATCCAAATCCATGACTGAATTAGAATAATTACAAGAGACTTCATGTGTAGGGAGATTGTTCACGGCAAGATTGGAAGGCTTAATGTTTGAGTCAGCAGGGATAATCTCAAGAATATAGTCATTATCCAATTCCTTAAAGATTTTTGAGGGATTTGTTTAATTTATTTGTTTTCATTACCTAGGGTATTTCCACATATTAGAGATTGGGTGGAGGTACCATTAGGGGTGACTTGCGAAGAGGTCAAATTAGGGTTTTCCTCCACGGAGGAAGGTAGTGGTGCCAAAGGCGGGGGGAACTTAGAGGAAAGAGAAATCAGCATATTGGATTTCTTTCTCTTGTTGGATTTTTTAGCCATAGTTTGAAAACCATCTGGTAGACTACCGTCCATAACAGAAAGAGGAGTATCAATGGTGGATGGAATCGATGAGCTAGTGACAACAGTGTGAGAATAATTAGTTTGTTCAACAGGAGAAACCACCTTGGTCAGAGTCAAGTTGTGTGTTGAAGGGGTAGCAGGGTGAGTTGCGGGTTTATTAGAAGATTGTTTCCTCTTTATAATAGAGCATTGTTTTCTCATATGACCCTCTTTTCTGCAAAGGAAACACACATTGAGCCCACCCAAAATCTCTATAGGGAAGGAGTAGACCTCATTAGCAATGTTAATATCAAGAGTTGTCAGAATATCTCTCCCAAGCATCAGAGAAATGAGAGCCCATGCATCCATGTGGGGCACTAACCTACAAGTATCATCAATTCTAATAACTTTTCCCAATGGTTCAAGCAATTGGGGAAGGAATTTCCATAAAAAAGGAGGAACATATTTTAGGAGGATCCAACATGGGGAAGATAGGGCTAGTATTTCCTCATGTATGGCTTCCAGAGTCCATGCGAGCGCACGAAAGGAGGTATTACCAATGGACCAATATTTCCTTTTAAGAATAGACACTTGAGATTCAGGGTTAGCAAAGAATATCACAAACGATCCTTTTTAAATTTGTCTGCAAAACAAAATGTGTAACCCTAATTTCAAATTCCAATAGTTGTGAAATCAGTTGTCCAGAAATTTCCTAGGAGGACACTTATCAATCTCAACTGCTGCAAAGAAAATGGTAGAATTTCTTAATCTATTTTTTTCCTTAACAATTTCATCAAGCATTTATGTGTTAGGAGAGATGGAGGGGGATGCCAAAATGTTCCCAAAGCCCTTACTGGTTTTGTCGGCTCCATTAGCTCTTGCAAACTCAAATTTTGCACTAGTGTTAATGACGAACGCGATCTTGGCCATGGCTTCTGCAAAAGACTTGGGCATTGATGGAGATGAAGAAGAGGTTGGATTGCTAGGCGTACTTTATATGGCCAGAGGGTCAGGCTCCAAAGAGGAGTCATAAATGCATAGGGGGTACAGTCTTTGCCACAGGGCAGAAGGAGGAATGAACAAAATTAAGCAAAACAAAGCATTGAAGGAAGGAATACACCTGTCGCTCGCCAGAGAATGCCAGTCGTCGAGAATGGAGAACGCCAGACGCCGAAAAAATGTAGAGCTTCATTCAAATCTTCCAAGATCATATTATTTACATGTTGATAAAAAGACATAAATAATTAAAATAAGTTTCAAACTTTAAAAAAAATTAAATGTAAAATTCAAATAATTTAAATTTAAATATTAAGAAAATAATAATTCAAAATAAATTTCAAAATTTAATATTATTATTATTTAAAAATATTATTTGTACATATATTTCAAAACTTAATAATATGAGGGTTTCATGCGTACAGCGTACTGTCTGTGTTTCCGCTCTGAGCCATCCATCTGTCAAACCGCATTTACTGCGGGATCCCTTTTGCATTAGGGTTAGCTTTTATTATGGCTCCGGCCAACTTCGGCCCAGCAGTTACTGCTGGTGCGCGAGTTGAAGCTTCGGACTACCATGGCGCCTCCTCTGAACAAACGTCCCCGCAAGTTCGTCCCGAAGGTCTTTCACGAGGTAACCCTGATATTGTTCTTAATCCACAGGAATTTGATTCTACTTGTGAATGGTTAGAAAAATATACGCCGATTGGATATTTTGTGGGTCGTAATCCTCCTGAAAGTATCCTCAAGGATTGGGTCAACAAGAGCTGGACCCCGCATGGGGTCTGTCTTGATGGTGTGCAAAACCTTACCAAAGGTTTTTTCCTTTTCCGATTTGCTAACCCTTCTCAGGCGGAAGCGGTCTTTAACCGTGGACCCTGGACTGTTAGGTCCTCCCTGTTAGTTTTTCAGAAATGGTCTCGAGACTTCACTGTCTCGGATGATAAAAAACTTAGGGTTCCAGTTTGGGTCGAGTTCCCTGGCCTTCCCTTGCCATGCTGGCCGTTTATTGAGTCTATTGCCAAAACCCTCGGCAAAGTCATTGTCATGGAGCATGACAAATTTTTCAATG
>MU223097.1:2679047-2693078 GCA_018584345.1 Thuja plicata | reverse complement strand
GTAGTGTCATCAAACCTAATGACCTTACCGAGTGGTTCTAGAAGCTGAGTAATAAAACGCCAAAGAAATGGGGGCAGGTTTTTAATAATGATCCATCTAGGGGTCGACAGAGCAAGCACCTCTTCATGAATAGCCTCCGGCATCCATGCTAAAGCTTGAAAAGAAGTGTTGCCTACATTCCAATATTGTCTTTTAAGAACAGCCTCTTGAGCTTTAGCGGTTTTAAAGAAAATAACAAACAGACCCTTTTGTAACTGCCTACAGAAAGAAATGCTATGCCCTAGCTTGAGATTCCAATAATTATAAAACCAATCGTCAAGAAATTTCCTTGCAGGGCATCTTTCAACATCAACAGTAGCAAAGAAAATGGCAAAGTTTTTTAGCCTACATTTTCCTTCTCTATTTCACCAATCATTTCAGGGTTAGGGGAAATGGAGAAAGGCCTCAAGGCGTCCACATAGCTCTTACCTGGCTCGGCCTCTTCATGTCGATGAGAAATACTAAATTTAGTGGAAGCAACGATTGTGGAGGAGTTGGCCACCGCTTCAGAGAATGTTTTCGTCGATGGAGATGCATTATGATTACCATTTTCGTGGTTAGGAGGTTTAATCGCTGGGGATGTTACAGGTTCATTAATGGGAGTTAAGGCAGAAGCTACGACTTCTGCAGAGGGAGTAAATGGCGGGGCAGACATCACATATCAAAACCAAAAGAAAAAAGGAACGCAAACACCTGGGACATCGGGGGATGTGCCTTTGCAGGGGAGGTCGCCACGTCGCCGTGTGCTTAGTCAGAATGCATTCAAAACTTCAGCGCGAAAACGCAGAGCCATCGAAAACCATCTTCAAAAAATAACATGTTTACAATATAAAATATAGTATCTCATAAATATACTATATTGTAAATTAAAAGACCAATTTTAAAATAAATTAAATGATATATAAATTATATATTACAAAACTATGTTAAAAACTACCCGAAAAAAAAAATTTGTGAAGCCTCCGAAAAAAAGGATCCTATAAGACCAAATCAATTGAACCAATCATAATTGAAATAAATAATTTATAGAATATATTTAATTCATAAATAAATATTTAAACTTTACAAATAGTTGAATAAGAAAAAAATACTGATTTATGATTGGTTCACTGGTGTAAAACTAATTCACTATTCGTGCACAACTGAATGCAATAGTATATTGCCTACGACAAGTACAATAACAAGTGCCACATAGTGGCTAAGTATTTGCCTAATAATTAATTATAGTCATAATATTAAATATAATTTAATAAAGTATAATAGATTTTTTAGAAGATAATAATTTAATAATAATAGAGTTCTAAAACCTATAAAATAATTTTCATAAATTTATTAATGATAATTATTTAATATAAAATTTGCATAATCTACAATTTATGAATAATAATATATAATTTTAATTATAATATAATAATTATTTTGATTTTGAAAATGAATAGTAGTAAATAAGACATAGTTGATGATATTAAAAAAATAGGGTGAAATTAAATAAATTTTAGATTTATTTCATCTAGACCAAGAAAATAGCTAAAATGATACATCATTTTTAATTCTAATAAGATTTTAAAAATAAATTGAAAAACAAAAGGCTTATAGTCTTTAAATTATAAATTAAACAATGTAAAATTAGTGAGGTATTGTATCCTAAAAATTTGCCTCAAAAATTGCAATGGACATCGTGCTTCCATGAAATCCGTGTATAACTTAAAAATTTCACATGTTTACTTTAGAAAAATCTAAATAGAAATTGAAAAATAAAAACAGTTGATTGTAATTGGTTGAAATGAGTTTTTTTAATCACTTGTTAAAAAAACTCATTGCAATAGTATCTAGCCTAACGACAAATACTAATATGAATAATATTCATAAAAATAAAAATTATAGACTATGACTAGATATTCATACTTAACTTATCTAGGCTTTGGAACAATTGTTGCTTAATAACTTGTCTTCCCCTATTAGCAAGGTTTGTGTTTAAATTGATGGGCATCTAAATCAATATCAAATTATTGTCTCTCAGAATAAATTTAATATTATCTGCAGTAGCACAATTAGTTTATTGGTTTGAGTAGCTATTTTTTCATAAATAATTCGAAGTATTCTAAAGTTTAGATATTTATTTATTAATTTAATATATTATAAAAATTACTTATCTCAAACATATAATATATAACTATTATATATTCTAATTTGACCAGGTTTATAAATTTTTTTGAAAAACTTAATAAAATATAATTTCGTGGTATATTTACCACTTTTACCAAAAAAAAAACTATTATATATTCTAAATTTTTTTTTTCTTCTATTAAATATATATGAGTATTGATTCATAAAAACGGATACAATCAGGTGTCCAGCTTTACCTAGTTACCAAAATAAGCACCAAACATATATGGACGATAATATCTTGTATACATGTTCAGCAACACATGACTAACATAAAGAGATTAACTGAGATACTGCCCAAGTTACGAATTACATATAATGTTTAATCAAAAAACAAAACTGCAGAAGTAACTAGTATCATATGAAATCATCCTCCTTGTGGGTTACCCATGCAACCCAGCCTTGATTGCCTTCCATCCATTTGAGCACCTCATCTTTCCTGATGTGTTGTTCATATGGGTGAGCCAGGGGAGTGGCTACTGGGACTTCTGGGCCTAGGATGGCATTGAGTGGGACAACATTGATGACTGGAATCTCTTTACTTTTCTGCTTCTCGACGTCTGCCATGAAATTGTGCAGGGCAACTTTACAGGGGGCCAGCTCCTGAGTCTCTTTTGTCCAAGTGTACCCATGGGAGACCTCCCATGCTCCTAGCCTGACCATGTCGTCCTTGAATAGGTCTTCCAGCTTTTTCTTTTTGATCTTAATCACCACAGATACCTGCAATGCAACATCATGGAATATGAGTCTCTTGAGAGACTCAGTAAGGCTTATGCAGATACCTCCAAACATATTATCATTTCTCTATTTCCATAAATTCCACATAATTAAAGAAGAAAGAATTGCAAAAAAGCTATTATAAGGCTGTTTCAGACCATCAATATGACCAGAGAGAATTTCAACTATAGAGGCTGCATACACCTGGGGGAAACCAAAGAGGCTTCAAACACTAGTGGCAAGGGGGAAACTGAAAAAATTATGACTAACCGACTCAGGGAGAGAGAAAAAGGAGCAGATACTGGGTTCACCATCAGGGTGCCTAAAAGACAATCTGTGAAAGATAAGGCGCCAAAGGAAGCACTTGATTTTGGGCTCAGAGAGGGATGACCAGCAGTAGCAAAGAATCTTAGACCAATTGTCTAGATCGAGATTGAGGTTCCAACAAGAGTTGAGTTGGGGGAAGATGGAGGATTCTTTGGTGAGGAGGCCATAGATCAATTTGGTATTGGTTTTAGTGAGCAGGGTCCCATCAGTCCATCTGAAGTCAAGGTAGCACTTGTTGTCGACATAGCATGGCTTAGGGAGGGAGAGATAAGAACAAGAGTCTCTGAGAACAGTGTAGGTTCTGAACTATGAGTTAGGGAGTCCTAGTCTATTTTGGATATCCTCTCATTCTTCAAGTTGATCATTTTGGAGAATATTAATAAGGTATGAAATGCCTAAGTCATTCCACTTCTTGGCAGAGCACCCCTGAAGTAAAGCCAGAGGTTTGCCTCTATTGGTGAGGTTCCACCAAATGGACCTGTAGCCACGGATCCTGCCATGTCTATGAGATATGTTGTTGTCTGAAATAAGGTGTTTGACGGTATTCCAGGCTTTCCATATGGATTTGAAGACCACTGAGCCTTGCACATTGAATTCAATCTCCCCTACTATGATGTCATTCAAGGAAGGGTTTCTCCATAGTTTTCCTTTCTTAGGGCAGCCTCTTGATATATTGCTTCTGGTAAGGGCTTTCCAAGGTTCATCACCCTCTAAGGCTTTAGTTATCCATTTAGTATCTAGAGAGATACCTTGAATTCTGAGGTCCTTAAGCCCTAATCCCCCTAGCTTCTTGCTTTTGGTGCACCATTCTGATTTCACTGCATGCCCTATTTTGTGCCCCCTGTCGTCTGACCAAAGGTAATCTCTGATAATCTTCTGGAGGTAGTTGAACTGGTATTGATAGAAAATCCAGGCAGAGGAGAAGTAGAGAGTATAGCTGGACATGATCTTTTGACATACTTGGATTCTACCAGCCAGGGAAAGATATTGGCTATCCCATTTGCCAAGCTTCTTGGTCACTTTGTTTTTTACCCAATCCCACATGATGCTAAGGTTAGGATTGAGGGAGAATGGAATGCCTAGGTACTTGACCAAGAAGTATGACCCCTCCCATCTATAGTTCCATTGACAGAGCCAACTAGGGGGTTTAGGGGACCACCCTAGAAAAAGTGACTTCTCCATGGATATTTTGCTTCCTGAGGTAGAGCAGAATAGGTTGAGTTTGTTCATGAGGTGTGAAAGATTTCCTGGTTCCAAATTAAGCAATAGGGTAGTGTCATCTTCAAACTGGATGTTTGAGATCTCTTTACCTTCAGGAATTTGAATACCCCTGACTCGTAGTATGATAGTATTGTCAGTGATAAGGTGACCCATATCTTCAGCGACGATAACAAAGAGGGTAGGGGCCAATGGGCACCCCTGTCTTATTGATCTAGATAGCACAAAACTCTCAGATCTCCTTCCATTTATTTCTACCATTGCTAGGGCTCCATTCATTAGAGTGTTGACCATGTTGATGAATTGGTTAGGAAAGCCTAAAGAGCTCATCATCATGTAGATGAACTCCCACTCTATCCTGTCATAAGCCTTTTCATAGTCTAGCAGGAGCATGCATGATTATTGATTTGTAGCTTTAGTCCATTTCATGGCTTCCCAACAAGTAACCACATTTTCTAGTATATATATACCTTTTAGAAAACCTATCTGGCTATAGTCAATAATTTTAGGAAGTAGGTTTTTGAGTCTGGAGACCAACACTTTGGCAATGATTTTGTATGAGGTGTTAAGAAGTGTTATTGGCCGCCAGTTCTTAAACAAAGATTTATCTCCTTCTTTGGGGATGAGTTTAATTAGGCCACTGTTGATGTCTTTCCCTAGTGATCCCTGTTGGAAGGCTTCACTATACACCTCCATAAGGTCTTGGGAAATCCAATCCATATTGTTCTTATAGAATTCTATCAGGATCCCATCGGGACCAGGGGCTTTCTCCATAGCCATCTGGGAGATGGATTCCTTGATCTCTTCCAGTTTTATAGGTGAGTTGAGGAGAGAGGAGTCCTCCTCACTAACTTTTCTGGGGACCGCTTGGCTAATCCTGGCTCTAGCTTTTGCCATCTCTTGTCCATTGTCTTCGGAAGTGGATAGTGAGTGGTATAAATTTTTGAAGGAGAGGAGGATTTGTTCTTGGTCAGTGATTCTGTCACCTTCAATCCAGATTTCCTCAATGTTGCTCTTTGCTTGTTTTTGTCTAAGAAGGTAAAAAAATAATTTAGACCCTTTGTCGCCATGATCCACCCAGTTGGATCTGGATCGTATCTTAATGCCCTTGAGTTTGGAGTTTTGAATCTTCCTTAGTTCATCCTTAGTTTTGGACATCCTAAGAGAGAGCTCTTTCAAGGAGGGGTTGAGTTGGAGATCGAGTTCTGCCTTGGATAGGTCATCCTGCAGAATATTCTCAGTCCATCTGGCATCTCTAGATTTTTTACCACCTACAGACTTGAAGAGGGTCCTCCAACTGGTGATGTTTTGGGTCCACCTCTCCTTAGCACCAGAGTGTCTGGCTATATTGTCATTGAACCACTTAATCATGAGGATGACATTCCCCATTCCTAGTTCCTCCAGTAGGGAGGTGTTAAGGCAGAAGGAATCATTCCCTGTAATGTTTTTAGGAAGGATTCCAGATGATAGGAATCTAGCACTGATAGGGTGGTGATCAGAAAGTGTGAAGGGGGTAACTCTGACAGCTCTGCCCGCTTCATCTGTATGACATTTAATGGCTTCCTTATTGAAGTACAATCAGTCTAATCTAGAGAATATTATTCTATTGGTAGTTACACCAGGTGTACCAAATGTCTTTATGGTCTTCCTTGCAGCCACTTAAGGGATCAATGAGTTTATGTTTGTTTAGGAATTTGTTCCAAAAGAACTGTTCAGTGCCTTTCCATTCCAATTTGTTACCCTCCCAGTTTGTCCTGTGGATTGACTACCATATTGAATTCTCCCTGTAAGATCCAAGGGACATCTTCCAGCAGGAAGAGCCACTTCCACAGTTCGGTTCTTTCCTTGTAGTCATTAGTGGCGTAGATGGAGCAAATACCAAATTTGAACCTATCCTCGTCAAGAATAATTCAGACTACCCTGTTACAAGGTGAGATGCCCCACTTCATTACTTTCTTAGCCCAATGGGGACTAAGGAGGATGGAGGTGCCTCCTTTTCCCTTGTTGTGGGAAGTGGAGAAAGTTGTGGCTTCCCTCCAAATGCACTTGAGGGAGATGTCTAGACAAAATTCGGTAACTTTGACTTCTTGGAGCATTAGGCAGTCATTATCCTTACTGGATCTTTTAAACCTCTAAACAATGTATTTTCTATCTAAGGATTCCAATCCTCTGACATTCCAAGAGGCTATTTTGAGCTCCACAGAGGTCATGTGGGGGTTTAGCATTGTTCCTAAATCTAGAGAAGCATTTAGGGATCTCATTGGGATGAGCCTCTCTGGGCTCTTTCTTGTTACTAGAGCCAGCTGGTCTACCTCTTTTCTTCTTACCTCTTAAGGGTCCTGAGGTGTCTCCTTCCTCCATGGGGCAGTCTTCCTTTGAAAGAGAGCTAGAAACTTTGGGGATCCTTTTAGTTCTATTGAATTTGAGGACTTCCTCCCAGGGGCTATCAACAAATGAAACAATGGCCCAATTTTGGTTTAGTCCATGTTCACTAAAAACTTCTTTGAGGGAAGAACCCTGAGTGTGGTTTTGGGCGGCCTCACCTTCCCTCAAGATGAATTCATCCATACTACCTTGGGTAACATGGGGGGTAAGATTGGGGGGTACTGAAAGAGGAAGGGTAAGGGGGGGGTCTAGGGGTTTAGCTGGGATAACAAGAAGGTCAAATTCATGAAGAGAGTTCTTGGAGGAAGGTACATCCTTGCTATCAACTTTGGAAATCTCGGAAGTACCCATGTTACCTTGCCCCTTATCCAAGGCCCCTAGCTTACCCTCATCTGTGGTATCCTCAAAAATACTCCCCCTATTATCCAAGATGTTCTGAGTGGGGTCATTTGGAGGGGGCGGTTGGTCTACCAATTTCTCATTAACATTACCTCTCCTTCTTTTGAAAGGTCATTCATTTCTTCTGATTCTGTCCAAGGTCAATTGTTGTGCATTCTTGGAATGATTCTTGTTCCTGTTTCTGGGGGTGGGGGCACCTTTTCCCTCTCTGTTGGTAGCATCAGGGGAGCATTGAGAATTAAGATGAGGGTATAGTAGACCCAAGGAAGCATAGAGAGAATCAAGGAAAGGAGCAATGGGGTCGGTCAAAATAGAGGGGCTCCGGGTAGGTACTGGGTTGGGAGACAAGGATTGGTCTAATCCAAGAGCATTGGTGGGGAGTGGAGGAAAGAAGATCGTGTTAGCAAGAGTGTGGCTAGCAGATAATTCTTTTGGGGGAGGTCAAGGGTGATATTTCTTGGCAACAAGCAGGCAATTCCTCCTTCTATGGCCATCTTTCTTGCACAGAAAGCATGAGTTAAGACCTCCTAAATATTCAAGAGGGAAAGAATGGTGAACACCTTCAAGGTCAAAAATTAGGCTTTCTGGGATGTCCACTCTAGGTTTCAGAGAGAGTAGAATTGTTGCATCCATATGTGGGAGTAAAGCATTGGATTGATCAATACGGACGACTTTACCAAGGGAGTCGAGAGCATCTGGCAGGACTTTCCATAGAAATGGGGGAATGTTCTTGGTGGTTATCCACCAAGGGCAGAAGAGGGCCATGAACTCGTCGAAGTTTGCAAACCTCGACCAACTAAGGGCATGAAAGCTGCAGGCTCTGATGGACCAGAACCGTCTATTGACAACCGATTTTTGGCTAATAGGGTCATTAAAGATGATTAAAATAGACCTTTTTGGATCATTCTAAACAAAAAATATTTGAACCCTAATTTAGAACTCCATACAAAATGCAACCAATTATTCAAATAAATTAGGGAAGGTAGCCTATTGATGTCTTGAACAACCAAAAAATTAGTAGTATCACAAAGATTGTTCCTTTCTGCCTTAATTACATCATTCATAATGGGATTAGGAGAAACAATAAGTGGTTTAGGGCATGAAGCCTTACCTCCTGGTTCATGTCCAGTGGCTTCATCAGATTTGGTTTCCTAGGGACGTTGGAGGAATTTTGTGCCATTCTTGTTGGTTTCAGCGTCCACCAGGGCTTGCCTGAAGGTTTTAGAAGGAAGGCCAGAATTCTCTGAGGGTCAAGAGTCATCTGCATCCTTCTTCGCGTTCTCTTTAGGAGCAGAAATAATACCATTAGAGGAGGAAGCCATCTTTAGTAGAGGGAAAAAGTAGCATCAAAGACCCTCCGTGTATGGAGGGCCGAGTACGCGCCACACAAACTCAAGTTGCAGAGCCTCATCTCGCTCGAATATCTTTTTACTAATCTAATATATGATTTTTTTTTTAAAATAATAATTATATTTTACAAGAAAATATTAAAATATTTACTATACAATCTTTTTAATATATATAATATTTTATTTTTTGGTCAATAATTGGTATTTTGTATTGATAAAGTATAGAGAAATTACAATATAATCTGATAAAACTGAAGCAACCTATAGCTTTAAAAAAAAAAAACCTATATCATATGTAGGAGTCATTTGCTCCTTTACAATTTTGAACCAACAAGCTATTATGTCTGAGGATATTTTTTAAAAAACCTAATTACTTCTACCACAAAAACCAGAGAGTTTCCTTTTACATTTGTCCCCGTAAGGGAGAAATAAAAACTTGTCCAAATAGAAATATCATATTAACAACATAATAAGAATTGGAATTTCATCGAGACTTATCTCTCAGCAAAAAAACTCCATGATTCTTCAAAACTTGGGCCTCCGCACCTTTCTTGCTTCATTGTTCAGCTCCGCTTCAAATTTCCTTATCTGGGCACCTACATTATCAAAAAGGATGACATCCAAAAAGACTTTCACAAAAACCATCTCGGTTATAACTACGACAGAACAGTTCTTGGCTTGGCACAACCTCTTGGGTTTCTTTTCTTCTTTGTCACATTAACTAGAATGGCCTTAGCTCAATTGTCCTTCATTTGGGTTTTCTTTATAAACTCCTCCTTCACCATTCTCCATCCATCTATAGCCTACTAAAACATTTTTGGCTTGTGCACCATCGGTTGCCAACACAGAAAGGGGGTTAACTTGAATCTTCTAGCATCTTCATCCTCTGCAAAACACTCTATTATATCTTTCCCTATGCCTGGCACAGACCATTCTAAGATGGAATCAATGTCTCCCAATGCCTCCTCCTCAAAAAATGCCCTTGTTATGCGGCCCACTTCCTCTGTGCTCTCCCAAATCTCTAGTGGACACGCCATGAATATGACAATGACATCTAGGTTGGTGCGGCATTTAACCTTTATGTTCTAAAATTGGTCACCAATAAATTTTAACACGCTTGCCACCATTCCCCCAGATTTAATTTTGAGAAGTCCCTTAATTCTTTCCTTGCTTATCAGGCCCTTGAAAGCCTTCATCTATTTTTCTAAGTCTAGACTGAAGGTGGCCTCCATTCTGTCCTTTGTTTACTGCAATTTCTTGCTTCTTCACTATATGGAGAGTCGCTAATTTAAAGCATAATCATCATCTTGCCTTGTTTTAAGGTGATTCTTTGCATTTCAACTCCACTTTCACCGAAATTCATGTGAAAGGTTAGATCTTTGCTCTCGACGCAACTTGCACATAAAAAGCCTGCATACTCATTAATGAGTATAACTTCCCTCCGTCATCCAAGTATCATTACCACTTTGGTAAGTGACCCAAATATGATACTTTCAATGTACATTCCACACCCACCGAAGGACATAACTTAATTTCATTTTGTTTTTGAAATATCCCAAAGGATCGAAGGAATTTTTAATTGTTATTGTGTGTTTCCATCATCAATTTGGACTCAAATTGCATATGTCCAAATTAGAGAAGTTATCATATATCAATTCATTCACCTTGGCAAATGTGGTTGCCCAATTTGCTAATTTATCTACCTCCTTATTTCCCTCTCGTAGAGTATAACTAATTTTAAAATCTTTGAATTTCTGCAAGTATTTAGCGATTTCTCCTATAATGCTATTTATATACCGCGTGTGGGATTGTTCCTTGTTTATAGCCTCAATTATTATTTTTGAGTCGCCTTCTATATGAATTTTTTCCACACCTAACCTGATCCCCATTTTTAATGCTACGATTGCTTCTTGTGCTTCTGCCATATTATTAGAGCCAATCTCTAATTTTTTACATGTTATGGCTAATACTTCACCTCTATGGTTTCTTTCTATTACCCTTGCTCCATAAATACTTGGATTTCCTCTTGAAGAGCCATCGAAGTTTACCTTCATCTAGCCAATGTCTGGAGGAACCCACCTGACATCATCCCTACATGTCTTGATCATTCCTGATTTACTTCCATCATTTTTATAACGAATCTTAATTCCTGGCCATTGTTTTTGAATTGTATTATCCCAAGAGGAAAATATGGTGCTAGTTTTTAACTTGCTAACTGCTGAGCTCATGAATTCTTCAATGGAAGCATCTATCCTCTGGAAAATTCTATCTACTGATTCAGAAACCTCTTGGAAGATTCACATGTTATGTTCCTTCCAAATCTCCCATATGACAATTGAAGGACAAATGATCCAAATTTTAGATAAAGTAGATTTTCCAGGAGGGATTTGTCATCCCTTGAAGATATCTAATAAAGAGTAAGGCATGGGTCCAATTAAATTTAGTCTAGATATTATCCTCTCCCAACATTGGACTAAGAATTTACAATGGGCCAAAAGATGATTAGCATCTTCGCTTGCCTTCTCACACATCAGGCACCTAGATGGGCCTATGAAACCAAATTTCTGCCTTCTCTCACTTGTTAAAATTCTATTCTGAATGGCAATCCAAGAAAATGCTCCTACTTTTGGTAAGCAATCCTTATCCCAACATAATTTATAAGGCCAATCACCTTTTTCCTCCTCATGCACTAGTAAGTTATAGCCTAATTTTGTTGAGTAGTTGCCACTTTTGGCAACACACCAGATAACCTTGTCCTTTTCATTCATTATAGTGAGAGATCTTTCTGTGAATATGGTGTTAATTTCAGTGCATATTTCCACCCCCAGGCCAGTAGTAGCAGTGTCTTTCCATCCCCAATGTTGTCCCCAAGGCCCAGATTTTAGTTCCATATAGTCTTTGATCTTATCTCCCCATACCTCCTTAAAGATGTCAATTAGTTCTCTCGAATTGTGACTTTCTAGCAAAGCCAGTTTACCTTCCCATGAGTCCTCCCAAAACAAAGCATTATGTCTGTCTCCTATTTTCCATGATAAGTGATCCCTTATTATGGGTCTACACTCCAAAATGAAATTCCAAACTTATGATCCTTTGGGGGGTTTTTGAACTGTAAGAATTTTGTTGTCTTCCCTGGAATCTAGGTATTTTTCCTTCAGGATTTTAACCCAAAGTTGAGAAGGGTTATTATAAATCTCCCATACCAATTTGGCCCCTAAGGCCTTATTAATCAAATTCCATTTATGAATCCCAACACCTCCATTTTTATTAGAAGTGAAAATAGAGTCCCAAGCCACTAATGACATTTTCACCTCTTCCTATCCCCATTCCAAAAAAAAATTATCATTCTCTATTCAATATATTTCAGCACCTTGATTGGGATTTTAAGGAAACTCATGGAGAAAATAGGAATGACAGATATTATTGATTGGAGCATTAGAATATGGCCTGCACTAGTAAGCCATTTGCCTTTCCAACTGTCCATTCTCTTAACACAACTATCTATTAAATCTTTCCACAAATTTTCCTTTGAAGCACCTACAAAAAATGGAATGCCTAAATATTTGTTTGGGAGAGATCCCACTTTCATTCCTAGAATTCTTGTGATGTGTTGTTGAGCAGGTATATTAGTATCAAAAAAGAGAATCTTTGATTTCTCCCAATTAATAGCCCGACCTGAGGCAGTGTTGTAAGTGTCTAAAGTTGATTTAATAAGTCTTGCTTCTCTTGCAGAAGCTTCACCCATTAGATAAGTGTCATCCATAAATTGTAGATGAGTAATGGGTTCTAAATCTCTGGCCACCTTAAGTCCTTTCCAATTCCCCAAAGAATTATCCATCTTGATGGTTCTTCCTAGTGCCTCAGCTAGGATAATGAAAAGAAATGGAGAAAGAGGATCTCCCTGACGAATCTCTATAGTGGTTTCAAAAAAACCTTGAGGGCTGCCATTTATTAATATAGAAATATGAGTAGTTGACATGCATCTATACACCCAGTCACACCATGCCTTATCAAAATCAAATCTTTGGAGCACTTTCAAAAGAAAATTTCTATTAACATTATCATAGGCTTTTCTAATATCCAATTTAACCATCATACTGGCCTCTTTTCCTACCTTTATGGAATGGATTGCTTCATGCACCACTATGATCCCTTCATAAATGGAACACCCAGGAGCAAACCCGCTTTGTTCTTCTGAAATTAGTGTAGGCAACACTTCTTTCAACCTATTTTCCATTACTTTTGTTATCACTTTGTAAACAATGTTACATAAGGCAACTGGTCTAAAATCATCAAAGGAATCCTTCTTTCCTTTCTTGGGAATTAAATCCAAAAAGGTATTATTAAAATCCCTAAAAATGAAACCTCTCTTCCTAGATTCCTTCACCACATTATATAACTCCTTGCCTAGAATGTGCCAAGCTTTCTGAAAGAACAAGGTTGGGAATCCATCGGGACCCGGGGCCTTATCCCCACTCATTTTAAATAAGGCCTTCTTAACTTCAGACTCATTTATACTTCTCATCAGCCATTTGTTCTGTTCTATGGAAATAAGCTGAGGGATTACCTCCAAAAAGTCCTCCATGTCTGTATTATCCTCTGTTGCTTTGGCAAAAATTGAAGAGAAGTGTCTTACTGCTACTTCATTAATCTAATTTGGCTCAGTTAATAAAACTCCATTATTATTTGTGATTGAGAAAATTTTCTTCAAAGATCTTCTGCCTTTAACCGAATTGTGGAAAATTTTAGTGTTTCTGTCCCCTTTCTTGAGCCATGTTTCTCTAGACTTCTGTCTCCAGAATGCTTCTTCTCTATGCAAAATCTCAGAATATTTCTTTTTTAAATATGTTTCTTGATTGAAAATGTTGTTAGGAATAAGGTGTCTCAACCTTGGATAATTCCTATTCTTATTATTTGTTTTGTAAAATGTATTACTTGCAAATAATGTTGATGTGTTGGCATCTTGAATTGTGTGTAAGGAGATCATGGCTAAAATGGTTATGACGGATTCCTATGACACGTAAGAGCTATGTCAGGAAGATTCAATGACAGGTGAAGACATGTGGCAACTGATAAATTTGAGTACTGTACACTCTTCCCCAATCATGGGGTTCGGGGCATCACCCCGAAAAACATTTTTGGGTTTCCTATTTTCTCGGAGAATGGTAAAACCCTACTACGGTTATCTTTGGGAGTAGCCCTAAAAAGTGAAGCTCATGATATAAGCATTTTTTAGGGTTGCAAAGAGTCATGATGCGAGTGTATTGTTGGAACATTTTATGCTGCCGTGATTTGGTCTTCAAGGGTGTTTTGAAAATCTTCTGAAAGAACTTGCATTGCAAGTGTATTGTAAGCTGTAATAGTTTTGATCAATACATTGTGCAGGTTTTGGAGTGCTGGGGTTTTTTCCGAAAGGTTTCCCCAGGGTATATCA
>MU223097.1:2627585-2649395 GCA_018584345.1 Thuja plicata | reverse complement strand
AGATAACTCCAATCAGATCACATGGGTTACTCCACCCATCTCTCCAGTCCACATGGGTAACTTCACCCACCTCTCCAGTCCACATGGGTAACTTCACCCACCTCTTCAGTTCAAAAAGCTAACTCACAATTAGCTCTTCAGTCAACCAAGCTCTATCTCCTCTTTACCAAATGAAGAGGTGGAGTTTACTGATGGCTCCTCTAGTTCCTTTTAATTTCAACCGTTCATCTCCCTATCTTTGGGATTGATCTCAACCGTTCATATTATCACCAATTCCTATATAATAAACCCTTCATAACCATTTGAAGGATCTAGGATTTCAAGCTCTCGTGCGCCATTACTATGTCAGTTTGGTTCTAGCATTTAGGCCATCTTGCGATCACACACCTATTTCAACTAGTAAATTCTCAACACTTCTCAAGTCATAGACACTGCCCCACCAATACTGAGCATCAAGAACAATGTTTCGGAAGGAGTAGAGAGAAACAATAGAAGCTTCAAGCATTGTGGGGTTTGTATTTATTTGTTTTCCTTTCTCTTGCTTGTACATTTTATTGATTATATTTCATTGTTATTCATTTTAGTGGTATTGTGTACTTGGTTTATATCATTTGTGAAACCTTTGCTACTGACCCTTGCCTTTGGAAAGCTTGGGAATCACGGATCATGAGAAGAGAGGCGTACATAACTAACTGCCAATTGTTGTTGTCCTCTATCAAACTAACCTTTACCCCTGCTTCCTTCTACATAATTCCTAACCCCCCAGACACCCCTTTAGCCTCCTTAAAGAGGCATCCCCATTGTTGAAATTTCCTTATGAACTATTGTAAACCATCACCACTTAGCTTAGTTTATTGCAAAAAAACTAAGTCAGGTTGGGCTTGGTCAAGACATCTTTTGACCAAGCACTGTTTGTCAGGGGCATTGCAGCCCCTGACATTCCATGAAAGGTGTTTCATGGCTTCTAGCAAGAGGAGCCTCCTCTTCTCGATCTAGTCAATTTTGACTAGTTTGCTGCATTTCCAGCAAGAACTAGTTTGGCCTTAGTTGACATTGGGCCTCTCTTCTTCTTTTCTTTTATGTTTGGTTTGATGATCTTTGACTGAGTCTGACTAATGGTTTTGTTCTCTAGGAGATCCATCTGTTGCATTAAGCTTAAATCATTTGTTCCTCCTTCTGCTTCCTCCTCATCTGTCTCCAAATTCCAATCTTTTTCCTCCTTATCTCTCAGATTTTCCATTGACTTTTCTAGATTATGAATGGGGGAAATATGAATGTCAATGCATTGGTCTAAGAGTTCATTATTTCCATCCTCTAAAATGAGCTCACCATGTTCATATTGATAAACTCCCTCTACAGTGAAATCTGGTTTGCAACTTCTATCAACTGTCAATTGTTTGAATCTCTTCGGGGTATGCAAGCTATCCTCAATTGTATCTGGCACTACTATCGACATCTCACCTCCACCATGCCCCAAGTTTCTTGCTTCCTTTGTTACGAATTCAACAACGGTTTCCTTGACCACTTGAGTAGATAGTGGACTATTTGTCTTGCCCTCATGGGCAGAGCCATCAATATCTTTATCCATACTACTAGCCATTTCTGAATTGCTCAGGGTGATTTCCATTTGGGGTATGACCTCTCCCCCTGAGGACCAAATTTCAAGTATTTCTTCTTCAAAGTGAATCGACCATAAAGGTTGTCGAGTTCTAGTGTTTTTGATCCTTTTGATCCATTCCATACTTTGATTTGCAGCCAAACCTTTGCCTTTTACATTTTCCTTCGCTAATTCCTTAGTTAGATTAGCTTCTTCTATCTCTATTTTCAGTCTCCATTCTCCTCTATCCGATCCAAGCACCACAAAATCTGGAACTTCATAACATTTTTGTATTTTCACCAAGATTTTGGAATATATATATAGATCATTCTAATCCACCACTTCCTTATATGATTAAAATTTTCCAAAACTGTTCCCAATAATCTCTAGGGTTTCTTCATTTCGATATTCCCAGGGGAGGTTTCTTAGTTTTAACCAAATGGCCATGTTTTCAACTTCTTCTTTGTCTGGATTAAAGTTAGGCTTCTAGTCACAAATATAAATGCCTTTCCCATCTATGCTAAATGGACCACCTTTCACTATCCATTCTTTATCTTTCTTTGTAAGGCATATAATTAATAGGAACTCATTGGAAATGGTTTTGATTTCAAATTCGCTCCCCCAATTAGCCTCCATCCAGGATTGAATCTTTTCTAAAGAGGGACATGGGCCTAACCATTTCATGAAGAAAGCATTCTCTTGTAATCTATTTACAGATTATCCCCATTGCCTATTATTAATCAATAATGAGGAAGCTCTAAAAAGTATAGTTCTATCTACCTTATTAGTAGTCTGTTGATTTAACGAGGTCGTGTTGATAGTGGGTTTAGCATTTTTCGGATCCTTTGGGTGCCAGAACTTGTCTGTGATCTATTTGAAGCTGAAGTTGCTTGGTTGCTGTAAAAAAACCCGTTTGTTCCCAATATGGAAGACCTATGTTATCCCTTCTCCCACCATTCCTTCCTTCCTTAGTGTTCCGGGATGGATCTTGTCTTGGAGGTCTCCACTCGGAATGCATATTGGGTCTCTGCCTTTGAGTGTCATTTTGGGTTCTGATATTGATGGGACCTTGGGATCGATTGATTTGCCTTCTTTGAGAGTCATCCTCTCTTTGGAAGCCTACCAGACTTTTGTTCTACATCTAGTAGAACCTATCCCGATTACTCAGTCTAAATCGCAAGCCATTATGTCCTTTAGATTGGAATCTACCTTTGTCCGATTTGATTCCACCAGAGCTTCTTCCACCATAACCTCTGTCTCCAAAGATGTTTCGGCCATAACCATTGCCTCCATAGTCATTGCCTCCATAGTCGTTGCCTCCATAGTCATTACCTCCAAAGTCGTTGCACTCCATCTTTTTTATATATATCATATTATATCATATATGCAATATTATGTAGTTTTAATATTTTACTAACACCTTATTTGTTATTTAAATTCCACCTTACATTTAAAATCTATAACTATATTTAAAAAATTTACAATTATAATTACAGAAATGAAACATAATATATACAAACCTAACTTATTAAATATTATTTTTAATATTTTATACAAAGTTTCTTATTTAATTTTTTATTTATAATTTTTTTATTTTTTATTAAATAACTATTTAAAATATATTTAATATTGATAATAAAATTAGAATTTTTTATTTATAATATTTTTTATTAAATAACTATTAATTTAAATATATTTAATATTGATAATAAAATTAGAATTAAATTTACATGTATAATTAAAATTATAATTAATTACGATGACCACTACATAGCATTTGTTTACTATGCAGCGGACCAGAATGTGTAAAGTTGAAGTTTACAATGAGTTTGTTGAGCTTGAAAATATATTAAATCCTATTATAGATATATATATCGTGGGAGTCACAAGTAGAACATTACTCTTGTTCAATTTATTTGATCTAAACTCCCCTATCATAATAGAGCAAGTCTTCCACTCTAAATGGGGATGCCGTGAAAAAAGTGCTAGCTCTACAACGTGAGTCAGGCAGAATTGAAAATGACTTGTGGGTGCTACGAGACACCCACTGGGAAGTAGTAGAGATTGGAAATGGAGAGAACTAGAGCATTTGACAGAGATATAATTTAACACTTCCTGCAAAAAGAAAGCAAACAAATCGGTGGCCAAGATTAGTTTAATCATCTTCCACTGTCCATAAACCGATATAAACCATTGATCACTCACTTTAGCTCGTTCATCTCACATACTTTAAATGTCTTCGGCATAATTATTTCAAAAATGTAATTATAGTAATGATAGGCTTTTATTATGTAGGTGGAGGAGTTATTGTTTAAAAATTAAAAAAATGTTTTGAAAAAAATGTTTAACTATCTATTGAGAAAAACAAAATGTAACTCTATAATGTTTTCTTTTTTTTTTTTAATTACAATAATTATTATTAATATTTTCTATCGAATGTTCATAGGTTGGTAGCTCCTCAAATTGTTTCTTAAAAAGTTGAGCATTGCTAGTCAAATAAGCTAAGGAGTTGCATGAGGACCTCTCCTAATAACCATGTAGTTATTGAATGTTCATAGGTCGCTAGCTCCTCAAATTGTTGCTTAAAATGGTGATCATTGCTAGTTAAATAAGCTAAGGAGTTGCATGAGGACCTCTCCTAATAGCCATGGAGTTGCATGGCAAGGGTGGCTTTATTAGACAAGAGAGTGTGTTACTTTATGGTGATTTTGATTGATTTAAATGGTGATTTAGTGGAAGTAAATTTTAGATGATTATTGTTTAGTTATTGGTGGGTAGAATAGTTGAAACATATAGTCAAACACTTTAAAATACAAACATAATTAATGTTTTCTATAGGTGAGGTCTTTGGGGTCTTCAATATATATTTTTCATGGCAATAGGTCTCATGAAATGAAAAAAGTATACTGTGAGGTTATTTGGAATCTGGAAAATGGTGTTTATTTATTATTTTTTGTTCACTGCATTTTTCATTAGACCGCCATGCTTCCTTAAATTTTAGAGCTTGAACTTATAAGTTGAACTACCCTACTAAATTTATGGAATCATCAATTTTAAAATATTCCTAAAAATTCTCAACAACACCAACTAAAATTAATTAGGAAGCCCCCTGCATGGGGCATTACCCTGTGTGCAAAATTACATTGTTAGCTTTCCAAATGGTCAAGTTCCTATTACATTGTTAGCTTTCTAAATTATAAACCTTGATCTTACAAAGGCAATGCATGTTCCTCTTTGTCATTATTTCTCTTGAAATCATTTTCCTATTACATTGCTAGCTTTCCAAATTATAAACCTTGATCTTTTTAAATGGTCATGTTCGCATTCCAAAGGCGGGGCATGGTTACAAAGCATCAAAATTAAGATTCCAAAGGATAGATGGAAAGGGCACCAAGGTATGATTCTCCCTAGCCTTGCTCAATAGGAAACCTCTCCCCATGTTTTTAAGAACAAGAGTAGCAAAGAGATCAAGGCATATTCAAGGAAGAGGGCAATTGATTGAGTTGAGATCTCATCAATAAGGGCTATGGAGATATTGAGGAATCGAGAAGAGGTAAAGGAGGTTGAAAAGGCATGCTAAACAAAGAGTAGAGCAATGGATGAAGCTTTGAAATAAAGTGTAGTGTTAGGGATTTTTCTTGCAAGTATCTTTTAAAACTAGTATGAATGCTCGCTCTTGTATATTTCCAATATTCTATATGCAGGAAAAGCCTAATTGATGAGGATTGGATATGATCCTCCTTCTTTTTTGAGATCCACTGACTCGGGCAGGTATTACCTTTAAATGATTACTGATTTTTCAATACTTTATAGTGGATTATGTCTTCTTACTAACTTGTTGAATGCCTTTTACTGTATCAATAAGTAGATAACTATGCAAATGAATATGAATAATCTGATACAAAGCTTAATAATCCAGACTAGTATTTTGACAACAACAAATTATAATGTGATAAGGATTCACATCCTTTTTCCTTTTATAGTTCTCAGAACTTAGGAGGGGCAACCTATTTGATTCTCTCTTGAAGGAATTAACAAACTTAAATTGTATACTTTGTGAGTATAATTGCTTATGAATGTATACTCTCTTATAAGTGTAATGTAATGTAATTGAATGATTGTTCTTAAATGCTGGATGATTGAACAATTACTTGAAAAACTATAAACCAATGCCTAATCATATGGGCTACAGAGTCAATCTTGAATGCAAATCCATAATTAGGTGACTAATGAAAATAATTGCAAACTAGATAGAATGCCTTACAAACTATCCACTCACTCCTATATCTTTGTTTATTAGATCTTAAACATCAATATTCAGCTTCCAGGAATCATATGAAAGAATTATTCCTTCCTTGAAGGACCTCATAAATGATTGCACAACTACCTTACAGTTGACGTATTTAGATGCCTTGCAAATAAACACATAAAAGCTTGAACATAAATAAAAGAGACAACACAAGATATAAAATAGAGATTGCAATGTATTTTATTAATGTCTAATTGCTTCAAAATACATACAATAGACAAAAAGTACAGAGGCTCAGACAAAATTGTAGTAGTCTGCCTTGTAATTATATTCCATAATCTTTCAAAATGTTAAAATAAGCTCTATTTATAGGCTAAAACCATCTTGGAATCCTTAAGAAGTAAGGATGCTACAAGCTTCAGATGGTTTTAAGACATAACCCTAAAATATAGAAAAGATAAAAGACAGGAAAGAACCAAGTGGTGGATGGACAAGAATGAAGAATAAGATTTGATTTTGCCTTTGTCTTCTTGTGATATTTGGTGCCTTTGTCTGTATTTGTTCAGGATAGCTTTTGATATTTTTAGCAAGACCTAGTGATCTCCATTACAAGCTAATTTACACTACTCTTCAAGATAGCTAACCTCCTTGTGCTCAAAGAGCAGGTGTCATTTGTCCTCCTATTCTTCATCCATAATGTCCAAGTCAACAGTGACAGGCTTTTTTTTCTTGGGATTTGTTAAGACATCCCATGCTATGACATCTTCCTCTGGCCATTCAAAGCTCTATATGTTTTCCAATTGGGTCTTCTGCCTCTCCCACCTGACATCTGTAATGCTCTTGACACTTGTGATAAACTTGTTGAAATATGTTTATGCTTTAAATGCTTCATATAAAATCTTACTACATATTTCCATATCTAGTTCTCCTTTGTCAGAAACATATACCTCTTTACTAGGTAGAACAATGTCAAATTCCGAGCTCCATACCCCTAGTGGCTTGATCTGATTGTCTTCTAATCTAATTGGATGCACAAATCTGTTGTAACTAGGCCCAAACATATTTAACCTTGCCTCAATCTGATTTGCCTTGCCTTTGAAAAAGGAAAAGGTTGCTCCTATTTGTTCTATTTCAACCCCAACCTGGGTTACCACCTCTGGTAGGTCTGATCTATGTGGTTGCAAGGATGCCAACCTCTCAAACAATCCTATTCTTCCTGACCATGTTGCATAATATGGGTTCAAAATTGAAACAAAATTATTCACTTCTACTTGAAAGCCTGGTAATTTTCCATAGGCTCCATAAACTATATCAATTTTATCCTTTATTATATTAATCCTATATTGCAAAATTTTAGTCAGTACACCCAAAACAACATTATTATGCTCACCAGTCCCCTACCCTGTTTCTGCTGTAGCATGTTTTGTTTCCTCTATCTGAATCTCTACATCTCTTTCCTTCTTTGTGCTCTGCAAGGGTAACTTTAGGCATTTCTAGCAGTTTCTATGTTAATTCTGCTATTAGTTTCTCCTGTGCCTTAATCTTTATCAGACCCAATTCCCTATCCTTGACTATGTCACCAATTTCACTAGCCAATTTCTTGAATCTCTCGCATATTTGAGCAGCCTTGGCCTCATTCAACTGTGCAAAATGAGTGAGAACTTGGGAAATTTCCAAGTCTCATGTGTTCTAGAAAGACCAAATGATCTTGTCCCCTTCCATCTACTCTTGTGTGTTCAACATGAAGGCTTCTGATCCTTTGGAGCTAAGCTCCACATTGCTAAGGCCTGAGACTTTAGATTGTACCCAAATCCTCTTATCATCTCTCCAACCTATATTTCTGATGAAAAATTAACATCATGTTGCTTTCTTATTTGGTCTATTATGAAGGCTGAGGCTAAATCCCATCCTTCTACCAATAACATCCAACTGGATTTTACCAGTTGCCCAGCTTCCTCTGGTGTGATTTGCTTTGAATCAAGATCATAGTCCTGCAATACTTGTAAAGCCTCACTGGTCACTGGATCTCCACCTGCCAATTGCAGTTGTGCACCTACTTGATTTTTCTTAATCTAGATAAGAAATTCCTTAAATTCTTTGGTCTTGATAAAGTTATCATCACTTAAAAATTGATCTTGCTGTAGCAATATTTCATCAGTGCATTTCAGAAGAGGTAATTCAATTTCCTCTTCATCATCCTTTTGCAAATTTTTCCCTTGTCTGATTTTATTCCTAAGCTGATGATCATAGGCTCTATCACTAGTGATAACAACACCAATTCTATCTTTTTTATTCTCTTTCTTCTTATCATGTGATGGCTCCCCTTTTTCTACTCTTTGTTTCTTTGGTGGGGGTTCATCAGTGACCTCAATCTTTGGGACCTCTGTTAGGTCAATCACATTTTCTCCCTCAGCTACATGTTCTTCAATAAATGGTTGATTTACTGGAGGGGAGCTAGGAACTAAATATTCCTCATCACTATCCTCATCATACTCTGATGATGAATGCCCTTTATGACCCTTTTCCTTTACTACAAGTGCATCTTCAAGTTGATTACATAATATATTATAGGACTCAACCATGGCATCAAGTCTTTTCAAATATGGCAAATTTGAGAAGAAACCCCCAAAAGAGATGCCTTTTATCTTCACTTGCCTCTCCAAGTCCATCAATTTAGTAAAATTGTCAGCCCTTTGATTGACCTCCTCATCCTCCAGTATATTCCTAATGAGGTCTTCCTCCATACATTCCTCATGTTCTTTTGTATAAGGAATGGTGGGTGTCAAGAGCTTCTTGGCACTCGGTATAAAGCCTTCTGTGTCAATGTATCTATACAGAGCTACATTCATTCTATAATGGCTCATCCAATTATTCACTGGATCTACTGCCCTTTTACCAATTGTAAAATTGTAAATTCTGAACTGTCTGGGGGTGAAAGTTCCCTTCCTATGAGGAGCCAGGTGCTCCCTGTCCGTCAAAATCAACTGTCTAATAAATTCCATTGTTGCAATCCTACGTGGAACATGGAATGTTAGAATATGGGATGGGTGAGTACAACCATACACCCTGATTAAAGTGAAATTCTTATCATAATAGAAATCCCCCCAGTTGTGGTCTCCTAGCCACTTATCAACATATTGACATGACCTCAACAACTGCATCACCTTCACTGGCAACCTAGTCTTGTCCACACCTAGATACTTGAGTATTGGATATACTATCTAGTTCTCAAAAGAACATAATTCTTGCTCTCTGGAGGTGTATTTCCACACTCTCAACCAAAACTGAATGGGTTTGGCCTGATTCTGATGAAACCTCTGAGGCCTCCAATACTGGAAATTCATGAGAGGAAAGTTGTAGTACAAAATCAAATGCATCAATATGGAATAATGCATGAATTTGGGGTCTTTCTCCTTATTTTTCATATCAACAAACCCTTGATGCATTTTATCGATTATATATTGAATATAATCATAGTTGGTGCTAGTACGAGGGATCTACATATCTAGGACAATCATAAGGATATCTAAAGTTATTCTCTCAGGCCCTCCATCCTTTCCCAAAACTCTGCACAATGCATAGGAAATATACTTCATGTAGAAGTTGAGGTCTTTATAGTAGTAGGGAGCAGTCCCTGGGATAGGTGCTATGTAATTCTTCATTATTCTAGGCACATAATACTCCTAGACCAATTTTGATGCAATGCCAGAATCTCTTGTATACCTGGCCTCTAAACTCTTCAAATTTATCTCTGTAGCCATTGGATGATATACATTGAATGCCTTCATGAATGAGTTCCTATCTAGAGTTACTAGGGGTTTTCCATCGTCCCTTTTTATGGTCTTGGTTAGGACATCATACCTACTGGCCATCTCTAAAATGAAATCAGCATCTATAAAGATATCAGGGACTACCAATTTGGCTAGTCCACAGGTCCATGGGTTTGAAATTGGCACAACTTCATCAATATTCTTGAGAAAATAATTAAAAAGGGAATAACCAGAAGAACCTGGAGTTTTAGCATCCCTAATGTATTGCAAATCATCTACGAGATTGTCAGCATTTATCTTTCTATTCTGACTGGATCCTGGCAATAGAGTGATGAATTCCTCTGAGTAATTTCTCTTCCCTTTCATGTCATCATCTGCATCACTAATTTTTCCACTGGTAGAAGATACGCTCATTGCCTGACTCATCTTGTCCACTATTCTATTTTAATTTATCTCAGCAATATTAAAACAAAGCTATTCTCTAGATCACCCACTTCCAACTATTAGTCACTCAAATTGGTTTGGAGCACTGATTACTTAGTAAATTCTCGCTTTGAAAACAACAAACTCTTGGTGAGAAGAAATGATTAACGATAACCCTTATTTATTTCTGAATCATCAATGCATAATTCACATAATTGTGATTCCATCACTTCTATCTTCAATTCTTCATGTTGTGAAATCAATTTCTGTTCTAGCCATAGCCTCTGAAAGTGATAGGAAATCAAATATGAATGAGTGCTTTTTTATTAAAAAAACCCTTATTATATTCAAACAGGATCCAAATTCAATCTGATTGGCTACCTCACATACATCTCAGATACTTTTCAACACACTTGTCATAAATCTCTTCATTTCTATTGGCTGGTAACTGTACATCCTTGCACCGAGGAAAAGTCTTTACTCAAACTCTAGTTCTTCTCCTAGTGACCTCGTGACTGTGTAATCTCCTTGTCACTGAGAGTTATTCTTAACTTTGGTTTCTTACTGATACTTAGCGACTTCCACATGATCAACCTCTTGTTCAATGATTATCTCCTTATCGCCAAATGAATTCACTTAACCCATATTCTTTCAGAGACTTGGCGACTGAGCCTTCTACTAACTCTTTTTTTACCTTGGTTTCCTTCTAGAGACTTGGCGATTGTGTAATCTCCTTGTCACCGAGCAAACCATCTAACTCATAATTTATTTGGAGACAATGTGACTATACCTTTATCTCTTAATCGCTGAATAAATTTTCACTTATTATTTTCATCTGGAGATAACCCGAATACCATTGATCTTCCTTTATCTGCATCTAACGGTTTGTGCCAAGTCTCTAGATTTGCAAAGTAAACCCTAATTTTTCATGAGACTACGTGACCATTATCTCCAAGTTTCCAGATGTATTCTTCACTTTAAACTTTATTTAGAGACTGCGCGACTGTTAAACACCTGTCTCAGTGTTATCCCTTTTATCTCTTTATCGCTGAATCTTTTTTGACTTTTCAAACTTTCCTCGTGACTTAGCGTCAACCATTGGATCTTCTTTCATCTAATGGTTGTATCCAAGTCTCATGACTTTTAAATTTACTGTTTCTTTCTTCCACAACCCAGTGACAACACTAATACTGAAACCGACATGTAACTCAGGTTTGTTCAGGAGACTTTACGACTGAAGAAACTCAGTGTCGCTGAATAAATTTTTAACTGTGGAGTTTATTAAGAGACTTCTCGACCACCGTTGGATCTGACTTGAGATGGATGGTTTACGCTAAGTCTCCCTATCATCTAAGGCATATTCCTTTCATTGGGAGATAATGCGATAAAGCCTTTTCGCTAAGTCTCTAAACAAAATGGAATATTCTCTTGGCTTTACGAGACTAAGCGACTAACCTTAAAAAGTACATGATTTATTAAGGACTTAAGTTATGATAAAGTAACTTCAAAATAGAAACATGACTGAGATATTTAGGGTTTTAGCCATTTTCAGACAGAGAAAGAGCTAGGACTTAGGGTTTTTTGCATATTTCACTAGGTTTGTGGCTAAAATCATTATTTGCAGAAATATTTAAATAATTTCAGACAAGATTTTCAACTCTTGAGCACATAAATGACTGAGGATTTAAAAAAATTAACTGGGCAGACTACAAAACTAGAAATAGAACCAACAGTGGCTCTATCTGAGGATGTTTAAATACAATTTTATATCAAGAACCACAAAATCTATGGCTACAAACCATTCTTATTGACGTTAATTAACCTATTGCAGAAAGAAACACATGATGGAAAGAAACACACCTATTTACATATAATACATAAATATTTACTTGTGCATAAAACTGTAATTTTCAACTGAAGAAAGGCTTCAAGAACTGCCCATGCACTGGCATTTCATATTCTTCCTCATCTGTGTTCTTCAAGATATAGGAATATTTACCAAAGCTCTGAGAAACAATAAAGGGACCAAGCCATAAGGATTCAAACTTTTTATTTTTACCTTTATTCTCTGCTCTTACATTCCATTGGAGTACAAGGTCACCAGGTATAAATTTTCAACAACCTGATCTTTTATAAAAAAGATACTTCATTTTTTAGTGCAACTTTATGTTCTCTTTCTAACCTTCTCTTCTGATTTCATCAAGTTCAACTAGTTGCATTATTCTATCTTTCAGTGGATCAGACATTTCTATCTCTTCTTCTTGCATAAACTTGTATATAGATAATAAATTGTTTATAGGAATTATAGACTATAAGCCATACACAAGTTCAAATGTGACTTACCGGTGGATTTCTTGACTGTTATCCTATCAACCCATAAAGCTAATTTCAACTTTGTGTGCCAAGCTCTTTTGTTCTTTTCCAAGGTCTTCTTTAAAATCTTCAAAATGCTTTTATTGTTGGATTTTTCCTGGCCATTTTCTTGAGGATGATATGGGGATGAATAAGACATCATGATCCCATATTCATTGCAGAAATTCCTGATCTCATCAGATCTAAAACACATAGCATTATCCAGTACTAGCTTGACAGGGACACCAAATCTGGTTAAAATATTTTCTAGCAAAACATTAGTAACCACTTTGCTTGTTTCTTTTTTTAGTGGGAATAGCTTCAATCCAATTTGTAAAATAGTCAGTGGCCACAATTATCCAACTATGTCCTCCACTGGATTTCTCTGAAAACTCTCCAATAAAATCAATACCCCACATTGTAAAAGGTGCTTCAGCTTTCACAGGGTTCAACAACAGGGCACCTGAGAACTTCAATTTATTTGAGAACCTCTGGCAAGGCTCACATTTCCTAAAAAATGCATGAGTATCTATGAATATATTGGGCCAATAATATCCAACCCTCAAAATCTTATGGGCAGTGGTCTTGGCAGAAAAATTCCCACCACATACTCCAGCATGCATTTCAACTAGTACTTTTTCAGCTTGACTTTTATCTAAACATAATATTAGTACACCATTTATGTCTCTCCAATACATATCTCCTTGAATTAAGGTGTACTTTTGAGCTTGTAACTTAAGACTCCTATTTTGATTATCTAACATGACTTTAGGACACTTAGCACTTTTAAGGTAATACATGATATCAACATAGAATGATTGTCTTTCAATACTAGTTATTGTTGAATCTTGTATCACTATATTATTTACTTGTACCAAGTCTAGATTTTCTTCTATCATGAGCTTTGCTAAACCTTGTCCTTTAACCAATTTTGCAATATGGATCTCTAGGTTAAATTCTTGAATTCTGTTAATCCATTTACATCTCTTACCAGTCACTTATAATTGGGTAAGAATATCATTCACTGCTGAATGAGGTACATATGCAAGAACTTTGGTACAAACTAGGTAAGGTCTGAATGATTTAACAACTTTCACCAATGCATATGCCTGCTTCTCCATCATTTCATAGTTTAGCTCTGTAGCTTGGAGAGATTTGCTAAAGAGTGCAATTGGATGTTCAAATCCCTCCTCATCCTTCTGTAGTAAAACACAAACAATAGTATGAAAAGATGCAAATGAGAACAAAGAAAAGGGCTTACTATAATCAAGAGATTTTAAAATAGGGGCCTCTTGCACTGCTTGCTTAATTTTTTCAAATGCTAACTGAGCTTCTTCATTCCACTGGAACTTTGCATCTTTCTTTAATAACTTGATAATTGGCTTGACAATTTCAGCAAAATTGGCAATGAATCTTCTAACAAAAGTAATCTTTCCTAGGAAAGATTGCACACCTTTTATATTCTTTGGAGCAGTGACCTTTTGAATAGCTTCTATTCTCTCAGGGTCTATCCTTACTCCATCTTTGGACACTATATGTCCCAATAACTTTCCTTCTGTGACTGCAAAATGACATTTATTAGGATTTAGTGAAACACCATATTCTAAAGCCTTGTTTAAATTTTTTTCTAGATGCTCATAGTGATCCTCTGCTTCCTTAGAAAATGCAGTCAAATCATCTTGGTAGATAACCATGAATAGATCAATAAACTCTTTAAATGCTACATCCATGGCTCTATGAAAAGTTGCTCCTACATTTATTAGTCCAAAGGGCATTCTGACATATACATAAGTTCCCCATGGAGTAGTAAATGCAGTCTTAAATTATTCTAACTCTTTCAAAAGTACCTGGTTGTAGCCTAAAAAGCCATCCATCATTGATAACAACTCACAACCAGTTACCTTATGCAACATTGCTTCCATGTTTGGTAGAGAATAATTGTCTTTTAAGGATGCAATGTTCAGATTTCTGAAATCTACACACAGTCTTATATCACCATTCTTTTTTCTCACTGTTAGTAGGTTTGAGACCCAAGTTGAATGTCTAATAGGCTAGATAATTCTAGCATCCTTTAATTTCATCAACTCTTGCTGCATCTTAGGAGCCAACAATGGATTAATGGGTCTCTATTTTTGTCTGAATGGTTTCATATATGTTTTGAGTGGGATTTCATGCTAGAAAAGGTCTTCCCTATAAGATTTTAAATCTTCATATGACCATGCAAACACATGCTTATGTTTTCTCAATAATTATATCAAATTTGTTCTGACATGGGAATCCAATCCTTTTCCAATATAAACTACCTAAGGAGTGGTCTCTGACCCCAAATTTATCTCCTCTAAATCTTCAATCTTGGCATTGCTTATTTTTGTTGTATGCTCATTCTGATCAGTAAACAATGCCTCTAGTTATACCAATCCCTTAGGAATCTGGTTAGAACTTAGTTGGACAACCTCATCCCCCAGTATACAATCCTTACCATTAATGACCTCAAGAAAATTATTGCAATCCATGTGCTGGTATTCATAATGATCAAGGCATTGAAGAAATCTAAGGATATCTTGGTCATCCTCAAATACTTTCCAGTTGTAAATATTGTCAGGGACAAATGGTATTCTTTTAAACTCAATAATTGATACCCCATTTAAGGTCAAATCATCAGTTTTCAAAGCAACATTAGCTAAGAAATCTGCCATAATGTTTCTAGACCTTTCTATCCAATTTATATTGAAGGTATCAAAGAATTCTATTTGGTCCCAAATAGCATGTCTATACATTTTTAGTCTATCATTCTTTACAACATATTTGGATGTTACTTGGGCTACTACTAACTTTGAGTCACCATAAACTTTTAAACATTTTATACCATGTTTAGCAACAATGTCTAGCCCTAGAAACAAAGCTTCATATTCTGCTATATTATTTGTACACTCAAAAGATAACAAAAAATAATATTTGAATATGGTACCTGATAGAGATATAAGTAGAACTCCAGCTCCTGATCCTTCTTTTGAACAGGCTCCATCAAAATACATTTGCCACAAACCATCACTCCATGTAGTCAACTCTTTCACCAAAGGATCAACATTTTGACATTGGTGAGTACTCCTTTTGATTCTAAAATTTTCCATGTCAATATCAACACAATAATTAATATTTGTATCCTCATGCAATTCTATCATATGAGGTGTTCTTCCCTCTCTAGACACCTTTACATTATTTCCATCTATATTGAAAGTGGCGTAAGGCAAGTCACACTAAATACTGCCCTCCATTGAAGCACTCCATTTTCTAAACAACAACATGACATAATGTGGTGGAATATCTACACTCATAGTCAATACTGTATCTGGGCATATGGCTAATTTGTAAGGTAATGCTTCAATGGTTCCAACAAGGATTTCTCTTGAATCCATTGCTTGACACCTCCCATGAGGAGTATCTACTTTCAAACCCATGGATCTCATGATTTCTGCATGCATGACTATATTAGATGCTCCTGAGTCTATCATGCAATTTGTTAGCATCTTTTCATTTATTACCAATGTCAAGAAAAAGGGATCAACAACCCCTGTAGAAGTATTTATGTTTAAGTAAATTTGAGGGATCTCGGAAATCATCCCCTTAGGCTCCTTTCTCTTATTGTTGAATTTATTTTCAATATGTTCTATTTTCTGAGGTTTTACTGGTGATAGATTATTCAACACAGAAATAAATTTCTCTTTGTGTTCTTTTATTCTCATCATCTCTAGGAATGGGACCTTCACAGTCATCTCAGATAAACACTGTCCCATATCTACTGGAGTATAATTTACACCAGAGATTTTAGGCTTTTCTACAATGATCTTATTTTCCTCTATCTGAATATTCACAGCAGGTTCTTCCTTTTTAGATTTCTTATTTTCTACTTTGGGGGAAGAAGAACTTGCTTCTCGCTCTTTAGCCTTTTCTGCATGTACATCTTTTGGTTCATTAGCTTTGTTCACTATCTTGACCTTAGGTTTGTTTACATTTTCCCCAGGCCCATCTTTTTTTGGTACATATTTGGCATCTATTTTATTTTCTTTTATGAAGATGCCTGATGGCTGACTACCAACATTACCCACAACTCTATTTCTCAAGTGATAGTTATTTCTCACTTTGTTCACCAGATCAGCAGTGATTCTGGCTTTTTCTTCATCAGAGGATTTTCTTACTACTAAGGGTTCCTGACTATTCCGGGCATAACACCTTATGTGATCAACCCTATCTTCCTCTTCACTATTAGACAAGATTTGTTTCTGATGAACTTCTATTATACCTTGCGATCCATATATGTCATGATTTTCAATCTCCTCATCATAATCCATATCATGACATGAATAAGAATTATTCATACTATAATCACATAACTCATTTTCATCCTTTTCTTGCTCTTCATTTGCTTTTATGTCTAAAGAAACAATGCAAAAATTAGGATTGTGCGGTGCCTCACAGGCCTCACACCAAAAGTCATCATTACACATGTGAATAGTATTTTTATGTAGGGGATCAGGAGTCCTATTCTCAGTTTTTTCTTTCCTTGGTGGAGCAATAGGCTTTCCATCCTTGAATTGGGTACCATAGGGGTAGTTTTACATCCTATTTTGTGGGTTATAGTTGTTATTATAGGATGGTCTATTAGTCTATGGAGCCTTGTATTCTTTGCATTCAGGTTCCTTTTGACTACTCCTAGTAAAGCGTGGATCATCTCTTTTACCCAATTTTCCTGATATCTGAACCGCCTCACAATAGGTGCTTAGTAATCATGCCTAAAGCCTCTCTTAGGAATAGTTTATTCAATCTAAGGATCACTTATCCCACCATGAGATGCATTTAGTTTGTCAACCTAGGGATGTATACTTGAAATGGTATGACACAGTATGTGCACTAAGTTCCTTAAAGAGTCACTCTACCTATGCTACAGGAAAGTAAAACACATGAAAGGAATCTATACTAGAGTTGCAAGAAAGGAAACACACCTATTCCTTATTGAAATTAACACTACAAATTGCAAACTCTACTTAAGCCTATTCTTTCAACCTAGAGCATCCACTATAACTATCCTTGTAGGTGCTGCAGGAACATTCACAAAGTACAATGCTGTAGGAAGAAACTGTAATCTTCTATCTAGAATTCTGGAAATGCAGAAAGTAAATCTATTCCACTCTACTCTAATCCACCTCCCAAGTGGTCCCCCTTGGTCTAATTCTGCTAATCTATTAACACAGAAGATAAACCAAAAGTCACTTTATTATATTTCAAGAACTGATTACATGAGAATGGTACATAAAACTGAAAATGAACTTTCTATTCAAGATACAAACAGAAAATTATATTCCAAATTCTCTGAAATTACAAAATAATAGTCTCCTCCCTATAAATAGAGGATTGACTTCTTTATTCTAAAACAAAAAAGGAAACATCTAACTAAAACTACGCCAAAGAGAAAAAATAGGAAACACAACAGCCCACGACATATGCAATGAAGTCTGGGCGACCAAGTCAACATGCTGGAAGTCCAGAGGGAATACAGAAATGCTACATTCATGCATTTCTAAAACAGTGGCTCCTTATTTTCAATAGTCGTGTCTTCTAATGCCATGATGGTTATCCGTTCGCAGCTAGTCTTTAACATTCTCTTTGAATGTTGTCGACCACTCCCAAGCGGCTCCTACTTCCTGGCAGGTTAGTTATCATGAAAAGATATTCATACAAGTAGCCTAATCAAATTAATCCAGATATTAGAACACACATTCTGATTATTATATGAAATACTGCAATATATATAATATTGGCACAATATGACATATGTATTATACCTATAGGTTTAATGGTTATATTTGTCTTTGACATAAGTTCAATTGATTATAAGTCCACGAATGTTATGGTAATACTTAAAAATAGAGTATAAAGATTAATATAATAGAGACAGTAAATGGTCTCATCATCTGCCCCCTAGTAAGCTGAATGCTTGTCCTCAAGCATTACATCTTCTAGTAGTTGCTCTGAAATCTCCAACCTCTATCCTCCCTCGCCTCTAGCTCTTGAAAGTGTAATAAAAACCCCTTGTCTTCTCCTAGACATCCACTCTATGATCCTCCTACAGTCGGTCAATTCTATCAGTATTGATGTCATACAGGGGCCAAAGGAGCATTGGTGGCTGCATAGTGAGTGGACACCAGAGTTCCTATCTAATTTGCCTTCCCAGTTGCATGTATTTTGGTGCTCTTTGAATAGTTGCTTGGAGGTTGATAGGACTGTGTGGTTCAGATTCCTTCAATGCTTCAGATAACCTACCCCATCTTCTTCTAGCACCAGCCAGGGCTCTCTGAAAGATAAAATAAGACAAACCGTCATGCTCTGCATAGAACTCTATTCAAATCCCAAAAAATTTATCCCTGGTTTCCTCAATTTTCCATATGTCAAATTGAGCCAATCTCTAAGGAGTATATTTGGCTTTCTACTCTCTGTTCTTAATGGTAATGGCTCTATTTTCTCCTGTTCCCTATAGTTTTCTAGCTGTCTATCATAGTTGGCTTCATTGTGCATCCAGGACATTAATGCCCTTAGGTGTACATCCCCTATATAAAGTAGAGGGTTCCACTCAGTCTCTACTAGAATGATGAAGTTATGTATGTATAGCTCACAAAGTAAATTTTTCTGCCATGAGGGAAGGGTCTGGTATAGGCCATAAAATTCTTGGGATGACTTGAACTCAGAGTCTATATCTTTAATGGTCATCATTAGTTGGAACAATAGGAACTGTTCTTTCAAATAGATGGATACACCCTAGGGGGTGGCCTGCATGCAATTATTTGATCAGCCAAATTGAGGGCATGATCCATCTTTTGTTTCTTTTTTGCAATTGCTCTTTCAATTCTACAATCTCATCCCCTTGCTCTATTATGAATTTCTTTAGTTTCTTTTTCTCTTCTCCCCATAAAGTTATTGTTAAAACATACTTATTATGTAATCCAAAGAGAAGCATCTGCAAGGTGATTGGGTCACAATCTTCTGCCTGGTTACTCTGCCTCCTCTGTTCCTTCCATGACTGTTCTAAGAAACTTATTAACCAAGTTCTGTTGTATGGCACTAAGGCAGTTTCTGTGTAGGCTGACTGATGGGTTACTGAGGCACTCTCCTCGTTACTGTCTGGAATATCCTGATGGATTTCCTGGGGACTATTTTGGTAAACATTAGGTTCAGCTTCATAAGTTTCTATTAAATGTGGAGGAAAGTCTGGAATTGCAGACTGATTTGGGGAGTGGTCCAGAATGATTTGTACATTGGGTTGTTCATCAAATTGCAAAGAAGAAGCAGGTTGGATTTCTGAGGACACTCTAGGGAGCTTTCCTCTCATTCTAGGGATTCTTTGAATAGGGGTTTCTTCAATCTCTATAGCCTTTTTCTTAATATCCTTCTTCGGCTTCTCCGCTGCAAGAGTAGCTGCTACAAGAACCGACTTCCTTTTCTTCCCCTTTGAAGCAATAGGGGTTTGTGGCTTGGCTGCAGGAATAAAATTTTCTCCCTCTAATTTCCATTTTTCTTTTGTTCAGGAAGAAGTGGGTACATTCCTCTCATGAGTAGGTAAAGGCATACTTTCTTGCATATTTCTAGTTTCTTCCCCCTGGGTATCTTTCTCAACGGCTGGGTCAATAGGTATTGCATCATCATGACCAGATTGCACATTAGGGTTAACCTGTGGTTGTAGGGTTTTATGCTGGACAAATTCTGACCATGCCATGGGAGAGGAATCCGTAAGATATATTTCTATTAACAATTTAATTAGGGCATGGTGGGTGACAAAATTGACATTTCCTTTTTGGGTCTCCTCAGCACTGATGCATAACATATTGTACAAGAAATTGGGGACATCTTTTAGAAGATTATGCCTTACATAACTCAGTAATTTAAAATGACATGCGTGCAAATTGGAAAATATCCCTTCACGTGTAAAATACCTAATAATATGCGTAGCCAACTCATTATATGGCAGAGGGATAGACATTATTTTGTACCCTTGTTTGGTAATCTCCAGTTGAGGGTCGTCTGGTAGGGTAAACTGGGCCCTAGCTGTTCTGGCATCATGAACATTAGGGTAGTGGTCTCCAACCATTGGTAATCTAGTAACTTCTGCTATTCACTCTTCTATGGTGACCACTATCAATCCCCATACAATTGCTTTCCCTTCTTCGAATGTGCTTGCAAATTCAGCTACCGAGTCTTCATCAAATTCTGTTAACTTTAAGAAATACCCTAACCAGCCACATGCATTAAACCTTCTTACCGTTTCAATATCTGAAAGTAACACACCATGTACTACTGGCTTATGTCTCTGCAACTGGCCTCTCATCTGTGCTTACCAATTTTCAATTTTTTTGTGCTTTGTAGTAGATAAATGCCTTGTTCCTTCAATTTTAGACTACTCATTTTTGAAAAACTATGGGCTTCCTTCTGAATTCCTCTATTATCCTTAGTATGAACAATGGTGATGTATTTTAGCAAGAGAAATTATAGTTCTTACTGTGGGTTGCCACATAATTTAATTATAAGTCACATCAGGTCTGACAATCAGAGATAATTTGGGAATAAAGGTATGACAGTTGTGTGATATAGCAATGGACTTTAATGAGACAAAGGTGAATTACAGATTTGAGGTGACGTTAAATATTTTAGGAGTAAATAGAAATGAAATTTTAGGAATTAATACACTTCCCTCCCCCTACGAAACATTGACAAGTGTCCACACTTGGCATACTTGGTACGAGGAATGGAACTGGCTTAATGCCGTAATGATATATTTATTGCAGTACTAGATGTAGACGTCTAAAATTGTCCTTATATTAATTTAATTAATATTTCCATAACATTATAGTTAATTTTAATTAATTATATTTGTTATATTCTTTTATCTATTTAATTAAATTTATTTAATTAAATATGATTCACTTTCCTTAGTATTTGAGTTTAATTTAAATACTACCCCTTTTAATGTATTAAATCTTATTTAATACATTATCCCTCATTAATCCCCTTTAAATAAATTTTTAATTTATTTATTCCTTCACATGACTTAAATTATACTAAACTAAATTAATCTAAATTTTAAATTTAGATTAAACTAATTTGAACCTAGATCCTACCCTACCTCCCATCACTCTCATCAAATAGACCTATTTATTAATTAAGGTTAATTAAGCTAATTTCTTGATTCCTACAACAATTAGTCCTAATTATTTGCTCACACATGTGTGAGCAAATTTGCAAAAATTGACTTTTCCAAATAATCCTTATTTGGTGCCAACAAGGTTTCTTACACCTATGATGACACCTTCTTACACTTTCCAAAAGTGTTTCATTGGTCCAAAACTCTTACACCTTCTTACAACATCCTTCAC